>OZ026506.1:1095000-1497500 GCA_964019985.1 Aurelia sp. 4 Dawson et al 2005
GATCGTGGTCAGCAATTGGTCTTTAAAACCGTATTTTTATTGCAATGTGACTGGGCTATCCATCCTTCTATTTGTAGCCCAAAGCTATCTCAGATGGACTTTGACGCTTTGACAGAAAATTCGATCTTTGTACACGGATGACAGCATGACTTTATTCACGCTTCTCATCTGCACGTCAGTCAATCATCGGATTGGCTAATTCATTTTGCCGGGATGTTTAAATCCCTTCCTACCTGACCGATCCATTCCGGCCCCTTCCTCTTCCAGCCATCTTTACATGAATGAAACCATTGTTAAGTTTGCTTACGCAAAAAGTAGAATTTAGCTCATAATCTGATTGGCTTGCAGATTTTGGCGGGAATGTTCAAATCCTGACTCGACGAATGCATTTGTGACATATCGCATTTCTCCTCACCAGATCAGCATGAAGGATAGCATGGCTGATCTCACGTCCTTTCTGCTAACTTGAAACCCACGCTATTTGAATGCACAGTTGCACTGTAGAAAACGTGAGTTCTGTTGATGTAATGTAAATATCTTTTTCATTCAGACGAATTTTGTGTTTGCTTCATCGCTCATGTCATTAGCAATCAGATCCCAACGAACGTAAAATGTGGACAGTTTCAGATAGTGTAGTGCAGTCGATCAGAAAGATCGAGGTAATTGGGCACGCACTCATACAAAGACCATTTTGCTATCCTAAGAAAGAGTGTGGATGGAACTGTTTTTATACATCTTTTACTGGGCTAAAATCGGCCACTTTGTTCTAAAATTATGCGGGTTTTTCTCAAGAAAGCCCTTTAAGAACAGGCATTGTTTTACTTAGACTTATTACGATGAGTCGCTTGTTTCTCTGTGCTCTTTAACTTGATGATGGCACTTCAGGCAACAGAGACTCATAATATTACTCTGAAAAACTTGGCCCTATTTAGGCCCAAACTCTGAGATTCCGAGAGTACCAATCAGATTGCGAGATTTGTGAATTACTATTGTTACGGTGTAAATGTGATAGAATTTTCGATTCGATTGGAGGATTGAAAACACTCCCACGGGATTGAGATTCGAAGCCGTGAGTCCATCATAATTCCACTGATGATTGCAGGAAAATAGGACCTGCTTTTTTCACTGTTTCATTATAGCCTGATTTCCATATGACCGTATGAGTCCTTGTTGAGCAAGGTGTACCGCGAGGATGCAAGGGACCCATCGTCACAAGTCTATGTAATCCTTGTGAGCATAACTACATTATTCAGGACGACTTCATCCTCCCAAGAGGAAAGCTCGTGCTAAAACTTGTTGAGAAGTCATTGCTGTCAGGCAAAAATATCAGGAAAGTTCGTTCGTGATTTTAAGCCTGCTTCAAAGGTTTCTTGAAAGGGTTTTCTAGGTAAATCCCTCATAACCTCGGAACTGAGCGGCCCATTTCAGTCTAGTAATTTTTAAGATGTATTTGGACGTGTCAGCAGTTAATGATGAAGTTGCTTACATTATTATCTTGATATCTGATGGGTAATGGTCTTTCAAACAGGAATTGTGTGCTTTTTACTCTCCAAGTAGATGACATGATACTCCTACAATGTTTCATTCATTACTGTCCAGTGAATTTTAGATGAAATCAATATCCTGTAACTGATATATACCAAAGTGAGCTCGGTCTTCTGTAGGGGCCTTGCACAATGACATACGGTCTCAACAAGGCCTTAGATTCTACTGTATCAGATAGTTTATCCAACCTGTAAAGACCATAAATTAGTACAAAATATTAATTCAAATAAAGTAGCATTTCCGTTCCAACGTTAAAAGCTTAACTTTATGAACTAGAAAATTAAGATAAAGTGTTATTGGATGTAAACACTTTTAAAAAGCGCATATGATCTCGGGCTTTCGTTGAAATGAGGCATCATGGGCGGGAAACTCAAAGTAGCGGTTCATTTAGCAAAGATGGCAGATCTTATATCAAATATGGCGCATGGATGATCATCAGTGTGGAAATGAGAAATCGTTTTTTACGAAGCTTTATGATAATCTTAACACATTTTCCATCAAATGAACCATCAAAGGTTTCCCGCCATTTTCCTCTCCTACTCATTGGGAGCTTGTGTCTTGTAGCCAAGAGCCCATTCAAACTGCTCTGAAATTTTGCCAGCCTTTCGTTGAAATTGACAGTTAGAAAGATTTGTTGCTTTCTTGAAAGTCTAGTGACTTCACTCTCATTCAATCTCATTAGCTGTCCTTCCTTTATCAAATCATGTGACACAGGCATAGAGGCGAGCACATGGATATAGAGACGAGTACTTGCATCTAATTTGCATTGAGACTGATGCACGGATGCGCAAAAAAGAGGCTAACACATAATGGCTTCGATATCCCTACAGTTAGCATCCCATTATAATTTCTTTTGTCTTTGTTTTAAGAACTAGCGACCTTCTCATGGACCCATTTTTCGTTTCAAATTTTTCCGTTGGTTTAGTTGCTTAAATTCCTTAGTCTTTTCACAAAAATGAGTGTTCTTGACGAGACATTTATGGTAAGCCAAAAGAAGATTGGCTAAGTGTGTATTTGGCGCTAACTGTCCACTCAGGGCTAGTACAGTTGAGGCTCTAGGTACCACTTAGTTCTTCAGCTATTTCTGTCCTCTACCTTCCTTGCAAGTGCGTAATATTTGGCACTATATGGAGGAAAATCGTTTCCCATTATGTCCCAAGTTATGCCCTGTTGCATGTAAAATACATTAAAGTTTCAAATTACGCAAGAGCACCCCTTCCAAAATGTCAGAAACCAACAATTCATATTTGACCCTCAATAATAAGCTGTTGACCCACCCTTTGAAGCTTTTGGCTTCTTTTGATCTTTGCTTAACCCCCTGGCTATTAATGAGTATTGAGTTGACCCCCTGACATTCAGTCAATGGCGATACACTATATCTTTTTCTTGATCGTTTCGACCTTTCAGATAAAGAACTTTCATATCACCAATGTGTCCAAGCTGTATTTCATTTGGGACACGGCTCTCTTATAAGCTCACCCTTGTCACTGATAGCTAATTGGCACAAGACAAGTGTGACAACAGTTACCAACAGCAACTAGATAAGACTTTATGACAGTTACGCGGTGCCAAATCAATTTTGTGACATTTGAGATAAGTGTCCAAGAACTTTTAATTAAACATCTTTTGCAAAGAGGCTGCTTGGATACAAGAGCTTAGCTGCTTTAGCTGGCAGGGTTTGAAGACCTGAGAGCTGCTGTTGTGCTGGTGGAGTTTCAGGGAAAGAAATCTGTGTCTGGTTTGGTTCAACCATTTGTCTCTACGCCAAGTTTTCTAACGGTATAATGTTTACTTTTCATTCGTGATTATATTTTCAAGCATAGGCATCGCTTTCTTTCTTTGTTCATTTGCTTGTCTCTGAAGCAATTTAGCTTGGCCATATTTTCAAGAACAATAGGCTCCTCCTGGTTTCGTTCAATCATTTGTTTCTACATCAAGCTTTTTAACTGATATTTACTTGTCGTTCTTTCATTTTTTGATCATATTTTAAGCAGAGGAATATCCATCTAATTCCACTCATTCATTTATCTCTGCGACAAGTTAAGTTAGACTCGGTTAGACTTACTTTCAAGTAAGAGAGGCCCTGCTTTATTCTATTCGCTGAACGAACGTTCTAACGGTCAGATTCAATAGTTTGTTTTTCGAAGTTTTATCGATATTATTGTTAGATGGAACTGCAGGTACTAAGTGGTCTCTGATCATTCATTCAGCACAGTGTTAGTGCTAAAAATAAACGAAAGAATCTTCCCAACTGTTCTGAACGCAGCAGAATCCATTTGCTATTCCTTGCAGAAAACTGTGAAAATCCATGGCTATTTAAGAATGAGACCGTTAGTGTGGAATATTTTTGTCTGAATCGATGTGGACAACACCTATTTTGATCCCAAGTTGTCCGACTTGTTCGGAATATGTTTCCCTAGGGTCATTAGGTAAGGTTACGCTTGGGGTTAGGGCAAATTCAACAGTTTTGAGAAGAAATAGTTGAGATCTGATTTCCATGATGTTTTTGCAAAGATAGTTTTACATCATATTTATGGTATAAGAAATGCTCTCAAGGACATCCCTTGGTAAGGTGCTGTGGTTAAAGGCAACCTTTGTCTTCAGTAGCCAGTAGCGAGTGAATTTCGTAAAACACAGAATTTGGCTCTCCGCGAAGACGAGGCTCACTGAAAAATAGACATCACACCTTTGCATGCAATCGATCAAATCAAAATAAACAGAACAGCGAGAAGAAAAGATCATGTTCTGCTGCGTTGACAGTGTGATATCTATCCTTTAGGTGCTGAAATCACTTTGTCTTGATCACTTTGTCTTGATCACTTTGTCTTGATCACTTTGTCTTGATCACTTTGTCTTGATCACTTTGTCTTGATCACTTTGTCTTGATCACTTTGTCTTGATCACTTTGTCTTGATCACTTTGTCTTGATCACTTTGTCTTGATCACTTTGTCTTGATCACTTTGTCTTGATCACTTTGTCTTGATCACTTTGTCTTGATCACTTTGTCTTGATCACTTTGTCTTGATCACTTTGTCTTGATCACTTTGTCTTGATCACTTTGTCTTGATCACTTTGTCTTGATCACTTTGTCTTGATCACTTTGTCTTGATCACTTTGTCTTGATCACTTTGTCTTGATCACTTTGTCTTGATCACTTTGTCTTGATCACTTTGTCTTGATCACTTTGTCTTGATCACTTTGTCTTGATCACTTTGTCTTGATCACTTTGTCTTGATCACTTTGTCTTGATCACTTTGTCTTGATCACTTTGTCTTGATCACTTTGTCTTGATCACTTTGTCTTGATCACTTTGTCTTGATCACTTTGTCTTGATCACTTTGTCTTGATCACTTTGTCTTGATCACTTTGTCTTGATCACTTTGTCTTGATCACTTTGTCTTTGACTTGTATCATCCGCTTTACAAAATGTTGATTTGCTGTCTTCAGTTGATTTCTACTTGTCTAAATATCTACATTTTAGACTGATTACGCAAGTCCTAAGTTTTTCGCGTTGCATTGAATGATGCTCATGCCTTCAAACTGAGATTCGTGACAAGACAACTTCAAAACGGGGACTAATTTAGGCCTATTCAGTAGCGTTTGCGGTGCGGCCAGGCAGATCACTACTTCTTAATAAGGTGACTATAAAACTGTAGTCTCGAATGTTCCATTTTTATTACTGATTTTTATTCTACGTGCCTATCCTTAACCTTTGATTTGCTGATTAGTTCAATGTTCTACTTTTCCAATCGAAGCGACATTTTTTTTTTCTATATATTCAATATAAAAGTTTACAATAATGAGATTACCGACGACACTACTTACGAACTACTGTACGACACTACGAATACGGTACCAGGAGGAGCAATATATCATGACTACCCCCTGGCATTTAACATAAATCTAAGAAATACAACTCATACAACTACAACTAAATAAACTCTTAAATACAAGTACTAAACATGAAAACTTTTTACTAATAATTACTTGAGCCGGTTTCACACTGGACGTCAGGCCAACATAGGTGATGTTAGAGGACGAATTAGACGTTGATTTTGCAGAAGCGACATTCGAAATGATGTTGGAAGCTATTTTCGACTTTTCTTTCAACGTTCGATATTTCTTCACATTTTCTCATAAGATTTTAGTCCCTGTTTAGCATCCAGTTGGTTGTGAGTTCTTGTACGAAAGAAAATAAAATCCTCATATTAAAAACGTTGATCGAGTACAAGGCATTGCGTCGTCGGTCAAAAACTTTTGTAACATCAAACCATATGGTCAAACGTAAGTTTTCAGCAGGTACTCCAAATAGCATCTTTTTTATTGGCATTCATCATTCTTTGTTTCTCTGCCATTCAATTTATTTTTCTTCTCTTGCTTGCTAAATTGAAGATGATTCGAAATTTTGGTAGGAAGCAGAGTAATATAACTTCCGATTCTTTACTTTCATTGCATGCACAAACGCCATTTCTTCTCACTTTTGAATACAAATTTTCCTTCGCTTTCTTTCTTTGTTTGCTGTATGTGTTTTGTCTTCTTTGCCAATGATTTCGACCCTGCTGTATAATGATTATCAAAAGCTAGACTTTTGACATTAAGAAGTAATTTTGTGTAGAGATGCTTAATCTCTATAGAGCCAATCACTAATGTTTGACTGATAGCTCCATCTCTCGTTGATAATTTATCCTGGAGTCTTTGCCAGTGGTTTTGTGATTGCTACATAACGATTATTGGAAACATGGTTTTGTGCAGGGAGACGTTCTATTTGAACAGAGACTGTCAATTAGATTAGAGACAAGACAGCTGTCAGATGAATCTTTTCTCCTCATATATTTAGAAAATATGAATTTTGGGCAGGAAACGTTATGTAATTTACATTATCATGCCTGTTTTGTTTGCCAAGAAGCAATGTTTGAACAGTTGTAGAAGGCTTCTTTTGCATTATCAGTGCAAACACCATCATCACGATCATTCTTAGCTGCACTGCTGTGAAGCGAAGCATCCTTGCAGTGTCTGGCTTCTTCATTTCACCGAAACCTTACAGATCTTTTTGCTTGCTTGCCACTTGACGAACAAAAGGTAAGGTCCTGTCATGCCGTTCCTCCCACTAGAGGAAACCTTACTTTTTCATTTTTTTTTAGCTTATGTTATTCAATTTCGCTGCATTCTTGAATTCAAACATTGTCATCCAGTTAGACATTGTAACATTAGGTTTGTGCTGCTAAGTCCTGCATATTTCGCTGTATGAATTACAGTTTTGACCCAGCTTGAAGAAATTGCTTGGTAAGCAAAGATCAAGTATTTGGCGAACAATTTTCTCTCTTTTAGCAAAGGCTCGATGATTGCTTTGGGACCCCTTAGAGTCAAGTGAGGTCTCGGCTGCACAGAAGGTGTGAATACTGTTCTTCAGAAAGGCAAAGCGCTTCACTCTGTAAAAGATGTTACTCTTTTGTTGCAAGAAACAGGCCTTTTTGCTGTTCTAAGAAAGAATCTAGATCCAGCAATATTTTTACACACTATTTATACGAGTGGCTCGATTGAGTCGCGTTGGAGGTTCTATCACTATTGTGCACAGAAATTCGAAAATTCTACAAAATGTAGAAAAACATCGTTCGATCAGGATTCTTGTTCAGAATGGCTAAGAGGTCTATGCACCCCTGTTGGAGTGTGAAAGTCACGCGACTTGCGAATCGAAGGTGTCAATTGACATAGCTACCCTCGGGCAATGAGGCAATATACATGTTCTAACGGAAGTGCAATGCGATATGCGAGGAGTTCCAGAAAAAGAGACCCCAAAATGTACCAGAATAAGCCAAAAATGTACCATAATAAGACCCACCTCCGTTGTTGTGTTATCTAAGATAATATTGTGATTAAAATTGATGGCTATGACAGATTAACCTGTAATTCAGTTCAGTAATAGAATTATCCTTTTAGCTTCTTTGGTTAACTTTATTTGGTATATAAATTCATATTTTCATATGATATGCTATCAAATCCAAATAACGATCAAAGATTTGACGTTCTAGAATTTTGGCGCATTTTCTATTCATTTCTCGGGATTCCTGCGAACTTTGGCGTACTTGTTTCTGGTTGATAAGATCCTCAATCTTGTTATCAAATCTTTCAAAATAGATTTAAAGACCTTTGCTTCCATCATCCTTTGCACGCGCGCAAACCATCAAAACTTCGCATTTGCTTCAAACAGCATATCTTGAGCACACAGTAGTGTGATCATAAATGCCTATAAGGAACAAGGCTTCCCTAATTCAACTTGCCACAAACTTTCAGTCAACAATCTGTCTTCATGCAAGAACCACTGTCTGTAGGCAATAAAATGCTTTGCCTCCAGAACTGTCTTACTAGTTCCCTGTTAACTTCCTGCTGGCCTCAACGAGCTATTTTGCTGGAATCTCTTTACTTTTCAGCTTTCTTGTGGCATTAATCTTGCCATACTTCCAACTACAACACTATTCTGTTTTACTAATACCATAAAGGATGAGTATCCACTATCTCGTTGCTGTAAAGACAAAAACTGATGTTGATGTCAGATCGAATGCCTTTGTTGTCACAAGATATCTTAAAATACTATTCATAAATGTGACATTGAAACATTTTCCAATGACTTGGGATTTATACTTGCCAAGTCAACATGCCTTCCGAGCGGTTTGAAGACAGTGGAATGCTTGTCATGCGTAACATCTATTCAAATTCAAAGCAACATTTTCTCACGTAAACAAAAGACGTCCAGTAAACAAGGGCAGATTTTGTAACACAATGGAATCATTTGCTAATTGACACCTCAATTCAAAGCGATTAGCGAATGCAGACAAGAAATTCTCTCAATCAGTAATTCAAAACAAACATAGCCGCAAAAGTTGCCCTAGACCGCTGGGGCAAACTCTCGCTTGTTGCAGATGAAGGACGATTTTGAAGCGAAAAAATGTGCTACAGGCGAAAGAATTGTTTGATCTAAAGTTCTGTCTGGCGGATTTTCTTGCGTTAAAAATCCACCCTTTGCCCGCATCAAGCGAGAGTTTGCCGTACTGGTTCGAGGGCAACTTTTGCGGCCGTGTTTGTTTTGCTTTACCGGTTGAGAGAATTTCTTTTGTCTGCAGTCGCTAATCGCTTTGAATTGAGGTGTCAATTAATGCAACTGATGCTATTGTATTACAAAATCTGTCCTTGTTTTTGCAATCAGCTTGGAAAATTTGACTGAATGGAAATCAGCCTTAAGAACTTGCATGAAAAACACATTGAAACACACCTCGCCAAAATTTATGCTTCTTATTTATTTTCATCTATCTTCTGGTTTTATCATAAGTCAGTATCTTGTAAAGCACCCTCCAAATTCATAATGGTATTCAAACTATTTTGCCATTTGTTATGCATGCATTTTAACCATAGCAATATGATTCTAACACACCTCGCCAAAATTTCGTAATTTTATTATCAATCTTTATTTACTTGCAAATTTAACAGTACCTCTAAATTTCTAGAGACGACACTTGTTGTTAAACATTATTTGCGCTTACGTATGTTGACGTATGAACACACCTCGCCAAACTTCATATTTAATAATTATTTTTATCAATCTTCTGTTTACTTCACAAATCTAGATCCAAGCCTATGCTAAATCCTTTCGTTAAGCTCAAACGCAAAGTTAACAAGCTCCTGGACAAACTCAGCCCTTAGGTTTCACGACAATTAAATGCAACTTACATATGTCATATCTATTCCGGGAAATCTTAATTTCCTAAAGAGATCCAATCTTTTTCCTTTCGGATTTGGCAAGTGACTTGGCAAAGCTTAACTATACATAGCACTTTATTATGAGGTAGAATATTCTGGCTTTTACAGTCATGCTCACTCTTTGTAATCGGCAATTATGATACACGACTTTAGTAGATAACTGACTATTTAAGTTGGCATAGAGCAGAGGAGAGGTCCACTTGCTTCGAGCAAATTTCAGCAATCGAGACAACACGTTTTGGGGATCTGTAATTGGAAGCTAGAAAGCTGTGGTAAGTTAACTGATGTTACATATTTTTGAAAGCTTTTGCTTGTGCTTGGACGAGAAGCAGGTGGATTGATCAGGTACGGCTGAGATCACTGCAACTAGTAGTTGTCTGAAGCTTTCTAGATGTTGGTCATTCTTGGTACATAGAGAACCATGCTGTGGTTAATCACAGCATGAATCGAGAGCTTTAACTTTGTGCTTATAGGTGGGTGTAAAATTATATGAGGATGAAGCTATAGCATATTTATGTTTCGAGTGATTTGAGGATCATCAAAGTTCTAAATCGTAAACGAGAACAGTGAAAAACTGTTGTTTGATGAGATATTTTAGACATCTATAAACTAAGGTTTCCTTGAAAATTGTTTTGTGTTTCGTCACAAAGTTTAGAAATTAAGATGGTTTTAAGCTGTTTTCAGCAGTTTTTTTTAGTTAAATTTTTTTTTTACTAAAAGAAAAAACACTAATTCTGAAAATGTTGAAGATCTTAGAAATGTCCTACCGGGTGCAACAGTAGGAATATAGCGCAATTTTACAGCAACGTGTTGAAAGATTATAAGCTTAAGCTGTTACTTACCAGACAATTCGAAAGGCTGCCAGGACTTCTCCGCACATAAAGTTGTTATGGAGCATCTACTGTTGATCTTAGCAGATCGCCAAGAATCAAAATTTGTCACTAGTTGAAAGTGAAAAGAATGAATCTTTGTCAGTTGATGGAAGTAGGGCTACAAATATCGATCTGGCAGTTATTAGACAGGACTTACTACCTCGCTTATCATGCATGTAGAAACACCATGCAGTTTAAGACATAAAGATATTGTAATATTGTCTAGCCTTAATTAAAATCACAGATATCGACGGGTCCGTTTCGACTTTGCACATGCCATCTCTTAATTACATGAAAATGGCTACAACAGAGGCCAACCAGGAGATGACACTTGTGCAAAGAATGCTGGTTGAGACCATAGACATGGTTGAGACAGACCCTTTAGCATCCACGCTCCTTCGCAGCATCTCTTCACATACAAACGACAAGAAAATCGATTGTGAAAATAAGAATTTGGAACTTATTTTGAGAGTAACAGGGGTTTAAGCTAAACAAATAGATTTGTGACACAAGGATTGCAAAAGTCAAATTGGTAGGACGCCGCGGAAGAGCGTGCTTTAACATCTTTTAAGATAGACTTTCGTTGTAAGAGAGCAATTCTTGTACATACTTTTATACCCCGATATCTTTTATGTATTGTTACCCTTGTTTTTAAGGCGTAAGAAGGTCTTGTTTATATTTAGAACCAAAACAAGACGTACATTAGGCTAGCCATCAGACTTTCCAAAAAAGATGACCTTAGAATCCTAGACTAATAACCTGATTACAGGAACATAGTCATAACTCTAGTGACTAATAGTTATTATATTCATGCAATTCAATTTCGGTAGTTTTGATATTGTTAAATAGAGTAAACTCTTGCATTTTGGGAAATCTTATTAACTCATAAGACAAAAGATTGTGTACGTCAGGCTCCTTCACAATTACTGTTTGTTTGCCATATACGAATAAACACAGTATAAACTTGGGATCTCATACAATGCAATAGGGTGCACAGCAATGTAAACAGAGCCAAGAAAACGGGCGTGGTTGGAAGTTTTGAATGGCCTACGTTGTCTCACTTCTAAAAGGTTTAAGCTGTTTACTTCGTAACGAATTACATCGGTGTACTGAACCAATCAATACTAGCTTTGTTTGTTCCTGGGAATTCTCCGTGCGAGAGTTCAAGGCAATTGTTCCCTTATTTCTTCAGGAGCTGTTGGTGTAGATACATTCCGTCTTCTACCGGGGAGATATTTGGCAGTTTCAAATGTCTACTGTTCATTTTTGATCAGCTGATTACCTTTTTCATAACACAGAATGTATATTTTATTGGAGTCTCTTTGCGTTTATAATGTTTGCTACTAACCTGTGATCAAAGACCAGTAGCAAGATAAATAGAAAGCTGGAAGGAGCTCTTTGTTGATATTTGAACTCCAGCAAACGATTGAAACAGTTGAAGGTTCAACAAATGATATGCAACAACTACTGAAATGATTAGTGTAGGGTTGGAAGGGGGCCTTCAAAGAAATCAGGCATCGATGGGGCTTTTAATTTGCTTAGATGCTGACTAGTTTGAAAGAGTAGATCATTGTCAGAGCAACAGTAAATAAAACTTTTTTCTGCTCTGATTTTGTGCAAGGAGCAGAAATGCTTTCAGGAACACCTGTCCCTCAAAATTTGTCGGAAGTTTTTCAGGAAGATTTGTCCCTCAAATAGATGGAACATTCAAGGCTGTTTCAGAACATTCTGATGCAAAATTTGGATACACTTTTAGACAGTGAAGACTAAATTAGATTTCAAATATCATTTGAATACATGATTAATTATCTGCAAGTTCCAAAATAGAATCTACAGAAGAAAGTTATTTGATTTAACTGTTGAGATCACAAACAGATTGACCTTGAAGGATCATGTAATGAGAAAGTGTCCATGTTCTAAGTCTGTCTCAAATTAGATATCACCTGAGATTTGCGAAAACGCGAAATTCATTCGCAAAACTCTCCTATTGTTGTTATTCGCGGGTATTCGCAGGTGTTTAGACGTCACCAGAGATTTGCGATAACGCAAAACTCATTCGCAAAACACTTCTATTGTTGTTATTCGCAGGCATTCGCAGGTGACATCTAATTTGAGACAGACTATAGTAAGTTGTAGTAAGGGATCGATTTCAATGTGTGTGGTTCATCCATTCATATGGCAATCAAAGTGATGGGGCTTTGGTTGCTTGGTTTCCCAGTCTCAATCGATGATAGAAGCCGTGGGTAAATATACTCCAACAAACCATCTTCTCAAATTTATTTCGCGTTCAGGCTCAGACGTTGGCTTGGGATGTTTTGACTTGATATATTGAAACGTAAGTACAATAAAAATTTACTTCAGGCCTTGATCTTTGTATCTATATATACTTCCACAAACAGGGCTCTCAGATTAATTTTTCGTTCAGGCTTAGATGTGTTATGAAAACGTAAGTCCAATCTAAAGTTATTACAGACCTTGACTTTTGTATTCTTCCTTGCCTGGAAAATGTAAAAGTAAGTTCGTAAGTACAGTCAAGATTTACTTTGAGACCTTAGCTTTCGTATTAATGTTTTAAATTAAAAGTAGATGTAAGTCCAGTCAAAATCTATCTGCCACAGTTGCAATGTTTTTACAAGATAAAGACATAAATAAGTTCGTAATTGTTCCCTTCAGGTTTTAATTCTTGTATCAGTTTTGTTATCATTCCTAAATGAGCAAGAGGATATCCATTGTATGCATTAGTTATCGATGTTAGATTCTAGTAGCTGCTGAGTCACCTTAGCGCTGAGCCACCTTGCAAAGTTTCTCATTAGAGGTAGATTTGTGTTTCTAGATGCGGAGAGAATCGATCGGCAGGTGTACGAGGATTGGAATTTTAAAGTTTGTTCCCTTGCAGAGTCACGTGATGCATCGTTTTGCATCGTCGTGTGACATTTAGATTGAAAGTGTTCAAAAGACTATGGTCTGAGCTAGGGGTAACGTTCAGCTTAAGGCTGTGTGAAATTTAGGTCTTGAATTGCCTTCGCTTTCGGACAATGGTCTAGAGTATCAAAGATTGTTGTTCGCATGTGCTCTGTTTCTGCCTGAGTCAAAGATGAGTGACATTGTGATAGATCTGATGAAGCCTTGACAGTTGAATTTGGTAGGAAACACTGGTGAAGTAGCTGATTATTATTATTTTCGTCGATTGACAGAATGTATGCGTCAGCTGTAGTCTTGAAAGAAAATGCATTCTTGTGAACAATTTTGAAATCCTTTTCAATAATTTTTCATCATGCGATCCAGCTTTTTGTTACTACCAAATAAGGAAAAATGGTAAGCCAATGATGTAATAGAACACCCAGGCGTTTCCGGAGGCATCTCATGATTTTAGAAAAGCATTTAGGGAAACAAATAAGTTTATCTAACAACTTTAAAGTGACACTGCTTCGACTACTAACTTACAGACGCTTCGTAAACACTTTTTGTCTAATTTGCAATTCATGATTTTTGCTTTTTTATTTCTGTGAGATTGATTGAACTTCTTGCGATGTCGGGATCGATTCATTTTGCGTTTCACCAAAAGAGAGAACCTTTCCGTCTCTTTATATGAGGGATTTCGGTAAATTGTAGCACGTATAGAAATCCTTTCGACAATATTCGTTCATAATCCTTTCTTTATATTTTCCACTTTTACGTTAAGAATACTGAGATTTAATATCAATTCATGTTAATCAGTGAATAGTCGTAAAGAAGGGCCAGTCATTAAATTTGTGAACATACCCTCAGACTTCAAGATTTGGTATTAGATGTGACACTTTCTCTGTGAATATATGCCAATCTGATCAAATGTATATTTTTGCTGTATACTGTACTGTCTCTCGAGGATAAACGGAAGAGTAATCCTACCAGTCTTGACTTTATATTGAGGTAAGAAGACTTGTTTTTGGAGATCGTCATGTAGAGAAAGATTTTTTCCTTGAACAGAGAAAAAGCATATTAGAGGGAGAGATCGATGGCTTAGTTGGCCTGATAGCGTTTTAGCCAAGCGCTTTAAGGCAAGGAAATCTGTTTTTTACTTCGGAAAATTTTATAATTGTTACATTATTCAGTGAGACATATTACTTCAGTCATATCTTAAGTTGAGCAGATCGGTGCCTCGGTCCACGGCATCAACTTTTTAGCACACCAATCAGAGAGCTGCTTTTACAAAATAGTGAACAGTGATTTGACTGATTTAAGCAGAGACCAAAATGAAAGCCATGAACGTTGATATCACTTTAGGCTGAGGATCACAACTAAATGTTTGTTCTTAGCCTACGGCTGTTAGAAAGTTTCCTTCTGAAGATTATGGTTGAAGAGAAGTTGCGGTTTATAGCGCCAAATGCTGGAATCGTAAAATTAGAGATGGTGCGCTGGAATCGTAGAATTAGAGATGGTGGTGGGACTGTACCTGCTGGAATCGAACCCTGTCTTCCTGACCGTTCTGGCTACGAAGTGCGATGATTATGCCGCTGCGCCACAACACCTTGGAAGGAGCACTCTCCACCATCGTTTGCCTCTTTTTTCATAGTCCATTTTTCCCTTGTCCATGATGCTATTCCACATGCTGTCCTTTTTACTGGCTTTTATATAAGAAACTTATTAACCTGTATCAATATTTTGCAATGAATGAATGAGATGAAGGAGAAAGAGAAAAGAATTTATCACAGCCGTGCCAAAACTCGTGCCAAAAGATTCAAGCTTCAAATTTTTAGCAACTATTTGTCTCAAATATACATTTAGATTGTAGAGATTTTTCAAATTCAAGCTTAAACTTAAGGCAGTCTGATCTGTTTCAGCTTTTCTCTTTTATCAGAACTTCGATTTAAAATAAAGGGATTTTTTGCTATTACACTCCAACATCTTGTTGTTCCGCCTTAGCCACAAAACGGTGAAACCTTTGCCAGTGATTACAATCTAAAGACTTCAGATACCAAACATAGAAATATTTCATTACGTCAAACATTGAACTTTGTAACATTGTATAGAAGTTAAAGAATTTTAAAATCAGATCATAGGAACATGCAAAATACTGAACAACCTTTGTCCCGAAATCCTGCAGAACAAATTTCAGGAAAGGTCTTCCACCTCCAAATATAACACAAAAAACAAAAGAGACCTGTATTTTCAAAGGCTCAACTTAGAATGCGTAAGAAGAGCTTCTTTTATACCGAGGGACGAGCATCGAACAGTATTCCACAATCCATCAAAGATGCTAGGTCAGTAGTTGCATTCAAAAAAAGACTGAAACTCATTTTTGAGATAAAAAAGACAAAAATTCAAACACACGGATTCATGGAAGAGCAGCATCTAGGTTTGGTAGCTAAATTAGATTCATGTTGCGAGGTAACCAACTCCTGTATGTTGGTCTATTACTTTTGTTATTATTTTTGTTAACTGAGTAACTTTGTCGTGTATAGATATGATTAAATGAAAATGAGGAGCCTTAGAGCATTTGCTACGTGTCGGTGCATAGACCTAGGTCCCTTGTATCCCTGCGCTAGATCTTTCTTTCTGGAGAATAATATTACGAGTCTCTGTTGCCCAAAGGTTTCACGGCATTCGAGGCAAGGAAATGGATTGTAGAATTTCACACCGACATTTTGAGCTCCATGAAACATGTCTGAAGAAATTGTGGAGGAGCAAAGAGAATGAAAAGATTTGTATGTAGGAAGACCTCAAAAATAATGACTCGCTTTTGCATATGGTCGTTGTATTTTGATCGGAAAAAATGATTTATTTCGAAATTCAGGGATTAGGAACCAAACGAGATGTCTAGAGAAACATGCCAGAATATTTTATGAATCTCTTTCATGTTTTTTCGAATAAATACGTTGCAGAAATTCTTTGGATCTTCAAAAAGACCGCGTTTTTGTTCCATAATTAAAACACGTCATGTCTATTGTTGTTTGTGAAGACATGACGTCAAATATGAGCCGTTTTCAGAGATTTGATCCGGTTTTTCTGTTCCATGTCTCTTATTTGCGTTCCTTTATTATTCGAATGTGGATCGGGTCAGGAATTCAGCAGATTCTGAATACGTTTGCAGATAAGCGGTTGTATAATGCAATAAAATAGTATTCGAAGAAGGAGCCTTTATTGAAACCATTTTAGAATTTCAGTCTCACTTCTAGAAAGTTCTAGAACGACTGTGTTGCACTTTGTTATCTTTTTCTATTGTTTTCTTCCCGTAAGTTTTACTGAAGTAATTTTAACTGCTCACTTTACATGCTTTTAACTTGATCTTCAGAGTAATTTTTAATAGGCAGAAACACGCTTTCAGATCCAGAAACTTTCATGCATGCTGTAAGGGTAGTTGTTTTCTTGAATTTGTGTGATGCATGTTTTCGTTTACTTAATACACAACAAAACTGAAGTTTTTTCCCATCAAACTTCAGCTGCTGTTCACATTAACTCAAAATTACTCTTTCAAAAGTCTGTGATCGTTTCTATTCGCGAAATATGTCGCCCAACTGACATCTAATGTAAGACAGACTGCACTGACAGCAACAGACATTCAGTTGACTGTGTTTTCACTTTGGTTTGACGATTAAATTTTGGAATACGTCATCGAACCTTGAAGATGAAGGTCTTTGTTTTTGAAATCTTGTTTACTTCATACACAGCAAAGCTAGTAATAGTCAGCTGCAAATCCCTGCGTTGACAGGCAACAGACTATAAGATCAGTCTGCATGTGTAATCTGAAATTTAAGGTGTAGGTATGAAACTTTGAAAGTGCCTATTGCATAGGAGCTACCAAATTACGCTCTGCGTTTTTGTAACGTCAACCAAGACACGCACGCATCTACAAATCTTTGCCTCCATGGGCAACAGACGATAAGATCAGACAGAATCAAAGAATGCTCTTTGCGTTCTGAAAAGCGAGCAACACACATATATACACATAAATCTCTATGGTGAAGGTTACATTCTGGCCAAAGATATCAAAACTACCACAAAATTTGTTTTTGATTTCTGACATAGCGTAGCAAGACGTAAATGCATCTATACATCCCTTGCATCCATTTTTGATTTACATTTAACAGACTGTATGTACGTCAGAACATTGAGGGCATGTTCAAGCTGATGTAAATATGTATTCATAAAGAAAGACAACAACATTGTTCTTATTTACTTCTTTCGAAGCTAGTTAAACATATGCATATGCAGATACCCTTTGCATCCACAGCAGCGAGGCCTACCTTAATTGTCATGAGACATGAGAGTTTTTAGCGTACGTTGGAGGGTCTGCCTTGCACTTGCAGTTTCTTGGTTGGCCTCAATCGTCACCATTTTCATGGGCCATGTACAATTGGATGGCAATTGCAATGCATGATGGTTCAAATAGACTCTTTAAAGCTCAGACGTATGTAGTACCTTCTTAAAACTTGCTGGATTACGGTAAATTACGCTTTTTTACCTCCTACACGCAAGAGCTAGGCACATGTGCAACTTCTCATCTCTTGCATCTGCCAGCAGCCGACCAGACCGCCCACGGTGACTGTTTTGCATAATCTTATCAACGAGCATACTTCGGTAGTTTTGTCCTGATTACCAACCCTCTTTCTTGCAAGATCACGAAAAGGATCTACGATTGCACAAGGCAATTCCTAAACCAAGGAGGATCGCAGTACACAAATGCTAATACCTTGACGGTTCTGAACACACAAATATTAATGCCATTCGGTATGATGAGCGTGGCACGTTTGTTGAATTCCCAGAATAGTCTCATGGGATTTCGGTATTGTGCTTGTTTCGTTGCATTCAAAAATTAATAGAAAGCCGAGCATAACAATTAATCATTTCATTATTTAATTACAATGAAAGTGTAATCTCATTGTTTAAGTAGGAGTTAAACTAATCGCAGGTCTGCCAATTTGTCAAAATATGTTTGAATTAATTGAATTATGACCTAGGTAGATTTATGCACGTCGTGTGCACGTGGTTTTCGAGCTTTGTTGCTATGGTTATTTGTGGTTGTTGTTGTATGAAATATGTAGCAAAATGCCTAATGAAAGGCTGACTTCCACTCAGTAGAATTTTCCTCTCTGACTGAATTTAACACAATAACTGGTTACTCATGCGTAACATTCTATTCAAATTCAAAGCATCATTTTCACACGTAAACAAAGGAATTCCTGTCCAATAGGAAAATTCCACTGAGTGGAAACAGCCTGAAGGTTTTGACGAAGAAATTTTTAGTATTTGTATGGTTTGTTGGTATTTGATGTCTTTTGGTGTTGTTCAATGTTTTCATTCATAGGCGGGAAAGTGCTCTGAAAACTTGTCTGAAGACTTGTTGAAGAAGTATTCAACCTTCTTACATTAAGATTTTGCTTTGATGTGTTTTGGGTTGGGAAATTTGGTGTTGTTCAATGTATTCATTCATAGGCGGGAAAGTGCTCAGAAAACTTGTCTGAAGACTTGTTGAAGAAGTATTCAACCTTCTTACATTAAGATTTTGCTTTGATGTGTTTTGGGTTGGGAAATTTGGTGTTGTTCAATGTATTCATTCATAGGCGGGAAAGTGCTCAGAAAACTTGTCTTAAGACTTGTTGAAGAAGTATTCAACCTTCTTACATTAAGATTTTGCTTTGATGTGTTTTGGGTTGGGAAATTTGGTGTTGTTCAATGTATTCATTCATAGGCGGGAAAGTGCTCAGAAAACTTGTCTGAAGACTTGTTGAAGAAGTATTCAACCTTCTTACATTAAGATTTTGCTTTGATGTGTTTTGGGTTGGGAAATTTGGTGTTGTTCAATGTATTCATTCATAGGCGGGAAAGTGCTCAGAAAACTTGTCTGAAGACTTGTTGAAGAAGTATTCAACCTTCTTACATTAAGATTTTGCTTTGATGTGTTTTGGGTTGGGAAATTTGGTGTTGTTCAATGTATTCATTCATAGGCGGGAAAGTGCTCAGAAAACTTGTCTGAAGACTTGTTGAAGAAGTATTCAACCTTCTTACATTAAGATTTTGCTTTGATGTGTTTTGGGTTGGGAAATTTGGTGTTGTTCAATGTATTCATTCATAGGCGGGAAAGTGCTCAGAAAACTTGTCTGAAGACTTGTTGAAGAAGTATTCAACCTTCTTACATTAAGATTTTGCTTTGATGTGTTTTGGGTTGGGAAATTTGGTGTTGTTCAATGTATTCATTCATAGGCGGGAAAGTGCTCAGAAAACTTGTCTGAAGACTTGTTGAAGAAGTATTCAACCTTCTTACATTAAGATTTTGCTTTGATGTGTTTTGGGCTGGGAAAACTTGTACAGAGTTTTGGTGAAGAAGTTTAGAAATTTTCTTATGTTCTGACTTTTCTTATTTATTTCGAAATTTAGCTCAGGTGGGAGGAAGTTCTGTAGAAGAGTTTCTGTTCTTGTAGATTCATAGATGATCTTTGCTAAAGAAGATTACTGATAGATATTTCTTTTGTTAGAAACGAATGAAGAATGAGAGTTGTTTTGAAGTCTTTGTTCAGGTAGTACTTTTGCTTTCGTTATAGAAGATGCGTTTCGTTTCTTCCAGGTGTGTAGGAGAACTTGCCAAAGGATATTATTGATAAATATTCATTTTGTATGAAAATGATGAAGATTTTGTTGAAAGAATTGCTTGGAAATTGCTTTTAAGTCTTCTTTTTGGTGGGAAGTGCTGTCATTGAACTACATGAGTTTCAGTTCTAGTACCTTCTCTAGAAGATTGTGGGTACATGTTGTTTTTGATTGATAAACTGGAGAAGAATTTAGAAGAAGTTTTAGTTAAGTTTTTGTCGTGATGAGACAGTGTTGTCGTTGAAAGTGATGGGTTGATATTGTCAGATCATTTGAGAAGCTTAGAAGATTGAATATCCTGTTTTGTTGAAAAATTGTTGAAGAGTTTAGTTTATACGAAGTTTTACTTTAAGTTTGTGTTTTGGTTGGAAGCTTTTTGTCGTTGGAAACATCTGTTATTATAGAATCATCCAAGAACATTGGTGAAGAATATTATTGATAAAAGCCCTGTTTGTTGGAAGCAAGTGAAGATTTTGCAAGAAGAATTGGTTAGAAGTTGTTTTGAATTCTTTTTTAGATGTAACAGGATCGTTATTGGACATGAGTTTCTGCCCTATCAGATTAGTAAAATAATGCTTGGCTAAAGAATATTCATTTCTGCTTGTGGCATTTTTCATCTACTTCATCTTTGAAACCTTTATTTCATACGGTGCAGAAGAATCGTTATGCCTATTGCGTTATTATGTATCATAGCATGAAAACGTTATACTTTGTAGAATGGGAATAATTTCAATCGTTCTTCCATTTTGTAATTGACGCATGAGTTCCTCTTGATAGTCAAAGCTTTTCTTTGAGATAGATGAAATCAGCTCATGTCAATTCATAAGTTGCTAAAACTATCAAAGAAAGATCGACATTCAGTTTTCTTTGTTGTCTAATAAAAGGTTTTGTTTGCTTCATGAATAGTGTGTCTTTGTCACATGACCTTACTGCTATGTCTGGTAGGGTGTGACAACTGTCTGCTGAAGCTGAAGAACTTTCAGTTCTCTTCAATAGATTTTCAGTTACAATCATTCCACAAAAGAATCTGTATCAAACAATATTTTTATACGTTTTCATTCGAGAGGCTCGAATAATTGGCGTCAGAGCTGCTGTGCATTCGAACATTGTTTAAAACATAAAATTATCGTTCAATAGACCTTTTTAGCTATTCTGGAAAAAAATCTCAATCGATCGATACTTTGCTACAGTTTGTAGAAATTTCGAATGTGCACAATAGTAATGGAAGCTCTAACGCCACTCGATCGAACCTCCTTTATAAAATAAATGTATAAAAACAACGCTTGATCCAGGCTTTTTGCTGATTAGCTAACAGGTCTATTCGATTCGGGCTCTTTCGCAGAACATTTAAAAGCTCTGATTTTGTTTCATCCTTCTTTCGTTGCCATGTTAAATTTCCTTCACATCCACGACTGACAATTTTGATTGAGCAAATTCGAGAACAAAATCAACAATTTTGATGTTAGCTTAATCTTCGTCACTTAAAAATGGCCTTAAATTTTATCTTGTTAATATTATGGTGTAAAGATATGTATCACGTTAGTTATTTTTCAAATTTCTTTGCCACTAATTATATTGATTAACTTAAGAAAAGAAATGATTGAATGCAATTGATTATTTGGTTGAAATCAAGTTAGTTTCTAAAGTGGCAACAGTTGAGAATAAATCTTAACTGTAAATCTTATTTCTTTAATTACCATAAATAAATTAGAAAGTTTTTGTTATTTTAAGAGTTGCGTTCTCTTTATCTGATAAAGGATTTAGAAAGATTGTTGAAAATAAGGGAGTGTCCGTAATCCGATTGTATTTAAAGAGGTTGAGTTTAATTAGCAAAGAAAATTTCTGATTCTTGACTTCTGGAGATTTGCAGTGATGGTGTAAGTTGTCTTTTTGAATGAACGAATCAAGGGGAGGAATAAATTAGTTGAGTATTTGGTTAGAAGAAGAAATGTTACCAAAACTGAAAAAGAAAAATAGTGACTGAATCGATCAAAAGAAGAACGGCTAAACCAATTGTTAATGAAGAAAATGTAAACAAAATTTCGAAAAACTGTACAACTTGCAGATTTCAGATTTAAGTGATGTTGAAGAATTCAAATCACAATGAGAAGGAGATGAAAGAATAGGCAATTTTATTTGTTGGAGGCAAAATCCTTTTTAAATGTTTATGCTCAATTTTTTCATGAAAGAGTTCAACGCCCTGATTTTAAACAAAGTGACTTTATTTATGAAAAATATGATTTATTGACTACATAGATTTTTAATTATTGATCAACTGTGAAAGAAATGCAAAATTGTTTAATTGACTTATGTGATATAAAATTCATTTGCTGAATTCATAATAGTCTGGTATCTTGAAACCTTAAGTGCCTTCAGATCCTACAAAATGCATTAATGAAATGCTTCCAAGCAACCTATTGCCACATATGATGGCAGATGTTGTGTAGGTGTGTGCTTCTTAATACCATTTCACTAAGCGGCATTTCCATGACAATTTCTTACACAGGGAAACCAGCTTGCAAAATTCCTTTCAATTTTCAATCAAGTCAGGACATTATTCTTGTATCTATTGGTATCAAACTTTGAAAAATATTGCACGGATTGTTAATACATCTTTCCTTTGGTTTAGTCACTTGAAGAAAGGAACTTCATAGACTTACCTTTTCATCTCCCGTTTCCTTGCTTTCTTTGAGTTGCTGGTATCACTTTGTCAACAGGGACTCATAATATTATGCTTAAAAAGTGATCCCACTTTTTTAAGAATGGTGTAAACAAGTGGGAGTTCCCGTACGCTCAACAAAATCGCTTCAAAATGTGGGTTAAAGAGCTCGAACATTGAAAAGCAAACGTTTTTAGTACAAACAACAATGTCTTGACCTAAAAATCTCAAAATGCATTCCGTAGTCTTCCTCTGCAGTCCTCTTCGTCAAGCAGTAATCTTCCTTTGTAGAAGCAAAGTAGATCCATCTAAGCTGCGAGAACTCCAGGCTTCATCAACGCTGTTTTTGTATGCAAGAACAATAACATCAGTCTGAATAGTGCCTCCTGATTGGTTGAAAGCTAAATCCTAGAAATTGATTGGTGAATTCGTGATTACTTTACGCGGGCCTAAATTGGGCCCATTTTTAATCATAATATGTGTCCGTGTTGACCAAGTGATATTGGCCAATCGAAGAATGCAGGGAAACAAGGTACGAAAAGGCAGAAGTCTGGGAGCTTCAAGCACTCTGCCGTAATTCTATTTGCAGTCGTTTTGATACTTTGATTATTTCAAGATTTTTAGTGTATTTTTCATAATTCAAATAGTTCATAAAAAGTTTGAAAAAGTCTAAATTATCGTAGATTCTAAAACAATTGATGAAAAATATTGCTATCTTCAAGAAAACAATAGTTCTTGAAGATCTAAACAGTAAAGGTGAGCAGAAATCTGTTGCTATTCCTTTTTGCACTCGTCACAACCAGTTGAAATAAGAAAAACAGTAAAATTCTGAAAATGTCAACAAGTGAAAATGCCCTTAGCAGGATCATTGGAAAGTAATGGAAGTCCCTTTCAAGCCATTGAATCAAATAGCAAGATTCTTTAGCCATCTGTACTAACTTTAAAGGGGCATTCCGCGGGAAAAAACAGGATATCGGCGAACTGCGTCGTTTGCATATAAAACGAACATTCATATCATTATCAACATTTCCCGATATTACCACCTTAACCCTAATCCATATGGGCTTTTTTCGAGCTACCATTTATGGGGGGGGGGTTCTTTCCACCCCCCTCTGTAAACTGCCTTAGCCTGGTCAGAATTCAATGCAACTTGGCACCGTTATAGATCAGGTAATTTCTAGCATGTAGCGTAATTTGGGTGTGGCTGCCACGCCTTATGACGTCATAGTGACGTCATGAAGTTTAAAATCAGTGAAAATCAGGTTTCCAAGTTAACTTTGAATTCAAAGAAGGTTTTCCATGAAAATTTGGTAGTTTTTGGTTCAACTCAGCCACAAATTTGATATGAAGATATCATTTCATTGAAATTAATGAATTTGGAGAGATATTTTGGCAGAAATTAGCCAATCTGAATGACGTCATTAATGCATTGAATTTGTTCTCTGTAGAAATAGACAAAAAGAATCTGCAAAGTGGTAATACTCCATCACAAACGTATCATTGGAGTGTTTTCAATCGAAAAATTTCGAAAATATTCAAAAAGCTTGCTAATTAGCCCAAAATGGCGGCCAAAATGACGTCATCATCAAAAAATGCTGACATCATCAAATTCCAGAAATTCCGGTATCAAATTAAAGCTCTTTGTTTACTGATTCATTTGGTGTATAATACTTCATAATTTGATCAAATCTTTCCATTCAAATCATCAAAAACAATGATTTTTCTGCTACCTGCTTCCAAATATGGGCAAGTCACGTGACCTGTGAGCTCTATTGTTTAAAAATTTTTTGATCAAAATGTGGCGAACAGATAATTAGTAAAAGTCAGAGGAGTTTGGGGGACATAGGTGATGTCTTTTAAACACACGGCAAGAAAAACCTCGAGGGGGGGTGGAAAACACCCCCCCCCATGCGGATTAGGGTTAAAGCTCAAACCGGCCACAAACGACAGACCGAGAACTCAGCCTTTACCTCCCATTTGAATCCGAGACAGATACCGAGAATTGACGTTAAAGCCGATCATTTCTCTTGGTCGTAGTCGATCGTGGACACATGAATGAACCAATTCAACAGGATTTTCAAGCTCAAATCTAAGAACGACACGCAACAAACCCATCAATGCTCGCCGACGACTAACCGGCGGGCAATAACGAAAATTTGCAACCTTTGTTCGCCAACAACGAAGCACAAAAATAGTAGGGTATTAAAATTGAAATCGGTCCAATGTTTTTCTCCATATCTTGCCTTTGAGAAGTGCGATTGAGGAAAGGAAAACGATTTCTGAGGGCTGAAAAAATTTGCTTTTCGATCGGGATAACGATATAAACCTTTGCATGCATTTGATTTTCGCGGAATGCCCTTTTAAAGACTGGTTCCCATCTCTTCCAAGATTTATTTCCACGTACATGAATTTTTACCATAGGGAAACCAGCTTGCAAATAGTCTTACATGATCTTCTTAAGTTTATTTGTTTCTTCGTTAAGTTTCATTCGTATGTTTTAGTTTATTTGTTGCCTTTGAGCTCTGTATAAGGCGCAGTATACGTGCTTTTGTCATCGTAATATTCTTTCAACAAGTCGATATGTTTATAAACTGCCTACAAAGCGTATACCTTTTAGGCATTTAAGATTTTAGACATGTTGCTGAAACGGGCAATATTTCTTTATGCCTTTTGAAAATTATTTACTTGTTGACGAACGCAACAGCTGTCGCACTTGTACTGACAATCATCGAAGCTATAAGAATACATGAGATAATTCTTCCCATTATGAAGGCGAAAAAACCTTTGTGTTGCACTCTATTTGCTAGTGAGAAATAGACTTTTTAGCTATTCGAAAAGAGAATCTGTATCGAGCATTATTTGTATACATTTTGAAGAATTTTCGAATGTGCACAATAGCGATAGAAACTCTGATGCCACTCAATCGAACCATTCGTTTTAAATTTGGATAGAAATATCGCTGGATCCAAGTACGATCCAAGTTCTTTTGTAGAAAATCTAAAAGTCTACTTGCTGCAGAAGAGTAGCTAAGTGGATTTGGCACAGAGTTTGTTTATGACCTTGTCGCGATACTCAGAAAGAGCCTGGATTGAGCGATTTGTTTTCACTTTTTATCCGACAGTTTCGAATGACTTTGTTTGCGCACATTCGAAAATTCTGCAGAATGTAGACAAATATCGTTCGATTCAAATTCTTTTCAGAATAGCTACAAGATTTGGTGCCGCAGCGGCTGTTAAAAGCCAACTTTCAGCCGAATATACACCAATGGTTTGTTGTTTTCAGCCCCGCTGCCATATTGAATATTGCAGCTCCCGACCGGGGAAGGTTGTGCAGCTTGAAATTCAGGCCTCATTTGGGCAACGGCAACAAAGACCGTAAAGTGTAAATAGACCTTTTAGCTATTCTAAAACAGAATCGAACCATACTTTGCTACATTTTGCAGAATTTTCGAATGTGCACAATAGTAATAGAAGCTATCACGCCACTTGATCGAATCTCGTGTTTAAAAATGTATAAAACTAACGCTCGATCCAGGCTCTTTTGCTGAGTAGCTAAAAAGTCTATTCAATGGCCGAGCGTCTGCACAGAGCCTGCCTTTCTTTCAAACATTTTACGTAAATATGGTGTAACTCCCCTTCTTTTGACTGGATTCTTGCACGTCTAGTCCTTCCTACACAGACAAATACTGCGCAGTTAACTGTGAATGGTAATCCTTCGATTCGTTGTACCATTAAGAAGCGGCTCCAAGTTCAAAACTACAACATGAACAGCGAGGCTTTCTCGCATGTCCGGCCTAACTGATCATGACGATCTTTGACTATATCTGATGATGTTTGATAACGTTAACTGTTGTTCCCTTTAAAATCCTTGGATGGTTGAAACTTGTTTAACACAAACAGCATCGCTTCACTGCGCGTCCGGCCTCACTGTCTTATGTTTTATTGTGTTGGTTGATGTCTCCTTGCGTTTGGCAATGTTTGATTGTGTTTGAAGATGTTAAGTATGCGATTACCATTCAACTGGATTCTCTGAAGATTGTGCTACGAACTTCCCCTAACTCTGAAGTTAAAAGCAATATTTTTCATATGATTTCAAAATTTTGAAGCCAAAATGCAAGCTTGCCTTTAACTACATAAATCTTGTTTACATATTTATGGATGACGTTTGGTTGGTGCGAACAGTTCGAATGTTTTCTTTGACTTTCTCTCTCTTAACATTCTCAGACTGTTTCATAGTTCCATCAAGTGTTCCTAGTGAGATTCTAACTCCTTATGAACAGTGATGATGCATATTTGGTACCAAGATTTGGTATGTATGTCTTTTTGAGTCCCATCCTTTAAACCCTCTTTCTCTGAAATATTCCGTCACATTTGAGTTCCTACTTATTGCATGCGCGTCTCAGGGCAGCGTTCTCTTCCAAGGTCTTGTTCTCAAGGTACAACATGATGTCAAATTCATGTTGTAAATCTTGTTAAATTCAAATAATATTCTTGCTCATTTCTGGAAAGCGATTCGCCTCAAGCAAGCACCATCCTTACTGTTGTATTGGCGATGATGTATATAAATTGACAAGGTGAAATATTTTCCCCCAGATTTAGCTCAGCTTAAGCGGCCAAAAGATGTAAGGTAGCAAATCGCATGTTCTCTCTCTCTTATCTTACTTCTTTATCGACAAAAGCTCCTCACATGAGTTTCAAATCACTCCTCATTCAGGCTTGCAAAATTATAGCAGATATGATTTACACTTTGTCTAAATGATGTATGATCTGAATGTTTAAAAGTTTCAAATGGTCAGTCCATCTCCAAAGTTCTTATCGATATAAATGTTCCTGAACTGCCAAAAGTTAGCCTTCCTTTTGCCTATTTTATCTTAACGTGTGCCTCCCTATGATACGAGATCTGGTCATGATTACCGCTTAAAGATAGTTCACTGATATTAAATCCTTCCTTCGTGTTAAATAAGTATATTACCTGAAATGCATCGCATGCAGATCCACGATTAAGTACGTAAAAGAATTTTCGAACATCGGTTTAGTGTCATGGGACGCTGTCCTCCACAGAGGATGTGATCCTTCACACATAGAGGTCATCACTTGTTTTTATCATGGGTGAGAGGAAACAAGATATTTATTCTTTGATAAAATATATACTCGTAATATCTGTATCTTTATCTTTATTTCTTTTTTGCCTTTTCTTGCCTTCCTTGGCAGCCCTACCGCGGCTCATCGTTGATCCAAGTTTGCAATGGCCTAAAACGGCAAACGAGGGCAGCCTCGCTTTTGCAGAGAGAGCTCTTGAGACGGCGAGAAAGATAACGAAATACATCGCTCTTTTGGCTTTTAACTAGAAATTAAATCACTCAAACATATGAATTACTCTTGATGCTATGCATTTTCAACAGTAGGAAATTTTTCTGAATCACCTGATATATTATCCCACATCTGATTAAAATCAATATGCAAACTTGTTTGACATAAGAAATTGAAAGCCTTTGGTTACCTGTGGGATTTGATGTAAATGGGGGAGATTAATGGAGAGCAGGTTTATTAGAGAAAGGGGGGGGGGGTAAATATCATCTGTTGTATTGAAGGATAGCAAAAAAAGGATTTTTCAGAAAAAACTCATTAGGAAAAGGATACCTCATTGCCATGTTTGCAGCATCTTGTTGTAAATGGAAGACCTTCGTGCGTGTTTCTTTCTACACATTGGAAAGAGAGGAATAGTCATACTAATATTCGTTAGAGAGTAGACCTTAGCTGCCTAATTCGTCATCCTATGCGTCGTCATGAATCAACGCCATTGTAGTGAGAGCTGATTTAGTTAGCTGGGATTTTGATGTGATGGTGTTCTTTTAACTGGAGAATGTCGAACAACGACGAAGGGTCATTGATATAGTAGTTCGTTGCCGACAGACAGCCCAAACATCTTCAGAGTCATTAGCTTGCAGCAAACATACCAAGCTAAACTTTTGTAAATTATCAATTTATTTCTTTTGGTAAATAAAGGCCTTCATTTCGTGTTTATTCTCATTTGGTTGGAATAAGAATCAATTCAGCAAGTGGTCGCTATTAAGAACAGAGAGTCCTTTCTCGATATAACAAAGCTTGGAATAACATCCTTCTGAATTCACAGTGAAGTACAGTCGAGTCAAATCATTGCTCAATTCATTGATTTACGCGCCACAGGGTGTCCAGTTCGTTGTAGCCTTCGCTAGCTCTTAGGTCATTTATCACTGGATGTTGCGGTGTCGCTCAAGGCGGATAAAACACGAAGTCGTAGCATTTTCGTGCATTCTGTCGTCAGCCTGTTGAGCGAAAGTTCGAGCTCACGATTAATTTAACTTCAAATACGATTTACTGGAAAGCCAAGAGTCGAAGGATATTTCAGTTTTCGATTACTGTTTGGAATTTCAAGATTTTACAACAGAAGATTGTTAGAAATATTAAATGTAAGTTTTGTTCTCGTCATTTCATTGTTATATTAGAAACTCAACTATGAATGCTTCTAGCTATCTTCTTTCATAACATGCGAAATATTTTAGAAATGGAAGATTAAATAGATTCAGATTTTGTATTTTCAGATCTTAGCTAGATTCGACTTAGGAATCCTCATTCATTCAAAGACGCTACATTTTAGCGTAAACAACATTTTGTTATATTTCTCTGACACAAAACGTGTCCACATTTCTTTATATAGACCTTTTACAAATGCCATGTCAGCGTGAAGGAGGATTTTCTATGCTTAACTTGACTTTTCTTAACCATTATTTTGAGAAATTAATAATTTGCTGTTCTCGATCTTTGAAACTTGTTGCTTCTTTCGGTCTGAATTTTAGAATCGACCTTAGTTTGCTGTCGCAACGGAATAATAGATAAGAAAAGGCAAAGCAATTGATACTAGCTATCATAGACCTCCTGTTAGAAATTAGGTGAGCTTAGTTTGAGTTTCTCTGCATTTGCAATGAAAAAGTGAATAAAAGGATTGTTTCTTGCGAGCTACAATTACGGGAAAGAATTTCCAAGCCTGCGTAATAGATATACTATCGTTTATTGCCAGTAGGGATAATTTTTGCTTGCTTAATAGTACTATGCTTCAAGCTTATGTTGCAGAGTAACTGGTTACAAATGATAGATATTCTTAGCTAGTATGAAGGTTTCCGTCGACGTTTAACACAGATGAAACGATATTCCAAGCATGCATCACACAAAGACTATCGCATGCTACTTGCTTTGAAGCTAACTTGCTTTATAGTACTGTGCTCCAAAGTTTTATCCTCTACAGAATTTTAACTAAAATATTTAGATTTCTGTTGATGTGCAACGCAGATAAAGGGATGTATCGGAGGGGATTTCACTCCCTTAAAATCTCGTGCACCTTTTACAAAAATCCTTTAGTTTTCAAAAGAAATCCATCAAAAATCCGTAAAAATCTTTTTCTTCTGAACTCATCTCGAATGCTTGTTCAAATCAGTAAAATGCCCTTTGGATATATCAATCCTAGATCAATTGTGCACTGTCGTGTTCAACTAGAAACTGAACATGATGACTCCACAGATTTCCATGCGCCATAACTGGCATTCAGAGTGCAGCATATTCGAAAATGAGATATGCTTTGATGATCATTATTTTGACCTTCATCAGATATTGTTTTCATTGCTGGCATCTCGACGTGTCAGACCAGCTCAATTGCTGTCTTAGCCAGTACTTTTTCTGCAAGCAGGAAACAAGATTGAGAGGAAGGGCAGCATAATCCTAATTCGCGAGTGGCGGCCTACTCAATAGGGGTGATTTTGCGCCTACAGATATAAGTAGAGTGATTTTAGCATCAACCAGGCGAACCGAAGGCTGGATTGAGGCAGAGAAACTGCATGATTGGGAATTTCCTTTTCTGTATTTTGAAGCATACTGAGAGTAGCCTCACTCAGTCGCTATCAGCATACCCCCCCCCCCCCGGGAGCACACCAGATAGACATAGACACAAGTGATACGATTGCATTCATTCGAAATTACCGAATGGAGTCCCTAATAGACGATTGCGCTAAAGATGGCGGCAAGGAATATTTTACCGAGATGCACTGCGTTCTAATTACGAATCCTTAGCGATTCTATAGGAATTCGATTAAAGAATGCAATGCATCTCGGTAAAAAATTCCTCGGCGCCATCTTTAGCGCAATCCTCTATTGAAGGTGAAGGTGTTGTGGCACCGTGGTGTAATCCTCTGACATTGCAGCCAGAACAGTCAGGCGGAGTGGGTTCGAGTTCCGGTAGGGCCCCACCGCTTGAGCGTCATGGCAAGGGGTCGCGGACTCGATTAGGTCAGCTCTATTTCTGCGATCCCAGCGTATGGCGCTGAAAAACGCAACTTCACCTTCACCTTCAATTAAGTGATACGAATACACCTTGAAGAAGAAATTGGTAACATCTGATAATCAATTTTTTTTATTTCAGTTAAGATAGTTGTTGGCAATATCTCTAAAATCTGAACAGACTAACGCTTCTTTTTAGCGTCTTTACAAGCCTTGAACATGAGCACCTCTAAACATAGCCACGAGAAACCTTTAATTCTTTTATACAAAGCCCTGTAATTCAGGCTGAGAGGATCTGTAAGAATGAGCCACGACTCATTACTTGAAGTTAATTTTACAACTAACGTTAATCGCAGAGTTTCATGAGATTTCGTGTCAATATTATAGGTCTTTGATAGCTTATCCTTCTTTGTTTACTGGTCACAGTTTAATGAGATATTGTCTCCCAGGGTCCTTTGCAGGCGCACTTTAATTTCTGACTGCCTGAAAATCAAATTGCTCCAAGCGAAAAATGTGGAAATACACTGTAGTGCTAAGGTACCTCGCAGCTATTGGACTAGCAGGGGCTAAAACCCCTGCCCCACTTTTTCAACGACATGGGCTGAAGCTTTCGCAAATTAAGAAACTTTTCTTAGGTGAGATTGAAGTTATATGTTTTGGTGTTTTCGTCAAGAAGCTACAAATTTTGTAAGTCGGAAGAACCTCGTAATCTGCAACTCTTGATGTAAAATTTCCTCAAGTGTCAACTCGGTTTTTTGGTTTGAACTGAAAGAATTTTATGTTGTCCGAAAGTAGCACCGTAAAGCGATCTTCACTTGTAAATTGTGTCATTAGCTTCAAGTGTACAAACACAGTCTACTTGCATGAGAATGGACTTATTTTCAACGGCATATTGGCATTATAAAGGCCATTCTCAACTCAGCCCTTCCACTTTAAATCGCTGCTCGGTCCCTGGTAGTAGTTGAACTGACAGCAAAGAAAAGTAAACCTTTTCTTCAACTTCAGTTACTGCAGTTTTGATCCGTATTTTCCGCCAAATTTGATTTGAAATTGAAGCTTGTCTGCGGTGAAGATGGCTCTAAGGCGGGGTTAAAGTTTTGTTCACATTAAAGGGTTTGGGCACCAGTAAAAAAATATGTGGAAATTGGCACATGCGCGAGCAAAGGATACAGAGAATTGCGTGGGTTTTTCTTTGTTGTGTTCAAAGACGGACGTATATACTACCTTTTTAGACATTTAGCTTTGCACAATTGAAGATATCAACTTGTTGTTGTAGAAATTTGAACCCTTGTGCCCTTACTCTCTGCTGTTGAAATAACACATCTTTGATTCCCCTAACAACTTGAGACGTCTCTAAACGAGGAAGGGACGTTGGCATAGCTACTCTTAGCTAGTAGCTAGGGATTCCTATGTAGTGGTGAATAGTTTTATCAATTTGTGTCCAGAATCTGACTGCAAGTGTCGGACTTTCCGCCAAATAACGTTTCAGACTGGACAGTGCTAAATTTTCCCCTGTTTTCAACCGCATTTTAAACAGACCAAACACAGATATAAACATGTGAATCAAGGGCTTCGGTAGCATTCAATATTCTGTTTATAAACCATAACTTCTATTTTTGAATCTGAGGTATTGGCCGATTCTATTTATAGTCTTGAATAAATCTGAATATTTTTCAATATTTCTTGTTCGTGATAGCAACATGGCTGGATCGTCAAAAACACCATTTGATCTGAGATTTCCGGATTCCTTGTTACTTATTCTGTATTTCATGTTACCGGTGTAGCGAACGAAAACCTCGAGTAATCGCTCGAATCAATCATTAATCAATTGCACCGGAAGGGTTTCATTGTGATCGTGCACGTATATAGCAACAAATCATTTCATTTTGAAAAACAAAAGTCTTTTATTCGAACAACAAAACAAGTTTGTCAGGACAACAAAATTTCTCTTAAAGCTCTAAAATGTCTCTTGCTGCAAAATAAAATGAAATTTGAATCAAATGCTTCCTGCTATTGCATTTGAATGGCATTCCATATTTTTCTCAGGATCACGTGACTTTGACTTCATTTATGCCTGTCACTCATCCTATTGTTGTGTTGTTGAAAGCGTTCTGTTCGTAGGAATGCGCATGACAGGAAGCAATTGGGTATGATACCTGTGTGGTCGTTTCTGGGTGATACAAACCGATGTGACTCATACCACGTGCTGTCTACTACCTGTTGATGATGTCACCTTGTCGTAAGTCGTGTAACGTTACCAACGTCATGATGACGTAATAATGACGTTTCAGCAGAGACCTTGGCATCGTAACTTAGGCGTGTATTTCCACCTCCAGGCACTGAATCCGTTATAAGAAATGAATTCAAAATAACGGGCTCGTGGTGAGGGAGAATTTTTTGATGCTAAACAACCAATTAATTTGAAAGCCAGAAGGAGAAGAAGATAGTGAAAAGCTGCAATAAAAAGCAGCTTTGAATAACCAAAATGCATTTCGTCGCTCGCTCATCAGGTCAGTTCGTGCGAAGGACAAATTAACGATACGAGCAAGCGGGTTTAACACTTAAACTTCCCACCCATGCTTATGAAATTGATCTTACCGAAAAATATAGCAAATACTATTCGCAGAATACTTTCATTTTTTTCTCCTGCTACACTAGTGCTTTCATGTTATGCTTAAACGGAGATTTTGCGTAAATTGCGTATTCAGATTTCAAAATGCTAGCATATCGATTGATTCGTAAGCATTTTAGATGTATTCGAAGAGCTTGAGAGGTGATGGTCATGAAGCAAAACTTATGAAGCAAAACTTGTGAAGCAAAACTTGTGAAGCAAAACTTATGAAGCAAAACTTATGAAGCAAAACTTATGAAGCAAAACTTATGAAGCAAAACTTATGAAGCAAAACTTGTCATTACGGTATTATCAAGAACGTTCTTTCCATCGTTCTGGCAAATTCATCCCGCTTAGAGGAGCAAGGGAAAACTTTGTTAAACAAATGATTCAGGTTTCCAGAAAGAAAGAGCGATTTCCCTCTATGAAGAGTAGATTTCACACTTCTGAGGCCGTGTCCACACGTATCCGGACGTTTTTGAAAGCGCATCTCTTTTTATCCGTAAAAAAATATCGGCGTCCAACAAGGAGCGTTTTCGAAAATATCCCCGTCCACACAAAGGCGCTGCTTCACGCATACTTCGATGTTCAAACTTCGATAAAAGAAACAGACGAGCAAAATGCCCTCACGTGATCCCCAAAGATCCGTGCGCATCCTCTGATACGTATTAAATTGATGCTGTGACGTCAGCATTTTCGAAAGGTTCCCTTTTCACCCGTCCACCCGACAACATGATAACGGCGTTCCACTCTGGAGAGCGTTTCGAAAAGCTTCGTATTGGTGACTTCGACGTCGTCTCCGTGTGGACGCTAACCCAAAATGGATAAAAGAAGATGCGTTTCAAAAATAGTCGGATAGGCTACATGTGGACGGGGCCTGAGTGCTGGCAATCAAGGCAAAATAAATATTATGAAATCTATTCTTGAGGTTGTCAAACTGCTTTGTTTTAAACAGAATTGTATCCTTTGTTTCACAAATTCACCCTTATTGCTTGAAAGAAGACCATCTTCAAATTGTACAAAGTTTCGGTCCCACAAATCCTCCAGAACTTTACTGTGATTACTCTCAAGTGGATTGTATGCAAGTTTGTTGAAGTTTGCAAGCGCCAGGCATTCGTTCTTCCAAATTAGCTTACGACACAATTCCCGTAAATCCAACAAACAGGATCGGCCTTCTTTCTGTGTACATTTTCTATAAATATCCCTTCTTAATGTTAAGGCGAAAACTTGCTGCTCCGTCTGGTAGAATTGTTAGCCTACGATAAGGCGTGTCCGGCCAGCTTGCACGTAAACTCTATCGGAAGCTGCTTTCTTAACACAATCGTTGCAAGGTATGTTTCAAGGTATTGCAAGGTATGCTTTCTTCCAAGATTTGCACCAATATGCTCAAAAGTTGCTGGAAAGAAATTTAAGAAATTTTTTCATCTTCAAAACAGTCTAGGTGAGGACAGAATAGAATTAAAGCGCAAATACCTGGCGTATTCTTCTGCACAACCATTTTCAAACGTGATAAAGAAGGGTCTATCTAGATTGATTTTTTGGCCGTAGTAATCGCTATTGAAAGGCTCCTAACTCTTAACCAGTATGAGTGGTCTCGGTTTGGTGTGGTTGTCTCGTTTTGAATTACGATTACTGGTACTCATCATAATCAGTCTTTTAATAGTATTCAATTTGCGAAATTCACAATAGGAACTCTTCAAGAAATAGGCAACTTTCAAATATGAAGGGTCTGTTTCAACAAGGGTGCTCGGTGAATATCGTCTTTGTCTTTACCTATGTTATCACCATCTTCATAGCATGAAAATAGTGGGAAGAAAGAATAACCGTACAAAGCATGATGGTTAAAACCGATCCTTTGAGAAGACAATAAAGGCAATATTTCACGCAGGACAAAGAAATGCTTCCTAGCTTCCTAGAACAAGTTTTCGACCTGAATTTTAAACTCGAGTTCAACAAAAGAAGAAAAATCATAACGAACAAACAAGGCTCTTTTGATGAAAATTGGCAGGGTTTCAAACTTTGGTTGATTAAAAGTGAGATCGCACTGCATAAACTGGTACTCTATATCCTTAATGCTGGACTATAGACCTTTAAGCTGTTCTGGAAATGAATCGATATTTCGAAAGTTCGAAAGATATTACGATACATTTAGAAGAATCTTTGAATGTGCACAATAGTGATAGAAGTTCTAACGCCACTTGATCGAACCTCGCGCATCAAAATCTACATAAAAATTTCGCTCGACCCAGACTCTTTTGTAAAGTAGGTAAAAGGTCTATTGTGACAACAGATTAGGCCCTCTAAATCCTTTTTATCTGGAGCGTGCGAGCTAAGTACAATCTTTATTCAAGGAAGTAAGAACACAGTTGATGGCTTTCAAGAAGTAAAAAGAATAAAGATGTTTCAGTAATACAAAGAAAGAAGCGAGTCACTTGCGCTGTCACTGTGTTTCTACTGTTACAAATAGTTTCTGTGTCAACGACCTCGCTCCGCCTTCTCTAACTGTTTCTAACTTCACAACTATCTCTATAACTCTGTAGAGCAACTATTTTTTCTTTCTTCTGATCAGTTAAATGTTTTATTTGCACTTAATCCGTTATGTTCGCTGGCTTTGTATGGGCCAAGGCCGGCTAACATAGTTGATCTTAGTTAATCCATTAACGATGGGTCTGTACACAGGCTAGTTTCCACCTAACTGTATCTTTCTAACTGGTACATGAATGGTTCTATTTACGCTTGCCAAGCCGGACTGTTTTCAAGTGAATGGCCTTGTCTCACAAGTTAGTTTAGGAAGTTATGCACAAAGTTGAGAAATTTTTATACTTTTAAAATGCTCCCAAAAAGATTCTCTATACCTGAGCCATGTTTTCAGAGTTTCAAAGTTAATGGCTCTACTTTACAATTTAATCAAGAAGGTCAAGCAGAACTGATAAATTCTGTTACTTATAAATTCTCTCAAGAACGTTTTATTTACCTTTGCCAAAGTTAACTGTTATCAAGGTTGGAAGTATTTTGAAAGGCTATTTAAGAGTTGATAACATGGTGGTGTAATAGCTCGTTCGTGGCAGTCTCTTTTACACTTTTACTTACATACAAACAACAAGCAAGTTTATGCAGATATATATGCTAAGATGCAGGAGAGCAGCTCCTTTATGGAATTGCCTTGCTGGAAGCATAATCATTTGATAAACTTTAAACAAAGACAGACTTATTTCTAGGTATACGTTTGAACTGAGAAGAACTGTTTTTTGTGAAACAATCTTCGTGTGGATTGTTGGAAAATAACTCTTTTTTGAACCATAAATAGCACGCCAGCTTTTTTATATTCAGAAGCCCCATGTCATTTCTTGATAAACATTTTCTATGAGTAGACAGGTACCATATAGAACGTTTGATGTGGGCAAGAAGAATTAACTGCAGATGCCAGTATGGTTGACTTAATGCTGAGGAATATTATGGAACTGTTCGATTGATTGATCAGCATAAATGTGATCATTAAGGAGAGGCGTGATAATTTCATTTTAATACAGCAACAGCGAATTAAACATTAAACGAATTTGATCTGTGAAACTTGTTTCTTTCATTTGCATTATTTATTTATCTACGAAGCTTTGTGTGGTTTTCGAACAGCTGACTGCAAAAATGATTTTAGATTTGATTTTCTTGGTCTGATCTCATCCATTCATTCGAAAGTTTCATTCATTTTCCGGCTCATTCATTTGTGCATTCATTTGCTAGTTCACTCCTTCCTTCCTTCTTTTAACATTCACCCATTACTTTGTTCACTTGTTCTTGAATGTTTGTTGACCTTTTTATCCCAATCATTTACAATCCATACTTTTGCTGCATGTAGTTGTCTTTCATTCATTTTTCGTTTCATTTGTTATTCTTTCGTTTATTTCTACATTCCCTCGTTCGTTCGTTCGTTCGTTCGTTCGTTCGTTCCAATAGACCTTTTAGCTATTCAGCAAAAGAGCCTGGATCGAGCGTTATTTCTATACATTTTTATACACGAGATTCGATCGAGTGGCGCTAGATCACTATTGTGCACATTCGAAAATTCTACAAAATGTAGCAAAGTATCGTTCGATTGAGATTCTTTTTCAGAATAGCAAGAAGGTCTATATATCAAGAGTTTAAGTAAAGGATATCCCTACTCGTTGAGAATATGCAAACACTTGACATTTCGAACGAAGATACTAGCTCCAGCAAACGCAAATTTTGTAAAACAAAAGATTCGGGTTTCTGAACAGACAAAGCGATTTAACAAGGGTTGACTTTGTAATACAATAGCATCATTTGTTTTGGTTCACACCTCGATTCAAAACGATTAGTAACTGCAGACAAAAGAAATTCTCTCAACTAGTAATTCAAAAAAAACAAGAGCATGCATTGCCCTGAAACCAGTTCGGCAAACTCTCACTTTGTGCGGGCGAAGGGACGTTTTTAAGAGAATTTATGTGCTTATAACGAAAGAAAAAGAGTAAATCTATAGTTCTGTCCGGCTGATTTTGTTTATTTGTTTATTGTAAACAAAATCCGCCAGACAGAACTATAGATTTTCCCTTGTTCTTTAGTTATAAGCACATAACTTCTCTTGAAAACGTCCCTTCACCCGCACAAAGTGAGATTATGCCGTACTGGTTTCAGGGCAATGCATGCTCTTGTTTGTTTTGAATTACTGGTTGAGAGAATTTCTGTTGACTGCAGTCAGTAATAGCATTGAATTGAGGTGTGAACCAAAGCATCTGATGCTTTTGTCCTATTGCCAGCTATTATAAGCATTGCTTGCATAAAAGAAAGCCTAACTCATTGTCTCATTTATGCAAATTTATGTTACAAAATCTCGTAACTTGAGAATAGATATGCAGAAAAGGTGGGACTGTCTGTTATGGGATTAACTACTGCTCGTTGTTTACATAAATGCACAAGTTTGCGCGAGCCAGCAGTAACTAAGCAATTATGTTGTTTTTGTAGTCGCCATTCCATAAAGTAATTCCTGACCGGCTGATATGCTGCAATCTTGTTAACCACGAGTCGCCATTCTATCCAATACACCATGAAACACAAATTTAGGCCATTAATCCATGCGATACTGGACTTAAACTCCTTTACGCTTAATTGGCCTAAAAAGATTTGAAGCCACACTTGACTTTTACTTCGTTTAAACTTACGCCATGGAATTAAAAACATGCAAAGCTGAATTTGAAAAATCGCTACAAATACTATTAGCTTTATTAAATTAATGAATTTATAACAGTGTAAATGTGAAAACACTTTTTGTCTCGAATCGGATTTGTGTTCAACCTACATTTATGTTGTCCGCCTTGGAGATCTGTTTGTAAATTGTTGAAGAGTGGCTTCGTTGCTTGAGGTCATTTGCGTAGATAAGATTGCTCTACAAACACCTTCAAGTAAGTAGCGATATTTTGAACGCGACTTAAAGTCTTGCAATTACTCTCTTATACTTGCAATTACTTATTACACATCTTCGATTTGGGAAGAAACAAGAGTATTACCTGGAAACTCATCTGATATTGTCCTACTAGAGAGAACCGTTTGCATGTCCCATGAAGTTGGTCTGGTATATTTTCTCGAAGATCCCGAAGATAAAAGTTTATAAAAATTGACGGCGTGTACTTTTACTAGACTTATTACATTAGTCTCAGTTTTTCGTATTGAATGAGATGATGTTTATGGTTTCAAACTGAGACTCGTGACAAGACAGAGACAGTTTTCTTTCGACATTCGAAGGAAGAAGATTTTCGATGTTTCTTCAGATTTTTCATAGATCTTAGTCCTTGTTTCGAAAGTGTTTCGTTTTGAGTCGTTGTGTAAGTGAAAATCGAAAACATTATATCAGAAACACTGAATGAATACAGGAAATCACGTCGTTGGTCTATACTGCTACAAAAATCTAAGCCTGGCCATTTAAAAGTGTCCAAATTACTTCTGCCAAAACAACACCTTTGTGATTCAAGAGAATTTGCACATTCCAGTTTGCAATGAATATGTTTCATTGTCGAGTTTCTTACAATATTGATTTCTATTTCTAACTTGGGGTTAGCCTTCCAGTCACCCTTCAACAAATGCATTTCGAAGAATATTTGATTGTGAAAACATTTGATACTGTATTACAACAACTTCCTCGGACCACCCGGAATAGTTTTGCCATTGTTTTATTTCGGTCCATTCATCTTTGCAAATCAGATGTTGCCAAAATTAGTTTCTTTGCGGGTCCCTAGGATTGGATAAAAAATTTCAGCTAAATTTAACGGTGTGGGGTCTGAAACCGAAGCTCTTTTGATTGATAAGACATCGTTTGTCGTTAACGCGAGGTTTAGCGACAAAAGATTCAATGAAATAGAATTTTAAATCGTTAGTATATCATGCATTGGCTACGCTTCATAGATCGCCGTTAGATAGCCATAAAATCAGCCCATTTTATTTGAACAGTTATCTTAAAACAATGGGTGTAACGTTCATTTAATTGGCTTTCGTCTAGCGACATTCATATTGAAACTTAAAGACTTTAGGCTGGGCAAGATAGCGTAGTTAAACGCTTTCTTGTGGTAAGCGAAGTGCGTAAACTTTCTCATATCTTCATCAAATCGTTTTGGAAATCTGTCAGCGTTTAAAATTTTTGTGGAAGTCTCTGCTACGAGCTCCCATAGTCATAAAGAGTTCATGTGCAGGTCATTCGCAATTTGGCGGGAACAGAATCTTCTCACGCCATTAAACGCAATCGTTTCTATGACAACGGAAATGACGCATATTCGAATAGTTTCCAAGTTTTCGTTTTAAATTCTTAAAGTAAGCTATGAAAAGATTGAGGAAAATGCCTTTCCTTTCATTTTTATAGATACTCAATTAGCATTAAATAGGACTTCCCTTATGGGATGACTCCTTAGTCACAACGATTCATCTTGTTTTCGTAGTAGGCTATCTCTTTCGATATGCAGGGTTGTATAGCTTCCGTGTTCATATACCGCCCATCGAGTGGACAGAAAAGTATCTGGGTGTTCTACGAGCGTGTCTTTAAAGACTTTCATTCAGTTTAAAATGTTTACTTGATATTTCTTCAAGCACCCCGCATAAATTACGTAAAGTTGTGTTTGGCGAATTGGAGTCCTACGTTGAAAAATTAATGAATTTCTTAAACTGTTCGATTCCGTAACGAATTGTTTCGCTAAATTTGGGATCCGCGTTGAAAAATCAATGGATTTCTGTGTATGCAAACTTCGCTCATTCTTGATTTGCTGTTATGATGCACCCTAGCATAGTAAACACTCTTTGCACTAGCGCAACACCTTGATAAGGGTGATATTCAAGTAGGTAGAAAACGTAAGCAAAATGCCGCATGCATGAAAATATTTTTAAAAGCAAAATATACGCAAGAAAATGGTTTAAAGATTATATGAAAAAGTTAAAATGCTTTCGACTGTCAATTGAACTTCTACAAAAGAGTCTGGATCAAGTGACTGTTCATTCTAAACTTTGTAGAAATCTTTCGAATTTTCGAATGCGTAAGGAGGTGATAGAGGCCAGATAGAACCTATCTCACCAGTCATTCAAATCTTTCAAATTGAATTCGAATCGTTCAGTTCAATTTCGAATCATTCATTCTTGATATTCGATGGAATTATTGGCCTCCCTCTTCTCTTCTCATATTCCTAGCTCTAACAGACCTAACTTTGGTCTTCTTTTCCATTTGCCGTGGGAAATAATGTGGTACTATAGGAGAATGTATACAAAACCTCCACCATGAGCTGAATCCGCGCAAGAAAGGTTTTCCGGTTTCCAACTCACATGTGGGTCTAAGTTGAATAAGCGTTTAAAAATGCTTTTTGGCTTTTGCTTGCTAACAGTAGGTTTTATATCAATAGAATGAGCCCTGTTCTTTCCTATTTTCAGTTATGGGTCATTTCTTTGATAAAGACATGAGATTTTGTAAGCAATGAGAAAGGACTGATCATTCTCCTGTATCTCGTTTGAAGAGAAAGCAGTTTGAAATTTGAGTTCGGAGTTTTCCACATGAAGAGAGAAGAAATTGTTCCAAACTTCTTAACACATTTGCTTAACATCACAGAATGAGCAATGGTTCTTTCCTTTCTCATCTATTCTTATTTTATCAACAATTACACCAACCTCGGACTTGTCCTTTAATTCATCGTGTACAGATTGAAGACTGTAGACCTCGTAAACGACAGAAATTCTAAATTCATCTTCTCTCTGATTTTCAGATGAATCTGTCAACGTTACACTGCCAAGTGACATTAGCACTGACTGTACTCTTCAGTCTGTACTCAATAGCCTCCTCGGAAGTCAAGGGGCCTGGTGCTGTAAAAATGTGTGGAGATGATTTCTTTAATACTTTCAAATTTGTGTGTGCAGAGAAATTCAGGCAACGAAGATCGATACAGCAACCTGTAGTAGATAATGGTGAGTACAGTTCATGTATTGTATCATGTGTAATTAGGCACTACTGTTATGCTTCAATTTTTATGCTGCTGCGGAGGAGGTTATCCTCCAGAGAAGCATCAAACTACTGGAATCATGCGTAACTATGGTGTCCAGCCACCCTTGATGATATTTTAGATGCTGCCTGCAAAAATAGACCATTTAGCGATTCTACAAAGCGTCTGGATCCAGCGATATATTTTATACATCTTTATATTAGAAGTTCGATTGAGTGGCGTTAGACCTTCCATCATTATTTTGGACATTCGAAAATTCTTGTAGCAAAATATGGATCGATCCATATTCTTGTTCGAAATGGCCAACAGGTAAATTCGTGTATCTTATTTTGCATACTGTCTACAAATGATGGATCAGTTGTTCATTCAATGCGGAAATCTTTCCTTCCATCCAAATACGGAATGGAAGGCTCCTTGTCAAACGGCATCCCGGGGGGGTAATTGACCTAAATCTGTACGGGGATGTGCCCACGAAAAAAATTTTTTTCACCCTGCTCCAGAATTTTTGCCTTCAAATGATACCCTGTTCTAGAAAAAATCAGTGAAAAGTATACTCAAAAACACAAAAATTTGACTAAATAATAGCCCGTTGTAACAAAATTTCCTCTTTGACATGTTTTGACAACCTGCTCCAGAAGATTTGCCTTCTTTTGATACCCTGTTCTAGAAAAAGTAGGCGAAAACGATACCCTGAAAAACGGCACATCCCCGTCGGACAAATATACTAAGTACCCCCCCCCCGGGAACGGCATGCATTGAAGCCCGTTTGTTCCCAAGTTGTCTAATTTCATGCTGCATGAATATAATTTTGCGATGTTGCTTGAGTCAGCTGCACGTCGACAGAGGCGGCTATTAAGAGAAAGCTGTTAGATTCAAGCAAACAAAACAAACGATTGCAATGCATGCTGGTTGCCCAAGAGCCGTTAAAACAAATTATGCATTTGGCAGTTTGTCTTGTTCATTGGTTAGGCTTCGCCGGATCAGATTCCATTTCTTGGCTGTTCTTGATGTACAAGACCAAAATTTTCCTCTCAAAACGGACAACGAATGAACCATTTTACCAACATCCTTTTCCACTGAAGTATCCTTTTGTTAAATTGTACAGAGATGGTTGCCCAAGGAGTATGGCAGTTCAAGTCTATTTTCTGCTCTGCCCTAACCGTTTGAAAGTATCTGAAAAGAATGTAGAGAATTTTTAACAACATGTCTGTAGGTCTAATGAATATGGCAGAGATCAACTAGAGATCTCCTTTGCATCTTTCAGGTTTAAGTTGTCCTTTGTGCACATTGTTAGACAACGAGAAAGACCGGTCAGTTTTAGCTGCAAAAAGGCTTTTTGATGACGAATATATTCTGCATTATTTCCCTTTCGTTTTGGGATTTTGTTGCTAGAAAGTTGTTGTCCTATTTTCCTATAATCTATGTTTTCCAAAGGCAAAAGTGTGGCCGGCTTTTTACCATATGAGGGAATATTTTTGTTGGAGCTAATGAGGATTTAGTTCATTCGATTTAAAGAGTGTTGTTTTAATATATGGCTAATATCTCATTCTTCCTCACTCCACGCGAACTGACTTAAAATCAAGAGTTTTACAATAAAATTAATCTGCCGAAATTTCAGCTCAGTTTATGCCTGGGAACTTAGTTTATTTCTGATGCTTTTTGACAGCGATATTTCTTGATCGCTTTGTGCGGATTAATTCATGATTCACAAGAATAATTAAGGTCGATATCTGCGACCCTGATCTTTTGCTCTTTCGCTGTTCCTTTTCTAGGCCTCTTTCCGTCTTGGGATTTCTCACTAGGAGGTTCTTTAGAAATGGCAGACATCTTTCAGAATAGGACGCAATCTCTGAAACGATCTGTTTAATCCGGCAGAGAACCAAATTCTCTGACTTTTCTCCTGTAGACATAACAATTTAGAGGATGTTTCGCTGCATTGGTAGTCACCCCCTTTAGATTCCCATGTTATTTTAACAAACTTTGCTTTAGATTCTTAGACTCTTCTTGCATAAAAGTTATGTTCAATGCTTTAGAAAATATTGAAACGAGTTAACACCATCAAGATGGTGGAATGAAGCCCATCATTCGATCCAATCCAATTCGAAAATAGTGCCAGAAAATGTGTTTATTTGAGAACACGTTCAGTCAACTGCTATTCTTCTATTCATTTCGAAGTGAATGACCTCGAAAAATATTTAAGATCCTACAAAAAACGTCGTTAACAGTCAGGTTTAAGAATTACTTATCCTAATTCGTAGCTTTCTGTTCTTTTCGCCATCTTTGTAGTTGGATAATGAAGACAAATTACAAGATCTAAGTATTGACCAGACCCATCTAAGAATATCCTTAACGTTTCAAGTTTTCTAAACCTTGAATGTGCATGTGTGAAATGTTTACGATTTGATCCCGAATTTTCTTGTCTGAAACGCAATAAATTCCTTCTAATATCAAGCTTACAGCGTTGCTTTGGACGAAATGGCGTAAATGAAGGAATTTAACTTCGAAGTTACATAATAACAAAATAATCGCTACTTTCATCACTTGGTTTGTAAATTCCAAGAACTGTTTGATAACGGCTGAGTAAAGAAAGCTAACGATTTTCTCAGATTTTCGGCAGATTTCTTTGACTGATATTCATGTTTAGGCCACATGTAAACTTACCTACGAAATGTTTTTTTGTCGTATCAATTGTATCGTTTTCAAATTATAAGAGATTTTTTGAAAAATGAGTCATCTCAGAATCTAATACATCCAAAACACGCATAAACCCTTGATCAAATTTGTAAGCAAAATTTGCAAATTCTCTGCTTAATGCTAGTGGCTCATATAGACAAACTGAAGACAAAATTTCAATTAATCAAAAGCGAAGTGTGCACGTGAAGGTGAAGTTGTGGTCTTACTTCCAAGCTCTGGGATTGCAGATGTAGAGACCCATCTTCATGAGGCTCAACTGGTTGAGCTGTACCTAGACTTAATGACATGGACTCCCTCATTTCCCCTTGCTATCTGAAATGATGGTAGTGCTTCGGTCAACAGAGACTCATGACATTATTCTTAAAAACCTGGCCCTATTTAGGCCCTACTTCTGAGCTTCCTAGAGTACGATTCAGATTGCGAGATTGTCAGTAGCTATGGTGATGGCAAATGTGATGGAAATTTCAATTCGATTGAAAAACTGATAACAATGAATGCAGAAAAAAATGCGTCAGCTTTTTCACTGTTTCGTTATGAGTCCCCGTTGAGCAAGGTTTGCCGCAGGGATACAAGTGACTCATTGTCATAAGTCTAAATTATTGAATACAATTTTGCTTTTCAGAGTATTTGTAACAATCAATAATAAAACTGTTTGATATGGTCAAAATTATTTAAGATAAATTTTTTCCAGCTTATTCAAAATCATAAGGCTGGTCGCTAGAATTTTCCACGCGGACGGAATTTGACGCAACAAACTGTTACTCATGCGTAACACTCTATTCAAATTCAAAGCTACATCTTCACACGTAAACAAAGTGTTTCCTGTCCAATCGGAAAATTCTACTAAGTGGAAATCAGCCTTAAGACTTATCAAATATTGTAAACATTATCAAATTTGCTTTTTCTTTGCAGATATTACTCCTGAAGCTGAAAAATTTCCAATCATCAAAGAGAGATTAGCGAAGCAATTTTTACGAAAAATAAGACGAGCGCCACGTGGTCTTCGAGCGAATGCGATCGAAGAGTGTTGTGTGGAGTCGTGTACGATTGAAGAGGTGCGAGAATACCCCTGCAACTAATGCTGTAGACATTACCATGGATAATAATGAGGAGAATACCAAATATTCCTTTCCAAGAACAGAAGGACATGACATCGGTCGAATTATGAATTCCAATTAACTCTTTAAGGGTAGGAAATTAATTCGACGTGAAGGCTGCTCTCCGCCGTTTTTTCAAATTGGCTCCAATCTCCCTTTCTGCTGCCTTTAATGCCTCTTCGTGGCTTTCAAGTTTCCCTATGATTTCAAACGTTTTCGTTTGATCAATACCATGTTTATACCGGTGCAGTTTTGATTCGATACAAAGTTGTTACGGCTCGAAAGCGTTTACATTGCCTCAGCACAGCGTTTTTCTGTAGAAAGAAGAAACAGGCAAGAGTGTTTTGGTTTTAGCAGGAGTGGTGTAAACGGGAGGCTAATCAATGACGCTTTTGTTACAGATCCAAAGGTGCATGATTTGATTTGATTTGATTTGATTTTAAATTGTTTAGGCACGGTGGCCACGTCAGTCAAAGGACTGATTTACAGTGGGCCGTGCAAATAAATACAAAGCTAACAAAAGCATACATAACTAAAAAAACCCTATTTACAAAATTTTCTTATGATCAAATTAAAATGATGCTAACTATAGCATGAAAGAGAGAATCAGCATTCGGTGTTGGCATTGTTGATACGTTTTTTGAATATTTCATAAGATTTTGATGATTTTACTTCAACCGAAAGATCGTTCCATAATTTAGCACCCTTATATGAAAAGCATTTCTGGCCGAAAGCCGATTTGCGACGAGGAACGGCCAAATCTGTTTTAGTATTGCGAAGTTCTCTCTTGCATGCATCGGACAGCCTGACAAACATTTCTGTAAGGTAAATGGGAGCTTGGTTGTTTACCGATTTGTACACCATCTTCAAGGTTTCTGATTCGATAAGTTCATTTATGGTGGGCCAACCAAGTTTTTTGATAATGGGTAAGGCAGAAGCATCGTAAGCACTGTTTGTGACGATTCTCGCCGCCCTATTTTGGAGTTTTTGCAGCCTATTGATAGCATTGATGCCGGCAACTCCCCATACCGGGCAGCTGTATCTGAAGTATGGTTCCACCAAACTTCTGTACATTTTTTGTACAGTAACAATGGGCAGATACTTTTTGGAAAAACGTAACATCCCTAAACCACGTGAAACTTTTTTCGTCACTGCTGAAATTTGTTCGTCCCAGCTCAAATGTTTATCAACGATTACCCCAAGGTATTTGATATTTTCTACTATGGAAACATTCGCCTCGCCTACTACGAAAGAGGGCTTTGCTACTCTTTCATCATTTATATCTTTCAGTCGCTTTCTGCTGCCGACTACAAGACTATGTGTCTTAGCAACATTCAGGGACAATTTATTACCTTGAAGCCAAGATTTAAGGTTATTCAGGTCATCATTGACGCAGTCGTTAATATGCGTAACCGAGTCCGACGCAAACATAAGGCTTGTGTCATCAGCATACATGTTAACGTCACAATGTTTCATCTGTAGGTGGAGGTCATTGATATATATGGTAAATAACAGAGGCCCTATACAGGACCCCTGTGGTACTCCACAGGTTATAGATTCTATATTCGAAATCTTCCCATTTACCTTACAACATTGCTTTCTATTAGTTAAATAAGAGCAGAACCATTTCATTTCTTTATCATGAATACCGTAAAGCTCAAGTTTTTGCAATAATATTTCATGATTTACCGTGTCAAAAGCCTTTTTGAGGTCCACAAAGGTAACTGCAGTGTACTTACCCCCCTCTAAATTCAAGTACCAATCATTAGTGCACTTAAGCAAACACGACAGAACAGAATGCAACTGTCTGTAGGCTGATTGTTTACCGAAAATGAGTTTATTCGAATCTAGGTAGTGGTACAGCTGGTCATAAATTAGTTTCTCAAAAAGGCGAGAGACAACCGGTAGAACAGAAATTGGGCGATAGTTAGAGCTTTCATCGGACGGACCATCCTTAAATACTGGTGCAACCCTTGCTATCTTCCAACAGTCAGGGAACAGGCCCAAAGACAGGGACAAGTTAAAGAGCTGACTTAGGGGCTGAGCTAAAATTGGCATTCCTACCTTGAGGAAAAAGCTGGATATTCGATCTAGGCCAGACCCCTGTGAAGTCTTAAATTTATTCATTGCTTTCAGTAACTCTAGGTGCAGAATTGGCGAGAATGTGAAACGAGCAGCCGTTGGGTTTATGTCATGGTCGCCTTTCAAGAGAGTATTTTCCTCATCAGGAATTTTTCTACTCAACTTGTCCCCAACTGAACAGAAGTACTCATTCATAGAATTGGCTATGCTTTCCGAATCCTTAATTACTGTGTCTCCCACCTTTAGGGATTGGATTTGAGTTGACTTTGATCGCTTGTTGACGAGTTTGTTGATTGTTGACCATGTTTGTTTAAGGTCACCTTCACACTCATTTAGTTGATTTGTGAAGTATTCTCTCTTTAATCGAGAATTCATATTGTTAGCCTGATTTCTAACTTGTCTATACGCATTCATTAATATTTCAGATTTTGCCTTGACCGCTGCATTCTTAATTCTGTCCCTAGTTCGAAACAGAGCCTTCAGATCAGGAGATAGCCAAGGGCTGTACTTTTCTGACACTCGCTTCTCTATTGAGGGAGCGTGCTTTTCAATTACTAAAGATAACGTCCTCATAAATTTATCTACTATCACATTGATATCGTCCGAACAAACTAAAATAGCAGACCAGTTAACATCATCAAGATCAGCTAAGAAAGCTTCTTTATTGAAGTTTTTCAGCTGTCTTGTATGGATATGCTTATGATTGCATCAGTAATAGGGTTCAAAGTTTCAAGGACTCACCCGCAAATTGCATCTCGCAAACCCTCCAAAGAATATCCAGTAGATAGCGTTTATCCTCACTTAAAATTGCTACCTAACGAGTATTATTATGAGCACTCTTTGGAAAGAAAATTTTTTTCTACTTTGACCTGTTTTACTTATTTCCGTTGAAATTACCCTAGACGAAGCTTTTTCGCAAACTGTTTGGAAAATCCCTCTTTAAATCACCCCCTCCCATCAATTTTCCAAGAGAGGTCCATCCCATTTACAGGGTGCAACGAGAGAGCAGCCTGTCACACACGCTCGCCTTTCTAGACTCCTTCCTCAAGGCAAGATGCTTTGAAATTCGTTCGGTTGCGGGAATATTTATTCAATAAAATGCTATTGTGATGTTTTCTCTGCTTGTAAATTTTGTTGTAGATTCGTAAAGTATTACAAAAGATGTAGTTTCCAGATTTATTTGTGTGGAGTCAAGTTTAAGGAGGACTTTTATCATATTATTTCATGTTACCTAAGTCAAAATTTTCTGCAATGTCCATGCTATTTTGCAAGAGATTCTGGGTCATGCCATTTCCCAAAAGGCCTTCAATCTCTGATTTGCGGGTAGACTGATTGCATATTCTTAGTCATCGCTATCGATAGACTGATGGACGCTCAAACTACGAACCAGATTGAGCAAAAATAAGAAATGTTGTTGTTGTTGTATTGTTGTTGTTGTCGTTGTTGCTATTTTTGCGATATCTGGGACTATGTCGTGAGGCTAAGTTGCGGAGGTCATAAACTTGCATTGTAGTTAGGACAACAAATAATTTCACCAATCTCTTAAAAATTGGAATGTGAATGTGAGAGAGGATCCAAATAATTTAACCAAACGCTTTGGAAGTTGCGATGACACAAAATTTACTTTACTTAACTGCGGCAAACATTTATCAGAAGTTCCTTGCCTGTTTAAGATCTTTCAGGCCAACGGTAGCTTTAAATAAATGTATATTGATTTGTTAAACCTGCCCAGAATCAGACGAGTGTGGCAAACTTTTTCGAATCGCATACAGTCATGATTTACCTATTCAGTGTCACAAAAAAGACATTCTCCTTTCGCAAATGCCCTCCACACAAATAAAATCTAATGTTTGAGAAAATACATGACAATATGGAATAAATTAAGAGTATGCATAAATATACATATATCTGACAATTCTTTTATTTATATTAAATATGTTGCAGTGTGTAATACGCATGCGTGTCTTCAATATTTGAAGGCAAAGGGTAACTGCTTCGATGGGTTAATCGGGCAGAATGATTTGTAAAGGAGGCTGTGTGCTGACCCTTGATATGTTGACCTTTGGTATGCTAACCTTTGACTTCTGAATTCTGGCCCCAAGCTGTAGGTTTTATGGTGTCAGTCCAATATTTCTGGACTCATTTTCAAATCATTTTTCAAGCATTTATGATGCTTGAGAAAAGTGGCAAGAATTGCCAAATTTGAGAATTCTTGTACTTTTGATTATGCTGTTTCTTGCCATTCTGCAATAAATTTGACTTCTCTGTGTTATGGCATTAATAAGCATTGAATTATGGATTTCTGTTTTATATATTTTAGCACGAAGCTTGGAAAAGCTTGCAATAACTCTCATTGGATCTGCGTATGAGCCATGGCATTTTCTGCAAGCTATTAGAAGTTTTGAGTACGCAAATCAAATTTAAATGCTTCACCTTTTTCTGCCTTATTGATCATCTTCTTTGCCTTTGTATTATATAGTTCATTAAATGCTGTGATGAATTTTAGCAATTTTTGTAAATATCATTTGCGAATGTACGACGTGTTCTAACTTTGCAGCTGTTATAGTAAAAAGGCAGCAAAAGGTTATTTGTGTCAAAGGTTCAAATCCAAAAGGTTATTTTTGTCAAAGGTTCAAATCCAGAGGTGAAAGTTCACCAAAAATTCGTGTCAAAGGTCAACGTACAGCTGATATTAATCGTTGATCTTTCGAAACGCTCGAGTCGTCATTCTCATTTATTTTAGAGATGAATAATAAGAACAAGCTTTTCGTTTCAAATCTGCAACGTCATGTCTCATTCAATTCCTTGCCTGACCATCCCTCCCCGGAATATCCCAGGGCATTTGACTGTAATTTTTCCCCGGCCCCGAGGGCATTTGACAATACTAAGTATTTTTGCTTATAAAGCTACTGAGAGCGTACCTTTACTCAGTGCCTGGCCCCGGGTATTCGCCAAAAAAATTTCCCTGGTCCCCGAGCATTTGTGCATGAAATCTTTGTTGACTCCTGGGCTGCCTGGGGGGGGGATCGTCAAGGTAGAAACTAAACGAGATATTAAGACAAACCCAAAAACTTACAAATGAGATTGAAGACTCGATTTGACGATTTAGAATTAGTTTGTAGTTGTTGCTTTTAAAGATTCAGTGAATTCTAGAAAATAATCTGGACAGCGTAAAATGATTTGGAAAATGATTGTATTCCTTAGTTAATTCATTAATTATCATATCGAATAAGCACTTACTTGATTAGTTGATTAGTTGATTGCTTGATTATATGATTAAGTTGTATCATGAAGCAGCAAAGTTAAGCAAACCGAAGCAAGTGAACCCTGCACACAAGCATTACACTCTGTAACCATTCTCTGATGAATGATACTTATGATGAGAATGTTAACTCTGTGAATGAATAAATAGTTTTATTCTTCTGCTTTTTCTTAAAAGAGCTTTATGGTAATTAAAGAGGTTTGTTTCACCGTGATCCTTTGCGGCAGTGTGGTAGAATATTCGACGTTCGATTCTGGCTTATGTGGCTGGCTCAGCTGCATAAAATGATACCATCGTGCATTCTGACAATCTAAACGCGCAAAGGATCGCTGTTAATCAACCAAGAGTCTTTAAATTGTCTTTTCCAAACTAAAGTTATTTCAATGAAGCAGGTTCCTCTGTGAGATACTAGCACTCAGCAGGACCCAGAGATAACCAACGCATATCGTATTCGAATTTGATTCGAACGGTTTTGAGTGATCGGTGTGAGAGCTTCAATCATAGACCTTTTAGCTATTCTAAAAATTGGAATCTGAGATGAGTCGAACGATACTCTCTTACACATGTTTTAGAATTCCGTATGTGATGATATCGCCCCAAATAGCCTCTGTAGAAAAGCCATGAAGTTTATTCTGGTCCCTTGCATGCATTTATTATGATTCTCCTCTAATATCTAAAGAAATGGATACAAATGCCACCCGATCAATCAATCCTGTCCTTTCCAGCATAGCTTTCTTACAATTCCAATTGGCTCGGTCATTTCAACAACTAAACTGGCAGTAACTGGGAATTGGTTCCATCAAATTCTCGATAACGTGTTTAAGCATTGCAAGGAAAGAGTAACAACGGAATTTTGGGTAGGTTGCACGAATAACAGAGTGTTCTTCAGTGAACAAATTATGACGACAAGCTTAAAGGAATTGATATAAGGTATTATATTCAAACTAATATGTAGTTTGTTAGAATTTGGCATCACTATCAAGGAAAAGATAACTTTCAAATGTTCTTGTCAGATCATCAAAAGGCCATGGTCAGATGTAGGTGCGGTGAAATTCTTGAATTCAGACAATAAATTAAAAGAAAAATGTGGTCGGTAGCAGGTTAGGCTCTTTATGAAACCAGTTTATCAAAATGTGTTCATACCAGTGAATCGAATAATGGCCGATCTTTCGTGTTATTACAAATTAACTGGTGGCTGTTTGACCTCAGCCAGGCCTAACCATTAAAAGAGCAGCTCTGCTCGTTGACTTTCAAAACAACAAAAGCCAACATGGCGCAGATATCGAACTTCGCGATATTCTTGCTAATTTCTTCTACTGCTTGCTTCGACATGGGTTTCGACGATGATTTCTTCGACGATTTCGACACGAAACCTGGCGATAAAAGATCGTTGACAGAAAGTGAAAAAGATTCGAGCAGTGACGACTCGTATTTTCTTTCTGAATCAACAAACACGCTAGATGATGGCCGCGAAATGATTACGCGGGAGTCAAAAGCATGGGTGAAAGATACTAAGACAGGACAATGGATTGAGAAGATGAGCACAAGACATTTCATGCGGTATCAAAATGGGACTGTTGTTGAGGTCGAGGATGATGGGTCCGGGGATGTAAAAACTGATGGAGAAGTAACCAAGGTAATTAGACCATTTAAGTATTCTACTAAAGAGCCTGGATAGAGAGAGAGCTTTATACAGTTTGATGCAGGAGGTTCGATGTATAGTAGCAGTAGAGAATCTATCACTGTTGTATTTTGCACATTCGAAAATTCTACAAAATCTATCAAAATATCGTTCGATTCAGATTCCATCGTTTATTAATCAATTGATAGATTGGTTGATCAATCAATTGACTCGTTAGTTGAATGGAACCTTTGACTTTCGCAAAGGAGATAGCAGAGGAATTAGGTTCACTTGTGCAAGAAACGCGGGTATATGGATTCTTACCAGTACAGTGTGAGCTTTCCATTTTCTGTTGGCTCCCGTGTCTTTATAGTGACGCTGCACAGGCGAATTACTTTCTATTCTGTGTCGTTGTTTCCCTATGTTTTCAAAACATTGCTGCACAAGGGAATGAAAGCGAAGAGTGAAATCAGCAATTGTAATTGATAATTTTGACAAGTGCGTGCATATTGTAGCATTTCTTTGTCGCATAGAGATTACCTTCATTTTTCTCCGTCCACTAACTTTAACTAGCCTTAAGACATCATGGAAAGTTCCTCCAATTTTGTTTTGACCATCAAATGTTGTTGTGTTGAACACAATCTTGGGGGTAAAAGAAAGTCTTCTAGCAATCACTTGGTTTCCTACAAAGTCACATAAGGTTTTCTCTTTGCTTACTAAACTGAACTCTTTTCGCCTAGGTTGACTGCATCTCAGAGGATGACTGCAAAGATGATTTTTTCTGTGATCGACTATCATACCGCTGTGAAGCATGTTTAAAGGTAAACACAACATGCCATAGACATCGTGAATGCTGCGAAGGAGCGATGTGCAGACAAGGCAAATGTGAGGCAATTACAGGTACGCGTTTGGTTTTTAGTTTTCTTCTCATAGACTGATATGCCGTTAATGCAATAAGAACGTCAGTAGACGATCTCAAAGTCTAGTCAGAGATATATCAGCACTAAGGAACAGAGTTACTTCTGCGGGGGCGTAAACCTTGAAGAGGACGCTGCGAAGGAAAAGCGAATGCGAAGGAAACGGAATATTCGCTTTTCTTTCACAGGGTCCTCTTCAAGGTTTACGCCCCCGCAGAAGTAACTATGCTCCTTAGTGCTGAAAACTTGGTACTGTTGTTTATACTAAATAATAAGGTACTAGGAGAAAGCGGACGCAAAAAATCAGACAGATTTTTCAGCACACTGAGGCCTTTCAAACTTGTGTTATCATCAGAGTGTGACTAACTGTGAACCTTAGTGCTGATATATCTCGGAATAGACTTGGAGCAAGTCTATTCTTAGGACGGAGTGCAATTTTCCGCTTGGGACGGAATGCAATGAACGGATTGATTTCTCAAAAATTGAAGCATTTAAAGGTATAATTATTTTCAAAAGAAAAAGCTAGAGGTCAAAGTTGAAATTCTTTTGCAATATGCCTGTGATATCAAATCATGGCTAGGCCATTTTACAAAACCTCTGGTCTTGGGTGCACTGTAAATTTTGTCTTTGCATGCTTGTAACTCCGGTGTTTGGTGGACGATTTTTAATTGCAAGGTATGTGAATCTAAGTTGAAAATTGATAGATGCAGCTGTTTACTCGGAGAGTGATGATATCTTATAGTTTCCTTCCTATTTCCAGTCAAAAGGGGGTACTTTTTATTGAGAGACCCGGTATTTTGAAGCCTTGGGATATAGTTACGGAAAATCTATAAATTTTAGGGTATGATTTCACCGGCCAAAGTGGCTCTGGCATCAAAGAAGTAGCTAAGAATAAAGCGAATCTGCAACCCCTTGCCATGACGCTCAAGTGGTGGGGCTCTACCGGGTATAAACCCTTCTGCCTGACTTTTCTAGCTGCAAAGTCATAGAATTACACCACTGCGCAACAACAACACCAAGATACATTGGTTCCTTGATCAAATTCCCATCTCGTCTCGTCACCATCTTTAGCGTACTCGTCTATTCGTGTTCGCTAAGTCGCTTGTAACTTGAAAACAATGAAACCGATTTTTATGATTGAGTAGAATGACGAGTACTTTTATCAAAGAAATTTCAGATATAAGTTATCCTTTGACTGAGTACATTTGATGTTACAGCCCACCAATCATCAGCCATTCAGGCCACTGCAGGCCGGCGGCAATGTTTTCCAGCCTAGTCTTTTTCCAGTTCTTCTCATCCAATTGACCCCTGCTTTTTCTTCGATTTCATCTCTCCATCTCTTTCTTGGTCGTTACTCACCCTACACATATTGTATTGACATTGAAGAATCAAGTGTTTGAACAAACTAAATATATTATTGGGCATATTTTGCAGCACTTTGCAATTATATTTCTCTTCGCTCTCCAGGCAAAGAAGACGATCCTTGTGAAAGTGACAAAGATTGTCAATCAAACCATTGTTGTGCTTTTGATAAAGGAAGAGAAGTTTGTAAACCGTTTTTGAAGAAAGGGGATGAATGTGGTGAACAAAGGTTTTCATTCTCGAGGTTCCCATCCATGTTTGCAAGCAGATTCTTGCAGGAAGAAAGGAAGACACGTTGTCCTTGCCTCAAGGGATTACAATGCAGGAAACAAAAGTAAGTTGCTTAAGGAGCCATAACTTACCATGAGCCTTTGTGGCACAGAAGTCAACATTTGTATGGTATGAAATTCGTTTCTGATGTAGGTTCGGTTCACGTTCGGTTTGTCTTGCTTTCATTCGACGTGCAAAGGATGATGGTTGCCAATGGATCTTTAAATGTTTTGATATTTATCTTAAATGACATAATGTCATGGCGCTGATTGGGTAAATAAGCCCATAAAACAATAGAATTAGGCGTGCTTCAGTACTTTCTATGCCCATCAAAATTCATGAAAATGATCAGGTGATAACACTGCCTTATTTGCCAAAGAAAGCGTGAAAATTGCTCCAAGAGCGATATGGAATGCGCAGTCCCCTTGAAATTAAATCTGCAAAGGAAAAGATAGCTGCGATGCGGGGGAAAATCCTCTGCGGAGGATAGCGAGGTGGGAATTTGCTGTGAGAGAAACGGACTACAGAGACAAACTGTAGGCCATGAAAGGGGGAGAAAGATTATGTTTACAGAGCTGTAAGGACAATAAATGCAATAGAAAGTTTGAAGGTACTCCCATTAAGGTATGAACAATTTCTCGTAGCAAAAAGCACCGATACATGTGAGTGAATTCGACAAATGCTTTCCTGGTCTGACTGGGCCTAAAACAATACTGAATTGTCAACGGAAGCGCATTTCATATAGCTCTTGACTACTTCAAGGGTCTATGAATTAGTTATTCAAATCCACAAGGTGATGTCAGGACCGTCGAGAAGGGGGGGTAGCCAGGGTAGTTACAAGGGGGCCCGGGGCTTTTAGGGGCCCGGCAAGGTATATATCATGCATTCTTTCTTTGTTTTCAGTTTTTCTCGAGGAACGTTTCTAGGCCCGCAGGCCCACTGGCATTCTTATCTTAGTCTTAGGAGGGCATTTGCATCCAAAAGCAGCGTTTTACCAATGAATTTGAGGGCGTGGTCCAAGGGAAAAGGGCGTGGAAAAGAAAAATTTCCGGCACTTTCGACACCAGAGGGCCCCTTCTGCTCCCAACCCTGGAGCTCAGTACGCCTCTCGACGGCCCTGGGTGATGTACTTTCATACAAATTTCAAACCAGAATTCCACACGTTGCAAATTATTTGCCGAAGTTCACAGTGGAAGCAAAATTTGATTGCCGAACACAAACCAAAATTGAAGGAAATTAATGATGTCTTGACATTTCTTCTTCAAATTTCATGCAGTTATTTCATCAAGTTTCATGCAGTTATTTCATCAAGTTTCATGCAGTTAATGAAAGCACCCTATGATAAACTGTTCTCATAATCCAAATACCTTGACATCGCTTCCAAAGAGATCTAATTATCCAATACTATCACAGGGAATTCAGTTATCTAGTTTGAGTTTCCTTTTCATCTTTTGGACTCTGCGTCGCTCATGAGTGCTTCTTATTTTGTGGACGCAGCGTAGCTTCTCCAAAGTTGCAATAGTGAAATACACCACTTCAATTAGCTGCCTCGTTTTGGAAGTTATTCAAAATTCTTTCATGTGAAACTTTCGACGCTAAATACGGATTTAGCACCCAAAATTTTGTCTAATCGCGAATTTTCATGTTGCTAAATGGTCGTAGTGTTGTGGTGTAGAATTTGAAAATCTATAAGGAATTTGACGGTGAAAATGAATCGGGGTGTATAGTTTCACCCCCAACGATTTTTCAAGGTCAAATCTCTTACGAATCTTTGACCTTTACATTGTCATAAAATCAACGTCACAATTTCTAGCAGTTTAAAAACATGCAACCAGACTAAAGTTTTGGTACTAATTCCGAATTTAGGTTCGAAATTTTTGCAGGAACAATAGGATGAAATCTAGAGAATTTTCCAATACGAGGCTGCTTAATTGAAGTGGTGTATTTTGCATGCGTGGCGAAATGCTAGAGAGAAAAGATAAATGGCACCGCCGCAGCACTGGAAAAGCTAAGACAAACTACGCAGCGTCCGCAGCAAACTCAAACAAGAATATTGTTTCCTTGTGATATTATTTGCTTGAAAACAGATTTTCTGGAATGTGTTAGCACGTGTGTTCAATGTAACGTTAGATTACATAACATTGGAGTAATCCAGGTTAAAAAACCTTTAGTTGATTCTTCCATTCTTACTTGAAAAAATCCAGCCTTCAGAATTAAAGTCACCATGGAATCTCTTTTGTAAGATAAACTGCATACTGATGCAACAAATTTGTCACTATTTCAAAAAATTTACTTTTGTTATAAGGATCTGATATCACTAGTAAACCGAGCTTTTACACAACGCGATCTAAGTGATTTCCACGTACTGAGGCCGTTGTATTAAGCTGTTGTTTTCAACGCAGTCATTTTACGAAAAGAGTAGTCATTCTGGGTTGGTTCCTTTATTGGAATCTACTTCGTCGCAAACGATTGTTAAGATGGAATATGTCGCTTTAAAATTTTCACAAGAAATTTCTGCAGCGCCTGGAAATGATTTTCGACTGACACAAGAATCTATGATTTGTGGTGAAGAATTTTTAACAGCGAAAAAAAGACGAATGTCGTCAAAGAAAACTGTTTGAACACCAAGCAAGGTTCAAAATGACAACAATGCACTGCAGGACAATGTCTAGCATGTTATAGGATTTTAGACAGTTTATTCAAATCAGAAATAATTTCAAATCATTTGATCTGTATGCTCGAAAAATGAGGTTTTTTCTTTCCATCGAAAAATCGAACCGATTGAACAAATGAACAGAAATCAGTGTATTCAGAAATCATTATTCTGAGATCGTGTAACCAGTATATGCATTTGTAGGAAAACGAACTTCCGCCAAAAGATGATGTGCAATGCTCCAAATAAAGAAGTGCTGACAAATATTGCGAAAGGATTTTTTTAGGACCTTTGCAAGCATTTTATATCATACTTGATTGCATTAGACTTTCCAACTTGAAGCATTTTTCAGGAATAGTAAAGAATTATATTCATGGAAGATCAATTTTGCAGCCTACTTTTCAGCGGCTACTTTTCTGTATCTGAATCGAACAAAATTTTGACACATTTCGAGGAATTTTTAATGTGCACAGCGGTGTAGAAGCCTTAAAGCGTCTCAGTCAAAAAATTCTATAAAACTAGATCAAAATATCTTTCGATCAAAGCTTTTTTCCTACGAAATAACACTTTCATCACCATAAAACTGATATTTCTTTGGCTTGTTTATAAATCTAATTTCAATCGATATTCTTGCAGTTTGCCAATAATTTTAATTTGATTTTCTCGCAGCACATTCTTCATGTACAAACCAAAATATTGTGTCGAAGCTGAGACCAATAAAGACAAGAAGAAACGGAAGAAATCAAGAAGAAAACACAAAAAACAAAAACGCGATGAACCTGAAGAAATGGCGAATGAAAATGAAGATGAAAGAATTAACTCAACAGAGGAAGATCTTATTGGCATAGCAGCCGATGAAGATGATGATGACGACATGGAAGATCAGCATGAAAGAGAGGCTCGTAATGATATCGAGGATGAACATGATATCGAGGATGATCACAATGATGATGATGATGATGATGATGATGATGATGACGATGACGATGATGGTTTTGATCAAAAAGCAAAGAAAATTATTGGGAACATCCCAAGGCTACTGAAAGATTTTGTGCAAGGCTTCTTTGGTTCTGTTTAGTTAAAATTGATATCATTGTTTTGAATCTTATAGATGTATTCACTATTAGTAGCAATTTGTAAATAGAACAAATCTAATTTTTAGATTCAGTCTGCAATTTTAATTTCAAGAAGAATGATGCAAAACATTTAGATCAATGTCTCTCATTGAAATGTTATCTTCTAGTAAATTTTCACATAGCAGTCTGGTTTGATAAAGCCGTCACTCTAAGAAACGTTTCAACTAAAGGCATGTCTTCCCCAGACTTCTACTAAGATCAAATGTAAGATATTGCTATGTACAAGAGCGTCACCAATGAGTGGACAAGGATGAACGAAATCACTCCAGCTTTCTCAAGGTGGCAATTGTTTACAAGCAAAAACTGTATAAAAAGGGCAGGTTATACCTTTTAGAATTTGGTTCCATAAGTCTACCACACTTTTTGGGGCTGGTGTAGCCCTTGGCCAAATGTTCCTGAAGAGAAACGCCGCTGATTCTTGGGAACAATTGGCAAGATTCTTTTGAAAAAACATGTAGTAACTACAGCATCTATAGTGTCTAGATAAAGGCTTTAGTGGTAAAAGGTCACCACTGGTAAGAGAGAGAAAAAGATGAGAAATTACAACTCTGGCTTTTTGATAATCTTGATTCTCAATCATTTCATTTTGTTCTAAATGTGTGAATGTATTCAAAATACGTCAAAAAGTGTTAAAAAGCAATATGAAGAGAACTGCAATGTTTATATGTGTATGGTGCCTTTTTCGCCTACTTTGTAGTCTCTAATCGTAATGCCTGTTCATCAAGTAACAGCTCAGTGTATGGTTACTGTATCTTCTCTTTTCTCTGTCGGCTGATTTTGTTTTCCCAGGAAATATCCAAATTGAAGCCCACGAATTGCATAAACTTGCACGATTTTCTAGGCGCTTTTTCCACCTCAATCCTTTCTCAGCTTCTTTCTTCTGTTCTTTTTACCCTTCTTCTTCTTCTGCCTTTGTGGTCCTGTACCTGGAGGGTTCAATGCAGGAATAGGGGGTTTCTTTTCTCCTTTAGGGGGTTGCTGTTGACCTGTTTGAGCCACACCAGTGTTGTTGTTGTCAGCATTTTCTGGTTTGGCATTTTGAACGTTTGTTGGTTTCTCTTCGCTGTCGTCTTGCTCCTTCGAAGGTACAATGTCTCCGCCTGGAAAGTGAATTGATATCATTTATGCACAGCAGGACTACTGTAGTTGTTATACAGTTTTTGTGGATAATGAATCTGGACTTGACGCAAACCTGTTTCCTAATTTCAACTGAGCTTAAAGAGTGTGTGTCACCCAAGCTATTGATTAATACAGCAAAGAACTTTGCAGTGGAATTTCATTCTTAGGGAACTTTATATTTCTCATGAATTTCTACTGCCGTAGAAATTCAGCCTCGATCCTGTGCTTTGTACTAAACAAACGGACATGACTGTATTGTTATAGCCAGTCATGTTAGATGTTAAGGGAATCAACATATTTAAAAGCTGACCCAGGCCAAGTTGAAATATAGTCAGTTATATTTGCTAACTTTGACAAGTGCCGTTTCATTGTGCAGCTACAAAAATAATGAGTGCGTGGACGTTTCTAGCCTTTCTTTAGAGGCTAGTCGATACAGCCACACGTATTTTTTATTTGGGCCAGTGCTAAAAAATTATCAGATTTTGAGCACTCAGAGTTTCTTACGAGTTTCTTAAAGGTACCATAACAAGCTTTATGCTCAAGTAAGATGATACAGGAACCAAATGAATAAAAGTGAAGTATGTTAACAATTCCCCTTCTTAAAAATGAATTGTTTCTTCATTTATGTTTTCCCAGTACTGGAGTTCGTTAATTATTTAGCAATCTGAAAGTTCAGTTTTTTATAAGCGGTTTCTTATAAAAAATTCAGCTATGTAGATGCTTTTTAAGACAAGTTACTGCTTCTTCCATCCGTCAAAAAGAAAATCAGTCAATGATTCTTACATTGTAAAAATGGGTGACGAATTAAAGCAGTCTGACGACATTAAATATCTAGGCATTAAGCTAGACAATAATCTTACTTGGGAGAACCATGTCCATAAAGTTAAAAGTGAAATAATCAAATATACTAGCATGTTTTCAAAACTGAGGAATTACGTACCAAAACCGTGTCTAATGTCACTATATGACTCATTAGTCCTTTCAAAGATATCATATGCCTTTGAAGCCTTAAGCATAGCGTCGCAAAATAAGCTGAAAGATCTACAAGTCTTGCAAAACAGGATTCTTAGGATACTTCAATTTAAAGATCGTAAATATTCGACAAATGCAATTCACAAGGAATGTAACATCCTGAAACTTATTGATTTGTATGAATTTAAAATCTTAAAATTTATGCACAATGTGCATTACAATAAAGGGAAACTACCCTCAGTCTTTGAAGGCTACTTTGAAAAAAATGAAGGTAGTCATGCATATCTAACACGTCAAAGTAAAGACTATAAAAGTTTTAGAGTAAACAAAACATGGGGTGATAAAATGATGCGAAATAAAGGTGCACGCCTGTGGAATGAACTTCCCTCTCCAATTAAAGATTTCTCCAACCCTCATACCTTCGCTAAGAAATTAAAGAAAATCTTCATTGACAAATATTAACTAAAAGAGTGCAAATCCATATACTAATAATCATACAATCCATTTCCTTACTCGTAAATCTAGATAACCTCATATTCTCATCATATGACAGTGTACGACAGTACTTATTTTAATTTTTATTCTTATCATCTTATTTGTTATCCTCATTTTCTTTTCTTTTGCGAAGTTTATTTAGCGGCCCAAGCTAGATAAGCAATGCTTTACTTGGGTCGCGTAGAATGCAAGTACCTTTCTTTCACAGATTTATCGTACATTGTAACAACTTGTATTTTACGAATAAAATTGAATTGAATTGAATTGAATTTAATGGAAGACTTCTCATGAAGAATGCTCTGTATGTTCATTTCGGAATGGTTTATGACCTGGCTGACGCTACGGGTGCAGAACTTTAACTAAGCGATAGAGACTGTTTAGCTAAGCTACAAAAACGCCTGAATCGAGAGATATCATTTTATATTATTATACAAGAGTTTTGATCGAGTCGAGTTGCGAGTAGCTTCTATCACCATTGTGCGCACTCGAAAATTCTTTAAAATGTATCAAAATATCGTTCAATCCTCATTCATTGTGAGAAGAGCTGAGCTAAGAATGTAATGCATCTCGGTGTAATGTGATCAGTCACCACTCTTTAGTGCTGTTATGAATTAAAGTTTTTGTTTACCAGTGTGGTTTATTGTTGTTGTTATTATTACTACCTTGTTGATTTTCAGGTTTTTCTGCAGTTCCTTCTTGATTGCCACTTGAAGTTTCTTCTTCTTCGTTATCATCTTCCTCATCATTTTCCTCTCCACCATTTGGCTTCTCTCCTTCCTCAACTTTAACTTGCTTGTCTTTCTTGATTTTTAACGTTTCTGGAACACATATCATTCCTCCGAACATTCTATGAAATAATTCTAGATGTCAACATCTGAAAGATTGTTTCAGAAAGGCTATTTCAAATCGACATAGGTTCCAATAATGAAGATATATGTTTATATATTATTCTACATGGTTAGAAAGCAATGATTTCATTGGCTGATAGCGTGAAATAGGGTGGTTAAGTCGACATCAATTTAGATATTTCAGCATAAGCAGTCCCTCTCCCGGCAAGTGGTAAAATACAGCTGATTCTGTTATGGCGCTACATTTTGTGCACTAATATATATATAGATGCGCTCTTGTTTTTTGATAAAAAATTCAGCTGATGTTGTTTATATCAATTTCGACCATACACTGCTGAAATCAGAGACCCGGGGGTGCACTTGACCAGATTTTGGTCGGGGACGTGCCATCGAGGCTTCAAAAGCATACAAGTTCCTTATACCAAATTTTAAAAAAGTATACTCGACTTTATACCAATTTTTCGAAAGTGCATATCGGACCCTGTATTTCATACCAAAATCTTGAAAATAGGTACCGTTCCTTGTACCAAAATTGTGAGCACTGATACTTCTTTGTACTCGAAGTATATTTAGTGCACCCCCCCCCCCGAGATTAGAGACGTGGGAGCTGGGGGCAATGGAGGCAGCTGACCACAAGATTTTGCAATAAACAAAAAGTGTCCTTTATTTCGGGAAATTGCCCTTGTGCCTTCCCAAGTTTAAGATGCTTCCTTCAGCCATGTTGAAAATTATCCTTGTCTATTGATAGATTTGCTTGCATCACCACACTTTTTTTGTACGAAGTTCATCACAATATGGGTTAAATCCATAGAAGTGGTTAAATCAATACCAAATGTATTTTCTGATAGGATGTTGCGGAGGAGCATGACTCTTACATTCTTTCTACTTTTTACTTTCTATTTCTACCATTACTCAACTGCCTCGTATTGGTTTTGTAATATAAAGGCTGCGTGGCGTGGGCTGCGAAGGCTGCTGTAAGGCTGCTGAACTGCTGAACGCTGAAGGCGGCTGGCGGGAAGGAAGGCGGGAAAAACTGGCCTTGCACGAGAAGAAAGGTAGAGTGCAGATGAAGATAATGAAGATGTTCGGACACAGAAGAGATAAACTGGTTCTGAAATGGGAACAGGTACGTTGTAAGGCCATTCTTGTGTAGAGGCCATTCGTCAAATGAACGGCAATTATCATCAGAATGGGCTCTTTGGGCGTTTTTATTTTTAGGGAAACTCTGACTCACAAAAAATCGATTTTGGTACGCCAAACGTCAATCTGACCTTTGGGATTCAGCCCCCTCCCTCCTGTTCTAAGCGTCAGTTTAATTTTTCGCCAAATTTTCGATAAACATTAGTTTTTTGTGATTTTGATTTCTATCGGTTTCTTCTTCTTGAGAATTAGGACCTTAGGCCTACCTATTTGAATGCTAGGTTCATATACATTGTGATAGACTGGAAAGTTTGTATTTTGAATTTGCAAATTGAGATGACCTAAGTAAGACTGTGCAGAAAATTCGTGGTTGAGAAGGTTGAGAACAATAGATTAAAACAGTAGATCCTTTGTTTATTGCCAACTGTGCGGCTCAGGTTGAAAACAGTGTACATTCCTGTGCGCGCAAGATATTGCCTGCGCAAACTTTCCAGTGTGGCATTGTTATGTATGACTTTGAGTCAAGTCTACGAGGATAGTTTGCGTTTGGGAAAATGGAGAAAAAAGATAATAGTTTTTAGCATAGGCCTACTTGATTTTTATGGAATTATTAATCTTTTCTAAACATCATGGGTTCAAACTCCCTCCCCTCATATGTCAGATTGATGTCTGGCGTGCCAAAATCGATTTGTGAGCTTACCTTATAGTTCACATTTCTTCCCTTATATTTCACATTAATTGATACAGTTCTTTGAACTTTGCTTGAAATGTGCAATCAAGCAGCCTATGTGCAGACTCAACTGGTTTCTTTTTGGAGATGTTTCTCTTCATGTAGATTTCTTTTGGAGGAGGGACCTCACTTGTCCCCAAGGAATCAGTAGAGTCTGGACGCAGGATAGCAAGTAACATGCTGTCACGCAAAGGAGGACACCATTCAACTTTCAAAATGAAATTGGGAGTTCAGGGTTGGGCCCCAGATTGAAAGGTTTGCAGAATGCTCTAGGGATCTCTCTTTCACTCAAGTCACTTGTCCTGCTGGATTTGTTTCACTAAACAATTGACCTATTGTTTTCTTTCATTGGTGCTCAAATATTTTGCAGCTGAAACTGTGGCTGAAATTTAAAGTATGCTGTAGAGAAATTGGTGACTCAAGGCAAACTTTTCAATCTGGGTTGCCCTTAGTTTGCTTTCAGGTGATGTGATGTGATGTGATGTGATGGTTCAACTTCCCAACAATGCACAATTTATATTTGCAGTTCTGCCAAAGTGGGTATGCTTCCCAAGATCTTCAAGGAAAAGAATTGGTAAAATATGCACCCTTGGCCTCCCTTGGCAATCATCATCAGTTGTTAGTGCCATATTTCATTCTATGCAAGAGAAGTATTTTCATAGTAAAGGAAGACAAGTTCTCACCCAGCTTCCTCACACTTCAGTCCAGTTTTGCATGGATTTGTAATTTTCTGTTGAGCTTCAATGTCTCTTTTACCAATTGCAATCCTAAAAATACCCAGTGGAGTGACACCACCACAAGAAGCTCCTTCATCCAGTTTTGGTTTGCAGATTTTTTGGAGCATAATGAATTTGGAATCTTCTCCACAGAAATGATCTTGCACACATTGCTCATCCTTTTTACAAAATGTTCCTTTGGGGTGAGGATAGAAATCATATCAGACAAAATTTATGATAAAGAAAATGGCATTTTGTAACCATCATACCATGATAATCAAAGTGATTTATTTTAATTTGCCAAAGAGGCTCAAGTTTTATTCTTCATGGTAAAAATTAATCAGTGGAAGGTAGAAGTTATCATTGAAGATATAAGAAACCCATAGGAAACTTTTGATGATGAAATCATCCACCTAAAATTGAAGAAACTTACCACCAGAATCAGAAACTTACGATCAAGCTTGATTGATTTTGTCTGCAAGCTTTCGCCTGCAGTGCAAAGTCCTTACTTGAATCAAGCTTTCCAACTTACTCAAATCATACTAAAAACAAGTTAATATTAGGCTTGAAACAACTGCAAACATACTCGGTATTTTGCTAAGGGACAGGCCTTGCACACTTTAACATGACCACATGACAAGAATTCTTTAGCAATGTGAAAGACTGTAAATTTTTCTAAAAAGAATTCTTAGGCAAGGAAACTGCAGTATGTTAATGTGTGCAAGGCCTCATGCTACTGTATATGCTGTATGAGTGTAGCTTATTTATTAATCTAAAGCCCCATTTACACTATACCGCTTTATAGTGAAAAAGTATGAAATCATGCCATTTTGGCCTTCAGTTTACACTATAATGTTTTTGTAACCATAACAGAATGAAAATGATTTGAAAAGGAATGATTTGAAAATGGCATGAAGTGTTTCAGTGTAAATGCCTGAAAACAGATGATATTGTTATGGTTTCAAAGAAAGACAAAGGAATAATCTGCCTCCATCTCACTCTGAAACAAAATTGTTTCGTTTTCAAGCATTTACACTGAAACGTTTCATGCCATTTTCAAATTGTGCTGTTTTCAAAATTGTCTTCATTTGACGCCAATTACAAAAACATTTTAGTGTAAACAGAAGGCCAAAACTGCATGATTTAGTACTGTTTTCATTTGAAAACGGTTTAGTGTAAACAGGGCCTAAGGCTGTATTATTGTCCTACCAGCTTGCCCAAGCTTTCCAGGTGAACATCTTCCCCATATGCAGATAACTCCATTGTCCTTTTTACATTGATCTTTCATAAAACATCTTTCACCCACTCCTGCTTTGTCCTTACAGGTACCATCAAGTGGGTCACAGTATTTGTCACCTTTGCATGGCTTCTGTCCTGAGCATTCACTCTGCTGGTTGAAAACAAAGATTAGAATGAAAGTAAGTATTCTATTTTCAAAAATTGTACTGGGTAAATCAAACAAGAGCCCTATTTGAAAGGCCACTGTTTCCTTAATATTAAGGCAATGTTATTGAAAGCTGTCTTGTTTTATTGCCAACATGTTAAATTAGGTTCAGTAATTTGGTTTTAATTGGTCATTCCTTTCTGTGGATATGGGAGATTTTCTGCAGTGAAAACCTGGCACAAATGAATGAATGTGAAAAGCAAGATTTCCTTGGTTTTCTCTCCTAACAATATTGACACTTGCATGTGATTGTGTATTTTCTCTTCTTGGGAGAATGGAATCCCCCTGAGCAAGTTATTCTTACGAGAGGGAAGACTTTTTTATCCTCCCAAGTGGAAAACAAGTACTAATGCATGTTCAATTCATAGCTGCAAGGTTCAAGTCACTGCTATTGGCACATTTGCTCATGATTTTGGCACATTTTTTAAGGTTTCGCAAAGAGACTATCTCAAGAAAATCCCTTTAGATCTGAACATGGTGACCCGGACCAATTTCAGCTTGAAAAATTTCTAAAATAATTTACTAGCTATTCAGTCAGATATTGCAAAATATCATTGCTTATGTATCTAGGGAGCAGTAGCCTTTCAAACACTGGGAATTTTTTTGACTCACCCAGTATAAAGTTCAGGCTTTGCACATGAAACCATAATTCTTTAAAGTTGATGTGACATGATATAGCATGAGACAATGCAGATTAAGGTCAGGATTGGCTCCAAAGAAGCCAAAAGATATCAGATCAACAATATCTAATGCCAGAAAATGCCATGAACATAATTCCAGTTTATTTGGACCCAAAAATATCATGTTGGGCAACATTCTAACACAGAAATACCAGACTTACCTGCTGACATGTGAATGTGCTGAGCACTTCAGTGAGCAACACATTTACATGACATAAGAATTTCCTACATTACATTACCAAGGACATCACAAAGAGGGATGTTTGATTGAGTATAAGTGAAATAAATGCCTTTAAGGAGATGTACTCATTGCAAATCAGGGGAATCAATGGTTAGAATCAAAGATTTAATTTGTAACATTTTATTACCAAATTTCTCCAACTCTTTCATTAGATTTTAGATTTTAACCATCTTTAGCTCACAAGTTTTAGAATTGTTTTTTTTATAACAGTCATTGTAATCTTACTCCTATTATTTGAGGTCATTTGTAATGGTTCCTCATTTATCTTTTAATCACTCTAGCAGTTTTTTCATCTTTAATTAATAACTTAGGGCAAGAATTGATGATAAGCAAATGCACGCAAAAAGACATTCTAAGTTGACATTTCCAAGTATCAACTCAAGATAGATCTGGTCAGTTATTTAATAGATTGATGTTAGTTTGTTCTTTTATGTCAATTATATGATAATTATTTTGACGTTTGGAAGCCATTCTGTACTTTATCAGAAGTAAATAGTAATGGTCACAAAATTGATTAATTTCAACTTAGCTAGATTGGACAAGGAATGGTCACCATACCAAAGTTGATCCTTGGATCCGAAGCTGCTTGCAATGATGAATAAGTTGCTAGAAATCCTAATTAAAGAATCCTTGCAATCTTGTATGGTAGAATGAAATGTTGACAATACATGGATTCTGTCAATTTATATATATTTTAGGTACTTTTTTGGTTGTGTTGTGGTGTTTCTACTTACAAATCATTTTGGCTGAATTACTCCTACTCACCTTTTTATCAGTTTGCTTTCCAAAAGCTCCTCCAAAAATACCTTTCATCATTTGCGAGAATGATTTTCCAGATTTCTTTTGCCCATCTCCAAAAGTGGTCAGTCTGGACCAGGAGTCAAAGCCTTTACCCTTCTGTTCTACTGTGGTGATGTTAGCATCTCCTGTAAATTTGATTATGCAGTTATTGTAAAAGTGATAAACTATGTTTATTAGTGTAAATCTGATTTGGTAAGAGGCAGTTTAAAGCAAAGGATTGTTATTCTTATGAAGTAGGAGGTTGTCTGTTGGAATGCAATTATATCAGTTTTACTAAAAAAAGTTCAGGTGTTTAGTAAAATCGTAGTTCTTTGAATTCGGGAAGACTTATGACGATGATTCCCTTGTATCCCTGCTGTAATCCTTGCTCAACAGGGACCCATAATGAGGCAGTGAAAAAGCTGACCCTCTTTTCTGCAATCATCAGTGGAATAATGATGGAATCACGGGTTCAAAGTTCGAATCCCGAATCCCGAGGAAATGTTTTCCATATGCGATTGCGCTAAAATAGCGAACAGGATTTTTTTACCATGATTCTTTGCGTCACATTGAATTTCGATTGATTTGATTGGATGATTTATTCAACATATACCGCAAAGGATGTTCTTGGTAAAAGATTCCTCGACGCCATCATTAGCGCATTCGTCTTTTGATAGTCGTCTGTTAGTAAGTACGAGTACGAGCTGGACTGGAATGAATCGAAGTTTGGTTGATAACAGAAAACTGAAGATCTTCCAATTTTTATGAGTTTAAAAATATAGGTAAATGTAAAATTCCCTTGTTTGCAAAATACCTGAAAAGGGGCCTAAAACATTTGATAAAATCGCAACAAAATTCTGACACCGGACAGTTTTTTGACGAGTATTAGCTCTTGTCCTCACATTTATTGGCAAGGAATAGACCTCTTAGCTATTCTAAAAAAAGCCTGGATCGAGTGTTATTTTTATACATTTTTATGCCCAAGGTACGATCGAGTGGCGTTCTATCACTATTGTGCCAATTCGAAAATTCTACAAAATGCAGTAAAGTAGGCCCTTTTCAGCCATTTCACAACAAAAAAAATTCTCGCACAGTCGAATTTAGCCATCTTTTCTTTGCTCATAAAAATACCAGAAAAATCACTAACAGTCTCTGTTCTACAAAACTAAATTCGATTCGTTCAAATCCATGCAAGTATGCAATTACTACCTTGTGTCAAATGCTGGACCTTTTTCAGCGCACCCGGTAGCGATTTACGGGAAATGCTGACAGTCATTGCCAGTTTGAGTAGTCTCCATTAGATGTAAATCTTGTATAGTTTTGTGTTGATGAGCGATGTCTAGGCTCTGTGTAATTAGTCGCTATTTTCTGAAGGAAGGTGACCTATTTAGGACGTGTTAAAGGATGGTGAACATTTGGCACGAACAGTCGAATACTATCTCTATATAATGGCCGAAGTTGGTAAATTAGGGTTGGACAAAGCAATATGAAAGTCATTGATAACACTTAAAGAGTTTTCGCCGTTTGTATGTCATTTTAGCTTGTTAAACGACAGAAGCAGATAGTTTTGATTAATCAATTGTTACAGGGAAATTAGCAGAGCTGTTGAATAATAGCTAAACCTTTTCGCTATTCCATGAGCGATAGGACACCCATTGTGTAGCAGTCTAAATTTATATCAGTAGCGAGCCACCTTAACTTATTGTTTTTTTTGTGTATTGAACTTTTTTTTACTTCGTACACAACCACCTTTCAATGTTTCGTAATTTTGAAATTTTCAGTATTTCAAAATTACGAAACATTGAAGGATGGTTGTGTACGAAGTAAAAACAAGTTCAAGACACAAAAAAACAATAAGTTAAGGTGGCTCATTACTGATATAAATTTAAACTGCTATACAATGGGTGTCCTATGGTTCATGGCTATTCTAAAAAAGAATCTGAATCGAACGATACTTCGATAAGGTTTGAACAGTTTTCGAATCTGCAGGATAAAAGATAGAAGCTCCATTGCCACCCCATCGAACTTTTCATAAAAAATTGTATAGATCATTGCCAATAGACCTTTTCGCTATTGCGAAAACGAATCAGCAACGAACGATATTTTTTTACATTTTGAAGAATTTTCGAATGCACACAATAGTGATAGACGTTCTAACACTACTCAATCGAACCTCGCATATAGATATGTTTGAAAGTATTGCTTGGTCCAGACTCTTTTGTAGAATAGCTTATATCTAAAAGGTCTATCGGTAACTCTGCCGTCCATCTAAGAGCAATATACACCGTGTTTGTAGCTAAAATTTTAAAGTTTAGTACCTTGATATTACTGTTTTACTTTGTTGCTTGCCTTAAGCCCGCCGCATACGGCGAGGAAAATGCTTTGCAAAGTCGCATGAATGTCCTTTTGCTCAGCAAAATTCTTGCCGTGGGCGGATGATTTTTGCTGAAGAAGTACTCATTTGTGCAGCTGAGGAAAATATCTATCATGTTTAATAATTTCTGCCATTCGTGCCAACACTCTCACCGTCTGCGGTGTCACTGAGAATTTTGCTCACTGCCTTCGTTGCACACGTGTTCACACTTTCAGCTGCCATTTTGCTGTGACCTGTGGTCGATACCATGGCAACATGAACACGTGTGCAACGAAGGCAATGAGCAAATCTCTCAGTGACACCGCAGACGGTGACAATGTTGGCACGAATGGCAGAAATTATTAAACATGATAGATATTTTCCTCAGCTGCACAAATGAGTATTTCCTCAGCAAAAATCATCCGCACACTGCGAGAATTTCGCTGAGCAAAATGACATTCATGCCACTTTGCTAAGCATTTTCTTCTCCGTGTGCGGCTGGCTTTACCAGTGCTAGGAGCCATTTAGGAGCCAATAGTTCAGACGCGCAGGAGCCATTTGAATTTGATTTCAAGCACTGGTTAGGCTGGGACCAAAGGGAAAACAATGTAGAAATCTATGGTAATATCGAGGTAACAACTTTAATTTCCAAGCTACAAACACAGTGCATTATTGCCCATGGTTCATCTAATGATGAATTCAATTCTACTTTTTAGCTTTTCGAAAAAAGAGTCTGGATCGAGCAACATTTTGAAACACTTTTAAACGAAAGGTTTGACTGAGTTACGTTAAAGCTCCTATTACTACACAGTAATGCAGATTAGAAAATTCTGCAAAATATATCTTCTAACTATCATCGTTCGATTGAGACTCTTTCAGACAAATTGAAAGGTCTAATGAATGAAATTTTGTATCTCAGACAAGTTAGCTTTCTTCTGTGCAACAAATTTTCAAAGAAACAAACCTGGAAAGTTTGTCATAGAAATTGAGGAACGTCTCAATTCTTTCGCGTTTTTTCTTCATGCGGAGGAATGTATACACGTTTTTTATTCGAAACTGGTTTATAAGAAACTAGCACTAAGATGTCCAAAGTTCAAGAAACTCTAGTATTATGTCTGAGAGGTACTAAGAAACTGTTCCAAGTTAAGAGCATGGATATAGTAGCAAATAGATCGTTGAAACTTTATTCTTGAGCAATATTGTCTAACCATTTGTGTTTTCAACATAATAGAACACTGTTTATTCCTATACGATGTTTCAAATGTTAAGAAACATATCTGCCGCAGTGCTTGAGACCACATTGATAATTCATGGATTCAAAAAATAAGAAACTAATAAAGAAATTTTTATACTAAAATGAAAAAAATTTCATGTTACATTGAAAAACTTAGGACCCCTGAGACCCCTAGGACTATGCATTAGCTGCTATAAATAGGCGGAAGAAATGCCTACAAACCACACATCTTTGCTGTTGCTTTCGCCACACAATAAACCTGCACGTGTCACAGTTGTCGCAAACAATAGATTATAATTTTAACTTGGCAGGAATCATGGAGAGAGTCTTAATACTTTGGAGTTTGGAGTACAATTCTGAGTAGCCTCAGTCGTCCTGGAATCTTGGCGGTTGTCTTAACGAGTGGAAGTTCGTAGTGTTGAAGAGGAAACCGTTGTAATAACCGAACAAAGCTTCCCTAACTTGGTATGGGATTGAAGAGAGAAGCTCTCGCTACACAACGTCTTGTTTGACAGTCTGATGACATTGGCCAGTTGTTTGTCTTTGGAGATGACTCTCTGGTGTTAATGGCCCCATTTTCATCTGTAGCACTGAAAAATGCAAGGGGTCTCAGGGGCCCTAGGGTCCGGCTTTTTCAGCATGCCCTTACTGGTGAACTCGTCGTTTGATTACGCAAAGGTTTGTATCAACTGATTTAACTCAGTATCAGCCTTGAGTGCACAGTAGATAAAACTTCCCGATTGACACTAATTATTTTTATTCTTGAAAACACGAATTATTGTCTTTTATTAATATGTACGGTGATGATGAAATGGTATTATTGCATCACTTCATTGATATTAAAATTTAATGGTTAATACTCTGAACTTGATTGGTTTTCAACTGGTAACAGATATGATCTGAGAAAGTGTTGTAAATCATTTTAAAGACTCAGTGCTTTCCATGACTCTTTGCCGTCTCAAAGTGAGTTAAAAAGTTAACATGTCTGGTGGGCTGTGAAATAGAAAAGATGCGGCTTATGCAAAAAACTGAAATGATACGCTGTCAATCAAAGGCTAACTTGTATGTGAGAATTTGGTTGCGTGAAATCACTGCTGATAACAAGATTGTAATTACACAAAAATTCCTTGCAAGTCTTTCAGTTAAAGACCCTCTGCTAACCATTAGGCTTTGCGATCATCCTTTGTTATGGGCAAACAAAAAACTGGAGACGGCACGTGCGAGGTATGGGAGGTATGTCCGTTGCATTGGCCCCTTTTGAAATTGGAGAAAGAGAAATATCAAAATTTGGACTCAAAATTTACACCTTTGTCTATGCTTAAGACCCATTGTCAAACGTGATCCTTTGTTCGCTGAATGAAACGCAAGGCAAAGAGAATTTCGGCCAGAAATGACTTTCAGATAATACGAAAGTCGAACTTGGCGCCCAAAGAATCATGGTTAGCAGTGACTCTTTAAGTTCAGCAGGATATTTTTAAACGCCGGCCGTTTTTATTGACTCACCCGGTGCAACTGTTTCATTATATCGCTCGATCCAGATTCTTTGGTAGTTAAAAGCCTTTTGGTAGTAAATACATATTTTAAGAGGAAACTGTGAGTTTCGTGGACATGTATCCTTTCTGCGTCTAAATACATCTAAAACTGCAGAAAATAATGAAGATTTATTTTGGCAATATATTCTTCCATTCTGCTTCAGCTATTCTTTGCACCGAAAATTCCAGTTTTGTAAGCCCGCCTTATTATTCTTTTTAAGTCATATTTAGTAAATTCGTCAATAACCAGACTTTTAACAGGCTTAAATCTTAGCTCTAATTAGCTTCATGTTTATCTGGGTTGGATACTTTCTAGCTCTCTGCTAGTCTCAGCACCGAAAAGTAACATTTTTATAATCTCGCTGTATCGATGAGAAATCTTGTTTTATAAACAATGATTTGAAATTGAAAATTACAACGTAAGGTAATCTCTCATACTGTAGATTTCATGAGAAGTGAACAGATAAATCGTCTTTACTACTCATTGCTGTCATCGCTTCATCAATGATTGAAAACAAAACAGGCGTATAAATATGATGCAAGTTCTGCTGGTAGTGACAGATTTCAGTCGCGAAGTTTGCAAGAAAGGTGAGTGTCTTATCGTGTTTAGTAAATTTCTTGATTTGTGGAGGTGCATAAAGTATCAAAGTTTTTAGTGTGTCTTTTTGAGTTTTAGACGACGTGGAAGATATATGAATTATCTAGTTGTTCAGTTTTGATAGCATTGACAGATTTCAGGTGTGAAGTTTGCAAGAATGGTGAGTGTCTTGTCGTGTTTAGTAAATTTCTTGATTTGTCGAGGTATATAGAATATTAAAATTTTTAGTGTATCTTTTTAAGTTTTAAACGATATGGAAGATATATGAATTATCTAGTTGTTCAATGTTGATAGTAATGACAGATTTCAGCTATGAAGTTTGCAGGAAAGGTGAGCGTCTTATCGTCTTTGGTAAACTTCCTCGATTTGTAGAGCTGTCTTGCATGTTATAAAGTATATCACAGTATTTAGGGTATCCACTTGTGTGGAAAATGTAAAGATTTGTGCATAGAATTGCATAGCCTGATAACCAGACCCAAATTCAACTTAGATCTTGCTATCAGATTAAGAATTGCATTGAAGATATGGAAATGTACTCAAGTTCTTTAGGGATTGATTTTTCTGATGATGAAATATTTTAATGGTGAAGTTTGCAAGAGATCTAAATGTCATAATGTCTGTTGTAAATTCGCTTGATTTGTGGAGGTATTGTATAAAGAACTTAACTGTGTATTGTATCCCTTTGAGTTTGAGTTTTAAAAGACTTACAAGATAGGAGGATATGTGTTTAGAATTGCATAAAAATCCTGAAAACGTAAATAAGTTGTCTAGTGGTTGAGTTTTACTAGTATTGACAGATTTCATATCAAAGTGTCAAGGGTATCTGCTTATATTGAAGCTATGAGCATTTGTGCTTGGGACTGCATAAAGGGTATTGGAATGTATTTGAGTTATTTAGAGATTGAGTTTGCCTGCTGTTGACAAATTTTAATGGTGAAGTTTGCAAGACAGGTGAGACAGACACCTTATCATCTTTGGTGAATTTTCTTGATTTGTAGAGGTCTGTTGTATAAGATATATCAAAGTTTTCAGTGTATCTGCTTGTGTGGAAGACTTAAAGATTTCTGCATAGGATTGCATTGAAGGTATGGAAATTTATTTAAGTTGAGTTTTACCCCCAGGACTCATACCAAAGTCTGATTATATTCTTTAGTTATATTTCTTCGCCAATTTTATTGTTGCTGATGTTTTATAATGATAGGACAAATACCCGAAAGACGCACAGCAAGAGACATTTCAAGGAATGCATTATCTTCGGTAACTGGTCCGCAGGCAAAACGATCAAAACTTCTCCTAGTCTGACATATATCTATGAATAAGTTTGGGCTTAACTGTCGTATAGCAATAGCGAATCGTTTTGGTTATTGGCTGGTGTAGCAGTTAGAGCGATTTCTGTTTAAGATTGCAAAAAAATTTACCCTGAGTACAAGAGCCGCGAAATCTATTTTATTGGCTCTGTTACCCAGGGGTAATAAAAGGCCGAAAATGTATTTTTAGTGGTTGAGTTTAAAGATAAATGAATATCTTATTGTCTGCAGTGAACCTCTCTTATTTATAGAGGTACATCGTATATAGATGGCAAAGTGGCCGAGGGGCTTATACAGTGTTCGTGAGGTGACTGAAGTAAAGCTCGTTCGGTCGAGTGGGGTCAAAGTCTGGATGGGTGACCTCGGAGGCTTGACCTCGCAACTCACCTTGCCGTCCTTCGGAAGGAACGTTAAACTAGGGGTCCCATGCGTCACCTGTGGCATGCATAGTGAGCCTAAATTAGCTTTAAGTAGCTAGAAATCTCGAGAAGCCTTCTCAAAGAAATTGTTACCAAAGTGGATCAGGCTTGTGTATTGGGCTGGACAGAGCAATTTCTACATAGGATTGATGGTAATTCTAACTGGTATGAAAATATATTCAGGGTTTGCATAGCTAATGTGGGGACTTTTCATGCAATATGCACAACGCAATGTTTTTTTGTTTGATTTCTAATACTTCTGTTTGTTTTCTAAAAAGTGTTGAAAGTAGGACGATTTATGCTTATGATTTCATAAAAGGTATGAAAATAAATTCAGGGTTTGCATGATTAATGCGAGAACTTTTCATGCAATATGCACTGCGTAATGTTTTCTTGTTTGATTTCTAATACTTCTGTTTGTTTTCTAAAAAGTGTTTAAAGTAGGACGATTTATGCTTATGATTTCATAAAAGGTACGAAAATAAATTTAGGGTTTTCATGATTAAATGGTTTGTGCAAGGCTAAAAGCCTGCATTTGCATAGAGCAGAAAAATCTAAAAATAACCTATTGAAATTGATTGCCAACACGTGCTGTTAATAATCGATAGCTAAAGAAACAATGCTGTGTTTGCCCATTTTCTTTGTTCTATTTATAGAGAAGCCTATTTACCATTGCACACTCCCTTTAATTTTTGAGGGACTTTGCACCACGTAGGAGGCCGCTTTTCCAAATATTTCAAGATTCATGCAGAACTAGCAGAAATTAGCGTATGACAACTTGAAAGTAGCTCCAGTGAAGCCTAAAGAACTAACTTACATTTCAAGTTACATTTTTTTCTTTCTATAACAACTAAACCTAAAGCTAAGTAAGAAAGAAATACTATTTACATGTGCCATTCATGGCGGGTAAAGACACAAGGTCATCTGGCCCCCACCATGAATGACACTTACAATTCAACTGTTAATGTTCTAGAAAATAAGTTCAAGTTGCATGAGGATTAGGTAAAGAAATTCAGCTGCTGCTTACTGGAGTTTTGCATGAGTTTTTCATTTATTGATAGAACACAATTTAACTAGTAAGTATACATTGCTTTAAAGAGATTTGTAATTAGAATACGATGGACGTCTGTGTTTTCTTTACTTGTCGACATTAAGCAAATGAACTTTGCTAGCAGAAAAATGCATGTTATTGGATAAAGAAGTAAACTGTGAACGACTTCCATTTTGCTTCTTTTTCGTTTGCAAGTTTTACCTCGAAAGGCAGCAATTTCTAAAATTTAAATCACGTTGTTGTTGGGCAATGAATCAGAATGGAGGGAGACAAAATATCTGAAAAGGGCTCTGCCTTTTAGAAGGCACGAATCTTTGGAAAAACTTCACCTATTTATAATAGATTCTTTATCCAGGATCATTTGCCCAATATACATCTAATCCTGCATCTTGTAAAATGTCTCTATGCCGAAAGAATATTCTGGACGATAATCTTTGCAAAGTCCGGAATCTAAAGCGTTTGAAAATCTTCAAGCTAAGACGCTTTAGGCTAGAATGTCGGAGCAATTTTGCCAAACTTTGTAAAAAGTGCATTCAATCCGGAAAAGCTGTATGGTTAAAATTTTTTTGAGTCTGCTGAAAATGTTGGATGCTTATCTTTGGCAAGTTCTAAACTCGAAAATCGAACTTCACTAAAGTGAATGTTCTAGATACACAAAGTCTCTTTTCAGGAACAATTTGACACAATCCGTTTGGCCATCGTTGCTTCTGTGCAATCAAGCATGTGAAGATTGTCTGCTTCCAAGATGGCAATTGTTAGCTTCTTTACTCAGTTACATGTATTCCTTTGTGAAGGCACTTATCAAAAGCTGTATTGCTCAATTTTGAAATTAAATGGCCGCGCTACCGGGAAAAAGAAATTTTTCTCGTAGTGTGCAGCTTCAACTTTTCCTACTCCACGCAAAAATTTTGTGTCACTGCACAGCATTACCAAATTGTTTGACATCATCTTAGCTGCGATTTCTGTTGATCCTGCTTTGAGTTTCTACTTGAAGCGTTTACAGCAAAGTAGATGAGTTGTGCATCGAGAACGTTACAAGAAAAGTTAGGAAACTCGTAAAGAGCTTTCGGTAGAAAAATGGCCTAAAATTAAGCAAACTTGCTACGAGTCTCGGACTTAAGTTTTCAGTCAAAGATACCAGGTTACACTTAAGGCCTTAAAAATAAGTTCTGCATTTTGAGTTTTAAAAATTTAGAGACTCATAAGAAACTATTAAGAGCAAAATAGCCTAAAATTTGTGTTGCTATGAGGCTTGGACCAAATTTTCCTAATTTTTTCATTAAGGATATCTACGTGGTTCTATTTGAATTCCTTTCAACAGAAATGATTAAATTCTACATTTAGTTGCATTGAGAATTTGGGAGACAAACAAGAGACTGATGAGAAACTTTTGGTAGAAGAATGGCATGCAAGTAAATAAACTTGCTGTGAGTCTCGCGCTTCAGTTTCTTATTAGAGCACGCGCCTAAGAATCATATATAAAAATACCTTTATGTTCGGTTTTTACTTTCGTTCTCACGCCTTTCTTCGGGTTTTTCGATTGCTCCATCAGGTCTGCAATTCGTGACTGAACGTCTTTGAAGCCTTCCTCTCCAAATGCCTCAGGATCTGAGAACCCTGGGAATTCAACCGGAAAGCCAAATCTTGCCTGAAATAATTGCCCGGAAACCTCGGTTCCCAATACCAGAACGAATGCACAGTATAGTATCAGCATTTTGCTGGATATCTCTCTATCTCTTATGTAACTGTGAATAGGCTCTTGTCTGATGCTTCTTCGATTTCAAATCTAATCAAAAAAGCAAGAATTGCTTTGTAAACCATTGCAGGGTCTTGTTGTTGTTCGTTTGAAGCAAGACGGGGGTCGGTCATCACTACCAATAATTGATGCTGATCTTATCATAGACTTATGATGATGGGGTCCCTTGTATCCCTGCGACAAACCTTGCTCGACAGGGACAGACTGCATTCACACAATGCCGGCACATTTTGAAAACGGTGAATAATGTGACGAATAGGCCTCCTGTTGACACGAAAACGACGCATTTTTGCCGGCAAATTTGGAAATGGTAGATTTTGAAACGAAACTCCAGCCGGCAAATTTTGAAAACAGCATCGTGTGAACTATCGAAAATGATGAAAACGAACGGAACATTTTTTGACATTTTCAAAACGAGGCTGACCGATTTTTAAGGTGAAGGTACATCGTAATTGGTTGATTACTGTCAAATGTCTTATCGTTTTCAAATTGTGCCTGTATCGTGTGAACGCTAGCTCAAAATTTGCTACCGTTGGAATATTATCAGTTCTTCAATCGCATCGAAAATTCTATCATATTTGATGTAACCATAGTAATTCACAAATCTCGCAATCTGATCGGTTCTCTTGTAAGATTACAGTTTGGTCCTAAATAGGGTCAGCTTTTTCAGAGTAATGTTATGAGTCTCTGTTGACCGAAGCGCCATCATCAAGGCAAAGAGCCCACGGAAACAAGGGACTCAAGGCCATAAATCTAGATCTTATATATGCCAACTTAGGCTCGGAGTTTCTAAAAACGTTGATTGAAAATTCTATGACCGATTTCTTTTAGTTGAATTGTTTGAAAGAAACTTTAGTTGCTTTGGTATCATTCTTGAAGGACTTTTCTTGATGTTTCCTCAAGAGTGCTCGGAAACTACAATGGCTTAAAGTTTTTTAATAGACCTTCATGAATTCTTGTAAAAGAACACAAGCCCTCTAATTCTTGCGACATTTACGATTTTAGAAAAATCCAACGCTATAATTATAGCAAACCTGCTAAAATTCGTTCAGGCCATTCAGTTGAAAGAAATAGGCCATAGAATTTTACAACAAGGTTTTTAAAGACTGGAACCTATGCTCCTCAAAAGTCAAGTTTGCCTATCTTCTCAAGATCTTCTTACATATGCGTTGTTTGAACTGCAGGTAAAGACCCCCGTCGACAGCAAACACAAATCAAAGCAAGAGGTCAAGGCAGATCGATAGCAAAAGAACTGGTGTTCCTGATCATTGACTCTCAATAACAGGTAAAAACATAATCATAAATAAGTTCTAGTGTTTTCTTCCTACATTTGAGCATTCTAGAAGATTCTGCGAAGCCATGTGTAACACAATTAGCACTTCAAATTGAAGTGAATCAAACATTAATCTGCCTTGTCTTGTATCGAATCTGCCTTCTTTACACCTGAAAGAACAGCACTTTTAATCATAGTAAACAGTAGGATCATAGCAACTTCAAATGTCTCCTTTCCGCATTTGAGCTTTCTAGAAGATTCTGTGAAGCCATTTGTAACACAATTAGCACTTCAAATTGAAGTGAATCAAACATTAATCTGCCTTGTCTTGTATCGAATCTGCCTTCTTTACACCTGAAAGAACAGCACTTTGAATCATTAGTAAACAGTAGGATCATAGCAACTTCAAATGTCTCCTTTCCGCATTTGAGCTTTCTAGAAGATTCTGTGAAGCCATTTGTAACACAATTAGCACTTCAAATTGAAGTGAATCAAACATTAATTTGCCTTGTCTTGTTTCAAATCTGCTTCTTTACACTTGAAAGAACAGCGCTTTTAATATTATTAGTAAAAAGTAGGATCATAGCAACTTCAAATGTCTCCTTCCTACATCTGATCATTCTAGAAGATTCTGTGAAGCCATGTGCAACACATTTAGCACCCAAGGCTCGAGTAAATCAAACATTAATCTGCCTTGTCTTGTTTCAAAGCTGCCTTATTTACACTTGAAAGATCAGCACTTTTAATATAATTAGTAAAAAGTAGGATCATAGCAACTTCAAATGTCTCCTTCCTACATTTGAGCATTCTAAGAATTCTACAGAGTCACGCTGAAAGTCAAACATGTCTTGAAAAAGCCTTCTACAGTTTCAAATATGCCATGTATACAGCGTACGTCGTAGAACAGCGCTTAGAATAGCGTGGTAGAATAGCTACGGAGTGCCAAGCTTCAGACAAAAGCACGATTGCTCAACGATAAGGCGTCACTAAAGCTTCCGATTGTCAATTTTCCACCTCGACATGCAAAGAACAAGAACAGCCACCTCGTGTGCAATTATGTGAGTTCCGCTTTTTAGCGTTAATTGTTTTCTTTGATGGTCAACTCTCACATCTTCACTCACACTTCACTCACCTTTTATCTTTTATAAACATAATTTGTCTAAATAATGTAAAAACTAGGAAGTAGTTCAAAGAACGGGTGGCGAAATCCGCACGCAAAGCAAACTTCCCTGCCCTGTTACGAAACCTACCATCTGTCACCTTATGCTCTGTTCACCAAGCAAAAAGCCAAACCACGACGTGTAATCAAGTCTGGCCTGAAGTGTCTGCTTGCCCGCAAAGGACCTTGGGTGACAATCAGTCTTTAAGAACAAACTGAAAATTTAATGATGCGTGCAAAAAGGCACTCCCAAAAAAGTTAACGACTTCCCAAACCACACACATGCAATGAACACGTTTTCAGCCCATCAAAATTTTAAATTTGTGTTTGACTTTTCTTCCTCTTTTTCGAACTTCGAACACATGACGAGGCGATAGTTCTTTGATGTTGATTTTCACTGTGCTTGTTTTCTTAATAAATCTTCGCATCTGTTATCATTCACAATCGCGTATACATATTTAATAAACTGATGTCTTTACCGTTCACCCTCAAATTTCAAGTTTGTTATGAGCAGAGGAACGTAGATATACAGTTTGCCTGTTGGCTGCCCTAACTGAGGGTGGACTAGTCCTTTCATCCTTTGATAGGAGACAAGAGCTACAAGAGTCAGGTCTTTAATTTTGTCGACGAGTTTGGAGATGGAAGCTCCTGCAGATTAAGATATTTCTTCAAAAGACGTTCAAATTTACTTCATATTCTAGTAGGAGGCAAAAGTTACAATTTTCTGTCAGGCCTCACGCTTTGTCGAGGACTTCGAAGTTGGAAGGTTGCGCTGATTAACACATCCCTTAGAAAAATTCATTTGTATTTCTGTCATCTTTTAGTAGGAGGAAAGAAGAGCTGCAGATCTCCGGCAATTTCCGAATTTGGTGAGGAAGTTTCGACGTTGGACGTGCACACTTACACGTTGCTGTGGAGAGACAGTCGAAGATTGTAATGTAAGTTTAATGTCAGTTTGATCATTATACAGTAATTGGGCAAAATGATTCAGAGCAGAGCAGAATGATTCACTTGATCTTTAGCGTTTGAAATTTAGGCAATATATCCTTGGTTGTATACTTGCAGCTTCTTTTAATGAATAAGATAGACCTCTTAACTATGCTGCAAAGAGCTTGGCTCGAGCAATATTTGTATGCAGTTTTGTACGAGAGATTCGATTGAGAAGCGTTAGACTCTTCTTCACTATTGTGCACATTCGAAAAATTCTGCAAAATGCTCGAAAATATCGTTCGATTCGGATTCTATTTCAGGGTAGCTAAATTTCATGTTGTATACGGTAATGCGGCAAAATGATTCAGAGCAGAGCAAAGTGGTTCACTTAAACTTTGCTCTTGAAATTTAGGCAAAATTTCCTTGGCTTCAAATTTGCAGTTGAATTTATTGACAGGGCCGATACCAGCCATGACTGCATAGCGAGAACCAACATTTTCTGACGGTAAAATCATCAACAACAACAGCAACAACAACAGATGTAGGATCATGCGTTAAATCTATGCATTATATGAGCCAGCTAATTGCTCCCTTACTAAAATTTAGCCATATTTCGCTATCCAACCTTGCAGTCAACACAATAGACGATTACGATAGAGATGGTGGCGAGGAACTCTTTATCAGTTGGCGCTACGTTCTTTAATCGAATTCTTATAGAATCGTTAATGATTCGTAATAAGAACGCCATCCACCTTGGTAAAAATTTCCTCGCCGCCATCTTTAACATAATCGTCTATTAGTAAATATCAACCAAATTTAAGTCGCAAATTCAATAATTCCTGTCAGAATTTATCTTTTAACGCTGAAAAATTCATGTATTGTGCATCATTTCTCATATAGAACCTTGCAAAAGTAGAGTTGTAAATCTAATAAAAAATTCCGACCAGAGAACAAACTCTCCGACAATGGTCCTCCTAGGAGGGCACTCTGCCCCTAGGCCCCCACTGGCTTCATTCCAGTTTATTGAATAGTCGATTGTTGACGTTTTAGTTATTCTACAAAACAATCTGAGTTTCTATCACCATTGTACGTAGACTTATTATAATTCTTCCCTGTTTTCGCTCGCAGTTGCGTAATTTTTTACCTACTTATCAATTAAACTGAATTATTTTACCTCCTTTTTTATTGAATTGAATAATTTCAAACTTAAGTGAACAGAAGCAATAAAATGCCTCGAAATAGACTCACAGATGAGTGGAAGGATAGCGAGCCAACTGAATAATCTAGAAAAAGCACTTACTATACCAAGCAGTTATGATGCAATTCTTAACCCTTTCACGCCCGGCTAAAATTAAGCTTAACAGGAAAACCTAATGTAGATTGTCGTTTTCCAGGGGGTATCATAATCAGTGATTCAGTAAGCAATAGATAAATGCAATGTGCATAACCTCTCAAATCAATCAAAATCCTAAATGCTTTACCCCCTGAAAAATTCGCTGTTCTCAATGAATACTGTTGGGCCATATGGTCCTTCCGGGGGTGAAAGGGTTAATAGGTGCAAGTAAATTGAAAATAATTCGAGTTTGCAGGGAGATGCGACCGATACTCAAACCAAACGTTTATGACCGAAGCGGAGTAGCCTGCGTGCAGACTCTTGATAAGAAATTAAGCGGAGGGGATTCCCGGATTCCTTCTGTTGCCAAGTCTGTCAGAATGGACCGCGCTCTCCCCAATCCCTTTCCCATAATTGCGAAAAGGTCTATTACGGCCTCATGAATTTCAAAAATTCAGCTGCCATTTTCTCGTGTTTCCTTGCATAGCTAATGTTTCTAGTTACAGGAGTTATTCTTTTCATTCATGAGACCCCTCCAGGAAATGTAGAAGAATATGAAGAATAGACCTTTTAGCTATTCTAAGGACCTATTCTTTGGGCATCTTCTGAAAATGATAGAGTTGGTGGAAGATAAAATCCCATTCTTTGGTACCATTCAACCGAAAACGGTAGACTTCGCAGACCTCAGATCATTTTTTCAAAGCCAATTCTTTTGGTCATTCCGTTTTCGGTAGACTTCCGAGGGATTTTTCACGTATTATTTTGGACCCTTCTGAAAACGATAGACTTCTGAGGCCTTGGAAACCTTTCGCTCATGACGCTGGTAGACTTTTGAGAGATCACAAAGATCCTTTGAAACCTTCGAAAATAGAATAAACTATCCCAGATTCTTTTCTCTTAGGATTTCCATAACAAATTACTATGCATTCATTGCAATGGCCTCAATTCGTGCGGCCTTGATTCGTGCGGCCGAACGAAGCGTTCGAACTCTCTCTGTCTTTCAGAATTCTTATTCTTTTGAGATTTTGCTCTGCAAAGTCTGCTAATTCCACCGTTTTCAGAATATGTGCTCTTTTGGCATTTTTCTCAACCGTACCTTTTTCAGCGTTTGCATTCTTTTTGTAACTGACATCTTTCTCTGCGAAGTCTACCATTTTCAGGAGACTTCGCCGACTTCAGATGCCCAAAAGAATACACCCTAAGAAAGAAATAGAATCGAATGATATTTTGATGAATAGATTTCATAGGATTTTCAAATGTGAACAACGGTGATCTAAGGTCTGACGCCACTTAATGACTTATTTGAGCCTCTCTTATAAAAGTGCATAAAATATGGCTCGATAAAGTCTCTTTAAGGAACAGCTAAAAGATTCCATTATTTGGAAAGTCTCTCTTCTTTTTCGGCCTCATGAATTTCAAATATTCATCTGCCATTTTCTCGTGTTTCTAGAATAGCTAGTATTTCGCTTTTCCTTCATGAGACCTCTCTAGCAGATGAAAAACGTGAATGTGAGCAAATTTCAGGTATAGATTTGGTGATATTGACCTTGCCACTAACATCGAACTATGTGAGAAATAACATTTAGGAAATTTACTGATTCTTCGCACCTTTCTAAATCATCAAGATAACTTTAATAAATAAAATGGAAAGCAAACTGACGACGCCTGGCAGATTCAAATTTTGTTATCAGAAACATCATCCGTGCAAAAATTAAAATCATTAAACTTCCTAATTGAAATAAAACGATTTGATTGTAACAGTCGATGAGGGATGATAAGACGAGAGAATTTTAGCTGAGAAATATAGTTTTGTTGGCTAACATCCGTTTTGCTTTTGTCTTGTAGGAGATAAAAGGAAAGCAAATCAAAGTATTGACCATTAAAAGCAAGAAAAAGAAAAGTGACTGAAGTTCGTCTTGGTGATCTGAAGGGACAAGGCAAGTTTTGTGCACACGAGAAAATACCGGGTGAGTGAGAAAAAAGTAGACAGATTTGGGTGGCTTCAGTGATAACGAAGTTGCATTTCCCACGGATAAGCAGTTTAGATATGTGTTACGTTACACCTTGAAATCCCTGCAACTTTGCGTAGGCCTACAGGTGTGATCCGAGCCAATGAGAAATTAGTCTTTTTGAACATACGTAGGGGTCACAGTAAAGGCAACAGGTTCTGAACCTGCATGATTTTCACACCTCTGCAACAGCAGATTGAACACATCTGCTAGCAGCTAAGGAATTTTGTTCTGTAAAGTCTTTCATCATTCATGCAGGCATTCATGCTCTGTGTTCTTTCTTTCTTTCCTTCATTCATCCATTCATTCATCAATTTTCTCCTTATTAATTCATTAATTGACCCATTCGTCAATTCATTAATTCACTCAGCCGTTCATTCAATCTTCTGGATCCATCCTTCATGGCTATAATTATTCTGTTCACAATCGCATTTCAATTTGGGCTGTCAAACAGTAGTAAGTCGCAAATAGTCTTGCTATCCTAACTCTCATTGTCAATGCCTGGAAGGTCCCCGAGTTGACCGAGGAGCTCTGTACGCTGCAATTCAAAGAGAGAGCACTACAGGAGAAAGTGCGCGTTGTCTTCTTTACCTGTGCCACAATCGCAGAAAGCGTCCACGCATTCAAAATTATTCAAAATTAAAATTAATTCTAAATTATGCCTAAATTTGTTTTCATTTAAGGCGCTAAAATTAAAACGAAGCTTATTCAGAAGTCTGATACCTACCACTTAGTGTATTTTATAAGTAAGCTTTTGAGCAGCTTATTATTCCAAGCAATTTACGCTGGAATTCAGTGATTGATGTAAAATTCCCTTACAACGTAATCTTTATTGCAATTGCCTATTCTTGAATATTCACATTTCATAGCTATTTTGAAATGCAGCTTAGGATTCATCGTTAGTCCATACCACAATGTTTGAATAGAGGATCTCATCTAATCCACGTGGTTGCTTATAGATGTTAACTGAGAAACCGATCATTTAACGAATATCAGTTGATAGGAAGACCAACAACAAGCCATATTTCTTTCATTAACGTTCTTTGATTAACGTTCTTTCACCTTTGGAAGAATGTCTTTGACACCGAAACAAATATTTCTTGAAACTTCAAGGAAGGAAAATTATTTTTAATGCTTTTGGTATACTTTCTATCTCAACCTCGTTCCCAGGGTGTTCCTACGTCATACGCTGATCACGAAGCCGAAGGAACACCCTCGTACACTTCGATCAGATGCGCCCAGAATCTGGGTGCATTTGGAAGCCATTATGGATTTCACTGTTTCCTAGGCAACGCGAATCGACTGAAAATGACCGTTGCTCTAGAGATAATTCTGCAGAAGATAAATCGAGAAACTAAAAACCAACACTCTGAGGACCTTATTTCAACCTTTTTGAAGGTATTTGAACAACAATCTGGGGTTGGTAAGTATGTTTAATGTGAAGATAAGCACGGTTTGTTTGGGGCTAAAATGGGCCTAAGTTGAAAGTTAGAGAAACTTTCATCGCAGCTTCCAAAATTAAGTGGTTTGTTATTCTTCGAATTTCAGAAATAAATTGCAAATGATGGTCAGAGTGGGTCAAGAATATGGTTTTACGTCGAATTTTGACATGCCGCAGCCGTTTACCCACGCAAAACAGAGTTACGGCGCAAAATGGTGAACAGCCAATCAGATTGCCGAACGGCCTCTTGTATCCCAGAGTAGAGAGTAGAGGCAGAGCAACGAACTCACTCTGGGGACAAGATTTTGTCTAGCTGATTTACCTTACAAATGTTGTTTATTTTATTTCGATGCCGAGGATAAGGTTTATTTATTGAATATTTTTTCTATTTTCAGCATCAACTGTGGCGCATGAATTGTCAACTGTGGCGCATGAATTGTCAACTGTGGCGCATGAATTGTGAGACATATTCACAAGGAATTTTGGTAAGTTTCATTTCGTATCTTTTCAGTGTTTAGAAATTAACGACCCATTGCTTACCATGATCCTTTGCGACGCCAAGGTCGACTTTCAAATGACATGAGAGTCGTTCTGACCTACGTTTCCTTTATCTTGCTTTTCATTCTGCGGACTAAGGATCATTCTTATGACAATGGGTCTTGAAGTGATCAAGACTTTTATATCTTAAGTCGATTCTCGTATGATATGAAAGCGTGGTCTGACGTACCCTGGGTACCAGAGTAGGTCTGACGTCGCTTCTGTTTATTTGCTTTTTAAGCGGTACTTAATTACTTAATTGCTTTTCAAACAGCACTTACTTCAAACAGCACTTGATTACTTACACCCATTATTCTAGCACCATTTTAAAAGATTTGGCACCTGTGCTCTTAAAGGCTAGCCATTGAACAGGCTGTATAGTTTTGAGAGCCTGTCGAAGTTTTTACTTACGAAGAAATACCACTTGGAGAAAACTGGGGTGGACTGCACCCCGTCATTCTTTGTAGCACTAGTTTCTGTGTTTTAAATTGACGGACTATAAACCAACTTTCTCCTCAAATTTTTGCCCATGCTGAATAGATTTCTAAATGTGAGCATGCTTTGGGGCGATATATATTGGCGCAAACTGGAAAGCTATAACAGTATCGATGATGATACTTTACAACACGATGCGGTAAATGGAGAAACTCATTGTGGTTGCTGTTACCAACCAATTTATTTTGATGAGAATTTCAGTTGAAACTGTGAACACAGAGCAATAATTACAAGATTCGCAGCAGGCCATGCTTAAGTTGAAAATATTTATAGGATTTAGAAGAAAATAAGACTGCAGCAAATTGTCTTTGATTGCTGAATTGAAAGAAATTTATGCATTTATTGATCAAAGCTATTGCCAAACGCATGTGGTAACTGTGTTATCAAATTTCTTTGCAAGAAAACTAAGTGTCAAAAGAATCGAATTTATATAATTGCAAAATGTGATAACTTGGTTTATAGCTCAGTGCTTCTTTCAGTGTTATATCACATTGAGGGTTGTGTTTATTAATTTCCAAGGTTTTTGGACGTTTGATTTTCGGAGAAAAATTGTCTGACAAAATTGTTATAAATTTTGGACAATTTCGGACAAGATTTCGGACATTTTCAAACAGATGAATAATATTTCACACACATATGCGTTGATAATCAGTATGAAAATGCCAGAATAGATGTAATAAAATTTCTTCACTCCATGCCTCAAAACGAAAACCGGCATAGTAATCAAATGTAAAATACAAGCATAATAAGGAGAATCCTAAATTGATGTTAGGACTAAAAAGACTAGTCTCTTACGTAACAACATTAACATCAACAACAACGAGAATAACAAAACAACAATAATAGAAGTCAAATACACGTTTGTTATTATGCACTTTGAATCTGGGCTAGTACTGAGATAAAATGATCAAAATTTCAGTACTCAAGAGATTCAAATGAGTTTCATAGGATCCCTTATAATCTTCAAGTTCATTACCGGTACTATTTTGAACATTTCAAAACAATGTTTTTTCAAGCCTTTCCAATTTTGAAACTACACTCAAGTACCTTCCGAGTAAAATGTTAAAATTGTTGAAAATCATTATGTTTTTTTTTCATTTCGATTTCTGTTGTTCCTCCATTGGGGCACTCGTAATTTTATGGCAGAATTTCATTTCCTATCCAAAAGAAATTTTTTGACATTGTAGTTTGCTAGTCCATTGAATTTTCGGACCAGTAAAATTTCGGACAGTTATATTTTCTGACTTCTCTTTTGTCCGAAAATTAGAAAATCAGAAAAGTTTTGGAAATAAATATTCTAGCTGAAAATCACTTTTCAGCGAAATTGTTCGTAAATGTTATGCTCGTGCTCAGGGTTTGAGAAAGCTCGCTTCGTGTGCATAGATTCGTTCAGTAGAAATGTGAAATCCACAATCAATAACACCACTAGCGTTGTATTCTCACAATTGAGTCCTTAGCGAAGTATGATAGAGTTACAGATACTTATTGTTGGCCTTTGTTATTTTCGTTTTTCGTTTCATTTCATTTTACAATTTTTATGCAGGATAAGTTTCAACGTATATAATTGACCTTTTCGCAATTTGGGGAAGGGACTGGGAAGAGTGCGGCCCATTCTGACAGCCTTGGCAACAGTAGGAATCGGCGAATCCCCTCCATTTCGGTGATAAACGTTTGGCTTGCGTCTCGATCGCATCTTCCTGCAAACTCGAGTTATTCTCGATTTATTTGCACCTTTCATCAGTTGCATGATACTTGCATGGTATGTTAAGTCTTTGCTTTAGTTTATTTAGGCGTCTTGCCATCCTTCCATCCATTTGTGAGTTTATTTTGAGGCACTTTATTGCTTCTGTTCACCCAAGTTTGAAGTTAGGTCTGCTGATCGGTTGGGCGAAACTAAGCCGTTTCAAAGCCGAGGACTCTTGAAAGGTGCAAATAAATCGACAACAACTCAAGTTTGGAGGAAAGGCTACCGAACCGCAAGGAGTCGACTCTCCTTATTTCCTATGTTGCCAAGGATGTCAGAATGGGCTGCTCTCTCCCAAGTCTCTTTCTCCAAATTGCGAAAAGGTCTATTGATTTACAAACTGCCCTGTTTACAAAAGAATGATTAAAAATCAACAATGTTTTTGAAAGGATCAAACTTTATAGAGGAAATTCGGGCGCAAAAAGCGACAAGACATTTTGCACACTGAGTGTGACTTAAAAAGCTACACTGATTCTAAAATTACGTTATAGGTAAATAGACTTGGTATGGGTGTTGGGTTACGTTATTGGACCTGATTGACAGATGGATTAACCAATTTTCGAAGGCATGTACCGGGTGAGTCAATAAAGACGCCTGGCGTTTGAAAACTTCCTGATCCGTCAATATCAAAGCAATGATGTTGAAAACTGTCTTGTTTTATCACCAATATGTCAAATTAGGCTCAGCAATTTGCCCGGCTTTAATCGCTCATTCCTTCCTGTTGAAATAGGAGATTTTCTGCAGAAAGCCCCTTTCGAAACTCTGCAAAAACGAGCGAAAACAGCAAACAAAATTTCCCTTTGTTCTCCTTCCTAGCAATAATGACCCTTGGATGTGTTCGTGTATTCTGTCCTCATGGGAGAATGGAATCCCCTTGAATAAGTTATTCACACTAGGGAGAAGACTTTTCAACCCGCCAAAACCAAAGCCAACCAACCAAGAGATGACATGTGTAAGGCATCGTGGTTGAAACAGACTCTTTGACAAGGCTATATTTTTGTAACAATAGCATGATGGAAGAAATTGAGTTGAATTGAAATTTGATTGACATGACAGTTAAAATGATTAGCACTTGCAGAAAACTGGAATTTTTTGAAGCAGCAAAGGAAAATGATCAACGACGCAAAGTTCCCCGAAGCAAGTATGGCTAACTTTCTCCTTATGCAAGTGAAAAGGGGCTGTAGGAGGGAACACGAGTATACAGTGAAGTACATACCTGGCAACGCACTGGCAGAAGGCCATCTCAAATTGCGTTTCCTGCCGCATTCATACCAATTTGCTGCTGCTGCAAAGACTTTTCAGCAAGCATACGAGATTTCCAATTTAAGCAAAGAATCTGCTCTTTCTGGAGCTGCAAAAAGTGAATGCCCTGCGTGGAGGCTTTTTTTGAAAATATTTCATTTTTGATGAAAGATATCTATGGAGGAAAAAAATTCGAAATTCTGAATAGATGAAATGTCTTTCCTATTCCTTCGATAAGACGTTTGTTTTGAAAGCAGGAACACCGCAAATAATGCGAAAGAGAAGATTACTATTTTGTAGATTAAATAGTTGAAGGACAAGTCCGGGGTTGATAAGATTATTGTTAAAGGCAACCTTACCGACTGCTGAACACCAGTCGTGGGTTCTTTCCAAGTTTTAATGCCTCCAGCTTTCATAAATTGGTTAATGAATCTTCGTAAGTTAGGCCAAATATCGTCGCCATTTTGTATTTTGTACGAGTGTGTGAAGGCGCAATGAGGAGGCTAGCAATGTGGGTGGTATAATATCAAAACATTTTGCAGCCTCGTTCAGGTCAACGTGAAGTGACGTCAGACAATATATAATTTGTAGATTGTATATTGATTAAAACTTATTTTGCTTGCTTATGGTAGATAGAAATTGATTGTTAATCTGAAAAAGGAATGAAGTTCTGCTTTGCGAAATGAATTACCGTCAGGCCGCCCCTTTGTTGGGCCTTTGATAAATGATTGTGTTTATTCTGTGAAGAAGCATCAGTCTGAAAAATCTGCCGAGCCACGCGCAACACAACTTGATAAACTGCGTCGCCAAATTCTTTTTGATGATTTATTCATGTTAGTTTTATCAAAAAGTAAAAACTTTGAATTTTATTTTGATAAACATTTTAGCATGCTACTTAGAACCTTGATTTGCTGTTATCATTTTGTTATCTCAATAAATGCTGATGAGATGTTTGTTTTTAGAGCTAAATGGTTGTTTGTGGTGCGTCGTTTCCACAATGAAGCCTAAATAAGGGGAGATGATAAAAATTGTAACCACGGAATAAATGATTTTTTATATTGGTATGCTGCTAACACAGTGGTATATGATTTAGCTCGCTTTGCTATGCATGCCTTCGTTTGCAACAACATAATTGCGTCGATTATCGACACATTCATTTGCTCAATGGAACGAAGCAAGCGAACTAACAACGCTTTCGGTATTGGTTCTTCGAGTCCCTGCCCTGTCGAAAGTCGCCAACTCTCTGTACATTAAAATCGAAAAGTTTCGGACGGAAAAGTTTCGGCAAAAACTTCGGATAAAAACTTTCGGATGCTTTTTCTGGAATTACGGAAAAAAACTTTCGGATAAACACAATATCAAGAAACAAGCATGACACAAAAATATATATTAAAAATAATTGTGATTCTGTCATAAATATCAACTTACAATAGGTACATGGTGACCATCACATCTACAAGACACTTGAATGTGATTTTCGTTGGAGTGAACAATGGTAAAACCAGCTGTAAACCAAATTAAAAGGTGCTGCCATGCGTGAATTATTTTCAAGAAACGGGTCTAGGAACCAAACTTTTAGATAAAAAATTCAAGAAACTTTAGCACTACTGGCAAAACATTGATTTATTAACATTTTATGTTACGTTTCTTTCCGCTTTTCCATTTTCAAAAAATTTAGAGGACAAATCCGGGGTTGATAAAATTATTGTTAAAAAGCAGCCTTACCAACTGCTGAACACAAGTCGTGAGTTCTTTCAAGTTTTCATCCCTCGCACTTTCTTAAATTGGACGATTTATTTTCTTAGGTTAGGCCAAATATAGTCGCCATATTGTATTTTGTAAGAGTGTGCGAAGCGAATGCGCGATAAGGAGGATAGCAATGAAGGTGGTATAATATCAACACGATTGGCTGCCTCGTTCAGGTCAGCGTGAAGTGACTTCATACAAAATGACGTCATTTCGCTTTTCTTAACAGACTGAAATATGTAGTTTTGCAGATTAAAAGAGAAAATAATTGAAAGAAAGTACTACACCTTTCACAACAGTGTAATCTCTTGAATAATCAACAATTATACCAACCCCGGACTTGTCCTTTAAAACTTTTGGACGAAAAAACTATGCGACATCACCTGATTTCGGACAATTAAACTTTCGGACAAAGTTTTGTCCGAAAGTTTGATCGTCTGAAAGTTTTCAATTTTAATGAACTAGGCTAAAACAATCACGCACGGCATTTGATCACAATGCCACTCAGCGGTCGAACTGTGGTCGAACCTTCCCCGTGATAATTGCATATGCTCATGTTTGATCTCAAAAACGATTTCGGGAATGCACAAGAAGCGAGCTAGCTACCTGGGTTTCAGAGAAACTTTGCGGCTTTGTTTGTTTTGAATTACCGGTTGAGAGAATTTCCTTTGCAACAAAAGCTGCTGATGTTATGCTATTGTCTTGCAAAACCTGTCCATGTTATTAATAGCCGAATCGATAGTAATACATTTGTAGTTGATAAAATCATGCTGTTGCGAATAAAATCCTTGTGTGAACTTCATCACATTTCTCTTTACCTAAATCGACACAATTAAGACTATATACGTGGGGTGTATCATAAAAGGCTACCGGTCGAAAATTTAATTTTCCCAACTCTGGTGCTTTCTTTTGTTGAATATTTTTTGCGAAATATTTCACTGGGGAGAAGAAACATTGCAAAGTTTATGTCAAAACCAGTTACAGTAAAAACCCGCGTATAAGAACCTACAATTTTGCTAGTCAGCCTGATTAGGTTCTTATATATTGAGTATTTAGTGGGAAATTAGGCTGTTCAGGTTCTTAAATTGGTTCTTATTTCATTCAGGGTTTTCAGGTATTTCTTTTGTTCAGATTGAAACTTCAAGCCCATTATTTACTGTCAGTTCAGAGGCACCTGAGTTCATGAGACTTTATTCACAACAGCAGTTCGTGGAAGAATCAGAAATTTTACAGAATAAAATGAAAAGCTTTCAAAGCATCTTTATAGTTCTTTGCAAGATGCACATATGGCTGTATCAATCCGTATATGTTCACATGACAAAGCAACTGGAGTTTTGATCTAATTTGATGATCTCTACGAATAAGAACTTATTTCAGGCTGAATTTGTTCTTATATGTTGTGGGTCTAATTTCAGAATTTCAGCCTGTACTTCCTAATCACTTGGTTCTTATACGAGGGGTTTTGCTGTAGCGCTGTTGTTTTGTAGCCTCACTCCAGTAAGGCCCTCAACTTACGCTCATCTTTATTGAATTGAATCCATGTTGTTGTTGTCGCTTCAGTGAGGAGCTTCAGTAGTTGGAGCGTCCATAAGTCCATCAATAGCGATAACTATGCAATCAATCTAGTTGTTTTGTTTAACAGTATGTTTATCAGAAGAAACAAACCAGCATCACAAATTTTTAATTTTTACTAGTCAACTCATGAAGCTTGCACAGTGACTTTTAAAAATGATTTGTTTATTGATCGACAAAACCAGTCCATTCGTTGAAAAAAAGACTTTTCGATAACAGAACTTCTTTACATTTGTTATAACTTTATAAGAACCATAGCTTTTCAGAATTTTGTATCAAAGCAGAAAGTTCAGTTTGTGTGAAAGGTCTTCTTATAGTAGTTGCTTTGTTCCAAGCCGTTAGACATATTTCTTGTTTTCCAACTCCCAGATGACTTAATCAATGCCAAATAAAAGAACAAAGGTCCAAATTGCATCAAACGATACAATTAAGACAATGTTAAAAAGACGCTTTACCTCATTTTGACTCATGGTTATGTGTTGGAGTTGATAAAGACATGCTTTGAGAGTTATCCTTTGAAATTCAGTGGTATGCTGCAAAGTTAGGTAGCTCAGAAAAACGCTGCATTTTGCTAAGTAAATATTGTTGAAGGGATATGAAATATGTTTGAAATGAGTGGCGTAATTTACCAAAATTGCAGAAGACAGAGCTTTAAGAAAAGAAGAAAACTGAATTTTGCAGTTATTGCTTTTTGGGGATAATAAAACCTTTCAGCTATTACACAATACTGTCTTGATCTGACGACAGTTGTCAGATTTTCTGTCAAAAGATTTGAGTGGTTAGCAGGAAAAATTCGATAAAAATTGTGCACATTCGAAAATTTGATAAATGTCTTATCTCAACTATGCATGAGCGATAGGACACCCAGTGTGCAACAGTTTGAAATTTATATCTGAGGCGAGCCACCTTAACTTATTGTTTTTGTGTTTTGAACTTATTTTTACTTGGTATGCAAAAACCTTTCACTCTTTCGCATTTTTGAAATTTTTCGGAAGTGAGCCACCTTAAGTGCAGAGCCACTTTACGGTTAAGGTGGCTCTTCACTTAAAGTGGCTACTATCGAAAAATTCGAAATTACGAAGCAGTGAAAGATGGTTGTATACCAAGTAAAAATAAGTTCAAAGCACAAAAAGCAATAAGTTAAGGCGGATTGCCTCTGATATAAATTTCAAACTGCTACACACAGGGTGTCCTATCCCTCATAAACTATGTAGGAAGATGTGGCTCTGTAAGTCCTTATTCAGTCTTCAGTTTATCGATTGCAGTCTGTGTTTTATCATCATCGGTTTTGGTTCTATCATATTTAGTTGTATTTTATTATCTTTAGTCTGTACTTTATCATATTCATTCTGAGTTTTTGCCATTCTCAGTCTGCGTTTTATTATATTCTGTCTGTATTTCATGATAATCGGTCTAGGTTCGATCATGTTTAGGTTGTGTCTTATCCAGTCTGCATTTTACCATGTTCAGTCTGCATTTTATTATATTCTGTCTGTATTTCATGATAATCGGTCCAGGTTCGATCATGTTTAGGTTGTGTCTTATCCAGTCTGCATTTTACCATGTTCAGTCTGCATTTTATTATATTCTGTCTGTATTTCATGATAATCGGTCTAGGTTCGATCATGTTTAGGTTGTGTCTTATCCAGTCTGCATTTTACCATGTTCAGTCTGCATTTTATTATATTCTGTCTGTATTTCATGATAATCGGTCCAGGTTCGATCATGTTTAGGTTGTGTCTTATCCAGTCTGCATTTTACCATGTTCAGTCTGCATTTTATTATATTCTGTCTGTATTTCATGATAATCGGTCTAGGTTCGATCATGTTTAGGTTGTGTCTTATCCAGTCTGCATTTTACCATGTTCAATCTGCATTTTATTATATTCTGTCGGCATATTGCCTTTTGTAAGCAAAAATGAGATCTAATATGTTTGTTGAACATCTGGACAAGTATTTAATTTCTCGCAGCCATTGTTTGGATCATTTCCTTTGCTCGTCAACTGTTGCGAAGTCGAGGTGATGTGATGTTGATTCGTGAAGAAGGAATTTGGTATATAGGAAGTTTTCGAGGTATATTGGTTTTCATTTCAACTGTTCTTTTTGTAAGAAATTGCTTATGAGAAGATTTAGTACCTCTTCGTAAACAAGATAGCCTCTTCTAGAAAGAGATTTGGAAATTCATAAATTATAAAGATTTAAAGATTTAAGAAATTTTGTTTCTCATCTGTGCTGTTCTGTTTTTGCTGTTGAGAAACTTTAGTATCTTCTTCCAGAAGAATGTTTGAAAACTTATCAGTGTCATGAAAAACTTGAGACATTTTGGTTTTCATTTTTTCATATGAAACTTTTACTGTGGAAAATTCTGGAAGCTTTTGCCAGAGGTGAAGAAGCTCTGATAGAAGCGATCAGAGGTCAATTCACATTTAAGAAACTTTTCCAATTTCTGGTTAAGGTTTGCAAAGTGTTTGGAAATGAAAGTGTATTACACACTCAGATCTCGCTGTTTTGCGTTTCACTTTCGCTTTTTGGCAGCTCAATATGTTTGAGAGTAGTCTTTATTGATTTTACATTGTTATCGAGGAGGTTGGTGAGTATCGTTCCTTGCTAAACCGTTACTGAATATGATACGAATTACTGAACCCTCCCTGTCAAACTCATAGAAAACAGACTCAGAAGTTATGATGCTGCCTTTAGAATGGAAAGAGATAGTTGATGAGTCAGAAAGTTGTCCAGATGTTTGAGAACACGCAGGTTTCAAACCATTCTTCAGATAATTGTAAACTGATAATGCTTGTGCAGCTAACATTTCAAGTTATATAAGAAAGTTTATAGCGTCAAATACTGCGATTCTTGCGTTCTTTGCATCAGTCCTTTTTCAAATGGAAACAGTTCTGTCGCAAGTATCGCAAGAATGACAATGAGAATGAGTCACATTTTTCATCGATCCTTGCGTGCTTGCGATCCTTCTGTTTATTCTAGGCTTTATAGAAGTGCTTTTAACTTCTTGATCAGATTTGCCAGCACTGTAGCCTGACGAAAATAGAGAATAAATGAAACAGGGCTGAATGACACTTGCAGATGTATACAGCAGCCCCTTTCGTACCAAGTAAACTTTTGAGTGAGAAGATAGACCGACAGAATTGAATTATGACAGCTGTCTGTGATCGTCGCAGCAAATAGTGAAACTGAATAATCCATTTCATTTTCATTTTATTCTTGTTCAGAAACAATACCCTATCAGTAAATATTCAACAGAAAGTATAATAATATAGAAGAGATTGACGCTGTTGTCAATGCTGAACTTGCCTGCCTTGAGAAATGGTTACAGGGAAGCAAGCTTTCCTTGAATGTTGTCAAGACTCAGGCCATGATCATAGGATCGTCGCAAAAGTTGAGGAAGATTGATACACCTATGGTACCGATTCCTCACTTTCAAGTAAATGGAAATGATATCGACCTTGTAAAGGAAACTAAATATCTTGGTCTCATGGTTGACGATAATCTTAAATGGGAAAGCAATGTTATAAGTACACAGAAGAAGATCTCTAGAGCTATAGGACTTTTGAAGTATGCAAAACACTATGTGCAAGAGGATACATTAAGGAACATGTATCTTAGTATTGTTCAACCACATTTCAGTTATTGTTGCTCTGTTTGGGGATGTTGCGGGGCAACTAAACTGAAAACTTTGCAGAAATTACAGAACAGAGCTGCTAGAATTGTTACAGGCAGCCCGTTTGACACTCCAGCCGCTCCTCTATTGCAGAGGCTTGGCTGGTCGTCAATTGATAAACTAATCAATCGAGAAACTTGTACAATGGTGTTTAAATCTTTGAATGACCTCGCACCTGAAAGCCTAGGTAACATTTTGTCCAAGTTGTCTGATGTTCATACCAGGGTTCTACGTAATACCAAATGCAATCTTGCTGTACCAAAAATGAGAACAGCTTATGGCCAAAAATCATTTGCGTTTCGTGGAGCCAACGCATGGAATAAACTCGACTCTGAAATTAAATTAGCCCCTTCGATTCTGTCATTTAAAAGTAAACTAAAAGCTTTGAAGTGAGAACATTCAAGGAAAGCTGATCGAATGAGTTACCTTTTTTTTCCTTTTTCACGTTTTTGTAACTATTTAAGTAGAAATTATTGTAAATAGGCTTATATATATCTTATTAATTTTTTTTCCTTTGCTGGGACAATTGGAAAGCAGTTGCTATTTTTTAACTGAATTGTATCCCAGGATAAATATTTTTAAAATGAAATGAAAATGAAGTAAATATGAAGAAATAAGCTGCTCTTTCAAGGGGTCGTGTTTGCATCGCTCTAATGAAAGAACTCCCTCAATCTTACTTTAAAGGAGCTCAATAAGGCACAATCTCGAATTTGCTTTGGGATCTCGTTGCACGTACTTGCTCTCTGGTATTCGAAAGACTTTTTACAGTAGTCAAGACAAATGTGAGGAATTTCGAAATCATCAATTTTTCTTGTGTCATATCTCGAATTATTCGACCCGATAGTGAGTCTATTTTCTAGGTTCACTCGGCGTAGTCCATTTTTTGCTTTGTATTTACTAACTAGCCTGTCATATTTCATGAGACTGAGTACATTGAGCCAATCACATATCCAGCCATCTTTGTGCCATGCGCATTCAATTAATCTGCGTGCCCTGTTTTGCAACCTCTGTAGGGATTTCAGTTTTGAGCTTTACAGACTTCCCCAAGTGACACTGTAATATCTCAGATAGCTTTCAGTTCTCGGTAAATAGTTGCCAATTTTTTCTGGGGAAGGATGTTTTTGAGTTTAAATATCGTCCCTTAACCGTTGTTTATCTTTCAATTTACGGTTTTGAGTTTTTCTTCCCAATTCATACTTTCGTCTATCATGACACATAAATATTGTTTTTTTAACTCTGCATAATTTTTCGCCTTCTACATAATTCGAGGTCATGGCAGTCTTTGGCTCTGTTCTGTTGTTTTGGATGCCCCATCAACATAGACGTGCTTTTTTCAGCTGCTGAACAGCAAAGGACCCAAACAGGATCCCTGTGGTATTCTACTCTATACTAAACGCTTGTTTGACGATTTACCTTCTATATAACAGTACTGCACTCAACGTCAAGTATTCTATAGGCTGATAACTTCATTTCATTTCATTTTCATTTTCAATTTTTTAGGCATGGTAGCCCCTCAGTTACAGAAAACTGATTTACAGGGGGCCATGCAATAAAATACACTAAAACTTAATTACATATTTTACACAAAATAAAACTAGTCAATAACCTAATTACAAGCGTAAAAAGAAATTTCAAAAGAAAACATTAAAATGAAAAGGGAGGTTTTGTTGATTCTTCGAGGACAGAAGATCATTTTATGGCTTTCATAAAATGTTTTAAAGTTGACGTATATTCAGTCTTTTGAGATAAACCATTCCAAAGTTTAACACCCTGGTAAGAGAAGCATCTCTGTCCTGTGGTCGTTCTTAGAAAAGGAACTCTTAGGTCATAATCCGAATTTCTGAGAGACCGAATTGTAGAGACTTCGATAACAAAGTATCATCAAGTCTCTGTCATGTTCATTATCGATGTTTGCGTGTTATGTAATACACCACTTCGATTAACAGCCTCGTTTTGGAAATTTTTCAAAAATTCTTTCATATGAAATTTTGGAGGCCAAATTCGGACTTAGCCCCAAACTTTAGTCTAATCACAAGTTTTCATGTTGCTGGCAGTCGTGGTGTTAACTTTATGGCGACGTAAAGTTTGGAAATCTTTAAGGGATTTGACTGTGAAAATGACTCGTGGTGTAAAGTTTCACCCCGAACGATTTTTGACGGTCAGATCACTTATAAATCTTTGGACTTTACATTGTCATAAAATCAACATCACAAATGCCACCAGGTTAAAAACACGTAACTACACTGATATTTGGGTGCTTAATCCGAATCCGGGCTCGAAATTTTCATAAGGACAATAGGAAGGAATTTGGACAAATTTCCAAAACGAGGCTGGTTAATCGAAGAGGTGTATTTGCGGAAGGCGAATTGGTTGTCTGAAAGGAGACCATAGACCATATGAGAAAAGAGTTGATCATGGGCCACCTTTTCTGGCAATCTCAACAGTATCGAAACGACAAAGATTGGTCTTTAATTTTTAAACTCTGATTTTTGACCTGCCTAAAAGATTGGTGTACCTCTTGCCAGTTTCCAAAGATCTGGAAAGTGCCAGTGTTGAGGGATTTACAATCTCCGCAGCGTCTTTTAGTATTTTGATAGGTATTTTATGTGGACCTGGCGATTTTGAGGTCTTCAGTTTGTTTATCTCTTGCTTGACATAAGATACCTCAATATAAACTTTCGGAGGACATCATTGTTTCACCACATCTCGCATTAAGCGATTGGGTGGGCATCAGTAGGTGTCTCAATTTTGCTTGCGAGCTTAGGCCCAAATGGTCACAAAATGCTCATTGAAAGCTTCAATAATTGGTAACTTGTGTTTCTTTCAAACTTCCCCCGACACAGCAGCATTTTCCAAAAAAGTAGGATTTAATGTCAAAAATTCATCTTGGGTATGCAGATTCTCGGTTAGTGGTGAATTAATTTCGTCTATTTTTTAACGCCGGCATAGCTGGACATTCTCTGCGCCAAACACTCTCGGAAGCACTCTTTATCTTTTGATATTTTCCAGGCGTTACAGTTTTTTGTTTGAAACATTTATGAAAAAGTTCGATAGGAAACAATTTGGCAGAGAAACTTCCGGACAGAATTCAACAATTTTGGATCGAAAAGTTTCTAACTACTCTGAGATTCTTAGGATTCCGTATGATGACATACGAAAATAGTATTTAGATAGGCAGGCAGATAGATGTATTTTTCCAGTAGGGCTACTCTCGTTTCTTGATTTGGTTAGTAATCAGAAAGTGCGGTTTCTTATGAGGGACTTATCCAAAAAAATTAGTACAGGGCTCTTTGAAGACAGGTGAAGATGATTTTGTTGATGTTGATCCGTTCAAGCTGCTTTTGCCCACTTTCCTACTTCACTGGCTTAGCTTCCAACCAAGTTGACGTTCGAAGGCCCATAGCTTTCAAATTACCGGTTTGCCAAAGAACCTCAGATGTTAGTGACTTTTTAATATCTGCTGGGTGTCCACGAAAAAGGTAAAAGATTTGATTAGAGCTAGCGTCAAGAATTAAGCTCGAATTAATCGGAAATAAGCTTTAAACTAATCCTCGTTAGGTAACTTGCACATAGATACCTTGTTTGTTGATACTGGAGCATTGAGAATAGACATTTTTATCTTGAAAGTCCAAATTGGCCACCACCTTCAAACCAGAGCTTTTTGGTTATGGCCTAAACTGCAAGCGCGCTGTTTTGGGGAATGTTCTTAAGGACTGAAAAATTTTTGCCGAAGCACGAGGCTTCTTGCGAGTCCTTCGCTATACAATATGATAATAATAAATGATTTATTTAAAGTTGGCAAGTGACAGAAAAGATAGCTAACTACAGCTAATTAAAGCCAACTATATTTACCTATTTACATGATAAGTTCTACAAATACCAAATCGTAAAAATCAACTATAAATACCCCAAATCTGCTATGTATACTCTACAAAGTCGACAGTTGCAGTCCAGTCCTTTCCAGCTCCTTAAGTTTCTTTTGAATACTGCAAGATTTTCTGATTTTTTTCAAACTTTCTGGCAATGCATGCCAAAAGCAGTGAGCCTAGAAATGATACAGATTCGATTCCGTATGTTGTTGTTCTGGCTTTTGGCAACTGCAGAGTATTCCCACTATGATTCAGGATATTCCATTACAAGCGAATCAAGCCCAACAAGGTATCCATCCTCAAGTAAAATATCGAAGATCAGTTTGAAGATCATTTCCGATTGATTGGAGCTAAATTCTTAGCACTAGCCCTGATCAAGTCTGTTACCTTTTTTCCAAATGATGGGCTCTAGGGCTGCAACGACCCCCCCCCCTTTTGGGGGCCTTGTTGTTGCGTCTTGTTCTTTGCTAAGAATTCCGCACGACTCGATTGAGTGATTTAGGCCCTTTTTTCAGTCAGTCTTTTCACAAAGTACTAATTTTATGAAATATGTTTCTGACTTACCTGTTAAGAGGTTCTACATAATTTTACGCACTGGGACAGTCTTTTGCCCGTTTGTATAATTTCTGTTGTAATGAGGATGGCTTGTTAGCAATTTGATCTTTTGGTGTCTACTATAAGTGAAAGTCTGGCGGCTATTCTCCAGAGAATAGACCTTTTAGCTATTCTGAAAAAGAATGTCAATCGAACGATACTTTGCTACATTTTGTAGAATTTTCGAATGTGCACAATAATGATAGAAGCTCTAACGCCACTCGATCGAATCTCGTGTATAAAAATGTATAAAAATAGCGCTCGATCCAGGCTCTTTTGCTGAATAGCTAAAAGGTCTATTCAGACCCCTGTCTAAGATCATTGGATTCTGCGCAGTGTGATTTCAGGGTCATAGTCCTTGAATTTTCCTGAGCCAATCAGAGTATTTTCGATTGTTATTGACAAATGGGGGAGTTCGCAGTATCCCGGACAAGTTTCAAGTTTTTAAGGTTTTCGAGGTGAAGAGATTAGAACATTCCGTAAGTTGCTTCTAATTTGAAACCACTAGACCGATTTTAACGACGTAAATTTTTATATCTAAGTTGACACGTTAGCTACACAAATAATTTCAATTTTTTTAATCCAATAAGTAACAAGGACAGATTTTGTAATGCAATAGCAGCAGTTGCTTTATTTGACATCTCAATTCAATTAGTGACAACAGACAAAGGAAATTCTCTCAACAAGTAAATCAAAACAGACACGGCCGTAAAAGTTGCCCCAAAACCAGTAGGGCAAACTCTCGCCTTGTGCAAGCGACCGATGGTTTTTAAGTGATGTTATGTGCTTATAATGAAAGAGAAAGAGTGAATCAAAAGTACTGTCTCGTGGACTTTGTTTATTTGATTCGGAAGCCAAGCAGACGGCATGGTAATTCTCGCGTATTTAGGGCTTGAATGAAACTATTACCACACAACTCCTGGATCAAATAAACAAAATCCGCCAGACAGTACTTTAGATTTACCCTTCTTCTTTCGTTATAAGCATATAACTTTTCTCAAAGCCATCTGTCACTTGCACAAGGCGAGAGTTTGCTCTGCTGGTTTCGAGGCAACTTTAGCGGCTTTGTTTGTTTTGATTTACTGGTTGAGAGAATTTCATTTGTCTGGAATCACTAATCACTTTGAATGGAGGGGCCAATTACATCAACTTTTGCTGTTGTATTACAAAATCTGTCCTTGTTCTAAGACGAAATTTGATCGCTACAGGCTTTCAAACATTTATGCATTTTTTGCGACTCATGGCACGTACTGTATGTTTCTTGCATGAAATACTCTTGAAGCCAGGTCACCGTTAATATCAAACTAAACCCTCATTGCCTATTCTCAAATTTTGGAAATTAAATCCTCATTACTAAATTATTTATCACATAATCTGGAATAAGCTTTTTTGTCTTTTCATTCAGGATCTGCCAGGCTTTCTTCAAATCAAACCAAAAGGTTGAGGGGAATTTTTATATGATGTTATTTAATTTATAGAAGACTTTGCGGCGGGTAACTGTGGCATAGGACAGGCTATTTTTCAGAAAATGCGATGATTAACTGAGACCACATGTCTTGGCCATCTTCTTCCGGGCGCATTTTATTTGATTTTGATTTTATTACGACTGCGTTGCTTCGCTGTTTGGTTTAGTAAGTAATGAAGCTAAAGATGTTTTATTGCTATTTGATGAATAGAAACCCATCGAAAAGTTTTACTGTGGAACCAGAAAAGGTGCTGTGCTTGCCAATTTTATTGATGCAGTTTACTTGAAAATTCATTTCTTTATTGTATGCAGCGTGAGTAAAAAAAGACGCCCTGTGTTTGAAAGGTTACTGCTCCCTGAGTATAGAAGCAATTATATTTTGCAATACCTGATTGAATAACTAACTTGTTCAATTATTTTTAGAGTTTTTCCTGGCTAAAATCGGTCACTCCGTTCAGATTCTGTAAGCGATTTTCTAAAATCAATCTCTTTCAGAAACCTTAAAAGATATGCCAAAATTACAAGCAAGAATCCATTATGTGTTAACCTAACAGCGATGACTTTCAGCACGCCTTAGCACGTGCTGTCATCTTGGCAAGTTAAAAAGTCTTCCCCCTAGTGTGAATAACTTATTCAGGGGGATTCCATTCTCCCGTGAGGAGAAAATACATGAACACATCCGAGAATCATTGTTCTTAGGAAGGAGAACACAGGGAAATCTTGCTTGGTGTTTTCACTCGTTTTTGCAGGTTTTCGATGGGGCGTTTTGCAGAAAATCTCCCATTTCGACCGAAAGGAATGATCAATTAAAGCCAGGTAAATTACTGAACCTAATTTGACATATCGTGGATAAAACAAGACAGTTTTCGATATCACTGCTGTGATATTCAGGGAGTAGGGTTTTTTCAAACGACGGGATTTTTATTGACTCACCCTGTAAAAGAAAGCTTAACTTAGATACGAAAATTCGTTTGATCCAAATTAGTCTTTCCATTCCATAATTACGTTTCGTTTTAGTAAAATGGTGTTTCACAAGGTTTCTCTGATAGTCCTCCGTCAATTAGATCTTTATTCGTGCATTTGTGAACTTTTAAGCCATGGATAAGATACTTTTTCTTTACCAACTAATCGATATTTCAATCAGTGGCGGATTTAGGGGAGTGCAGTTGGGGGCAACTGCCCCCTTTCATGATGAAAACTCAGCTTGGCGCCCCATTTTTGGCAAGAAGGGCGCCCCCTATCCTGACCCAAATGCACTCTTTTTTCGAATTTCGTTCTGAATGTAGGGAAACATATAAATTAAGGCGTTACTAAATTGAAAAACCAGATAATTTTTACTGAATAAAGGCCTAAAAATTTCTGCGCGCCTACCTTTCGCTAAATTTTTGGCGCCCACTCTGCAAATTGCCCCCCGTTCAACTTTGGGCTGGATCCGCCCCTGATTTCAATCATCGGACAAAGAGATCAAACAGAAAATTCTATTGTCGAGTCTTGGTGATTTTTTAAACGGGAATACTTTCATTGGGAAATCCGATATTTACACAGCTCAGTACAGATAATTAATAACACTGTCTCTCGTCTCGTAAAACTTGATATGTTACTTCATCAACACTGAATTTGTTAACATCTTCGTGAGTTAGAATAACGTATTTCATATTCCCGATGATATTTAAGATTTTGCCAGTTCATTTCAGCTTAGTTTAGTTTTTCATATTAAAGATTCCTTTATATTTACAAACATTACAGCCATTGCAAGTTACAGGAGATGATAAATTACGATAGGACTGCATAGAACATCAGAAATTTTATGGAGAAGAATTTTCTTAAAGAGGAGCTCTCGCAGTAGATAAACTAAAGCCCGCCGCACACGGCGAGGAAAATGCTTAGCAAAGTGGCATGATTGTCATTTTGCTCAGCAAAATTCTCGCCGTGTGCGGATCATTTTTGCTGAGGAAATGCTCATTTGTGCAGCTGACGAAAATATCTATCATGTTTGATAATTTCTGCCATTTGTTCCAACATTCTCACCGTCTGCAGTGTCACTGAGATGTTTGCTCACTGCCTTCGGTGCACACGTGTTCACACTTTCAGCCGCCATCTTGCTGTGACCTGTGGTCGATACCATGGCAACATGAACACGTGTGCACCCAAGGCAGTGAGCAAAATTCTCAGTGACACCGCAGACGGTGAGAATGGTGGCACGAATGGCAGAAATTATTAAACATGATAGATATTTTCCTCAGCTGCACAAATGAGTATTTCCTCAGCAAAAATCATCCGCACACGGCGAGAATTTTGCTGAGCAAAATGAAGTTCATGCGACTTTGCTAAGCATTTTCCTCTCCGTGTGCGGCGGGCTTAATCGAAGAGAGAGCACCCCCTTTTTAAAAACCTATCATTCGATTTGAAGTATCTTAAATATTTTGAAATTGATTGATGCAAAAACAGCTAAACAATCTAAACTTGATAATTCGCAGAGAACCGGTGTAACTTTAGTTGATGGCGCTGAAGGAGATTTCTTGATGTTTAAGGGAATGTTGTTCCAAGATTTAGGACCAGTGTTAACAGATCTTACACTATATTGCAATGTGTAATGACGTGTCATTGAAATATCACCCTTACGAGCCAGCAGTTTTATGGTCAATCTTGGAAATATCTCGGATGACTTATGTTCCAACTTTACCACATTTGGTCATAGGTTTGGTGAATCAAAAGCTATGCTAATTAAGTCCTGTGTTGGAACGAGGTTATCTTCAGTCTTTAGCAGCATTAAAGGGATCATACATTGAAATAATTTTGAATGATGTAAACATACAAGAATGCACATGAATTTAGTTTTATCTCGCAGCAAATTGATTCGGTGCTCATAAAAAGAAATTTGCTGTTGTTTAAGCTTGAGATCTTTTAAAAGACGTTTGATATGAATGCATCTTTTTTGAGGGAAGTTTTCTTGCAGCGAGACGTTAGAATCTAAGGCATAGTAACGACCTGCAGGTTACAACGGTTTGCATAGCCTCTTTTGGAATCGAGATCACCTTCATTGGAAATAAACTGTGGCAGATACTACCATACGAGATGAAATGATGATGATGATGATGATGATGATGATGATGATGATGATGATGGTGATGATGATGATGATGATGATGATGATGATGATGATGATGATGATGACAACTATGATTATGCTGATGATGAGGACAAATGAGGACGGCAGCAAGAATAATGATGATGATGATGATGATGATGATGATGATGATGATGATGATGATGATGATGATGATGATGATGATGATGATGATAATGATGATGATGATGATGATGATGATGATAATGATGATGATGATGCCCAATGCAAGGAAAATTTTAAAAGCCTGTTCACACTTGTTCATTATTCGAAGCATATGCCATGTCCTGAAAGTAATCTGTGCGTAAATTTTTGGCGCCTGCCTATCAGGTTTAGCGGCAAATGCTCAGCTGCAACTTCAAAAACTCGTGACTTTTCAACCGAAAAATTATTGAATTGTGTGATAAAATCAGACGGATGAGAAAAGCACAATGTTGATTTCAGTTTAAAAAACAGTTTCAGTTGAAACGACCACGCGAATAGATTAAAGTTACAAGGAGATGGCAGGTATTAGAAAACTTTTTAATGATAAGAAAGACTATCCTTGTAGGAAAATGGAATATAATTTCAAGGAAAGGATGTTGGTGAGACAGTTGCAGTGTTAGCTGATCACCAGAAACAAATCAAGGTTTGATCTTCTTTGTCTCCTTAATTCATCTTATTTCACAATATACCTTTTAGCCATTCCAGAAAAAAAGAATCTGAATCGAACGATATTTTGATACGCCTCGTAAAGTTTTCGAACGTGAACAGTAGTGATTGAAGCCCAAACGCCAATAGACCATTTCGATAATTAAAATCGGAGACTTGGGAGAGCGGTTTGTTCTGGTAAATGGCGGATGCAGTTCTGGTAAATGGCTGCCGCGTAGTTGGGCCGTTGAATTAAACATTGAGTTTTGCAAGCTATGGCGACGATCGCTACAGCATCGGCGCTGTTTTAGAATTTCAGTTTTGAAGTGTCAGTTTTGACTTACCTTCAACCGTCAGATTAAGAAAATTCGAATCATGTTCGAACTTTTTCTTCGCGTCAATTTTAATCGAATTCAACAAGAATGTTCGAAGTTAAAAACTTCAGTTGAATTCCATTCACTTGAAAATCGAAGTCAGAGTAAGCTGTCTTATTCTAAATACTCCAATTGCATCATGCGTTTCGTCAAGTTATGCTGGAAGTGCCTAAACTCGAAGCAAGCATTGCTGTTTGCACCACTGAAATAAAGGCTGAAAAGGAAATCAGTTGTCAATAGAGGTAAATCACACGTTTGTCTGTATTTTGCATGGACAGCTATTTGACTAAATCCTAAGACAGCTCCATTGCTGCGTCTTTGTGCAGTAGCGATTGCCATGTTTACATTATTCACTGCAACAGGCTTACTCCGCGGCAGCCATTTACCAGAACTGCATCCGCCATTTACCAGAACAAACCGCTCTCCCCAGTCTCCTATTTTAATTGTCGAAATGGTCTATTGAACCTTTGGTATAAATATGTGTAAAAATATCGCTCGATCCAGACTTCTTTGTGGGATAGCTAAGAGCTAAAAGGTCAACTTATTTGTTCAAGAAAGAGATTGAGCACAGCTTTCAAGTAAGGATTGTGGATCGAGCGACATTTTATGGATTTTCATTCGATGAGTGTTGTTGGCCTTGAATGAGAGATATCACTTTGGTCAACAGTGACTTGTAAGGGTGCAAATAAAAACTTGCCTATTTTTGGCCTCATTGCACCATCAATAGACCTTTTCGTGATCCTACAAAGAACCTGGGGGTAGGGTATGACATTGTTATGCGAGAGGTTCCATTGAGTGATGTCAGAGCTTCTCTCGCTGTTGGTCACATTCGAAGATTTATCAAGATGGCTCAAAATATTGTTCAATTGATGTTTAATAGATAGCAGATTGTTTCACGCTAAGTTATGATTGGTGCATGCATTTTTTATTAAAAACTAAGAATCTGGGCCAGTGCTGAAAGTTTCTTAAAATTATCGGAATTTGAGTACTCAGAGTTTCCTACGAGTTTCTTAAAGGTTACATAACAAAACATCATGTTCACTAACTGCGCCCTTGGGAACTTTTCAGAGCAATGTTATTTGAAAACTGTCCGATCCGATGTTTAGCATCGCTCAAGTACATTCCGAGTAATATGATACAGGAAACAAGTGAAATAAAGTAAAACGTGTCAAGGACTTCCATTGTCAAAATTAATAGTTTCTGAAGCTATAGTTTCCCAGGACTTGAGCTGCTTAATTTTTTGGCGATCTGAGGGCTGAGTTTCTTATCGGCAGTTTTTATAGAAAAATGCGTGTAATTCCATTCCTTTTTTGCGCACTATTATTTCAATAGACATTTTCCGTTATTTTCCTAAAAATTTTAACCTTTCTCCTGCAGCCTCTTCGCTTCCAATGTTTAGATTTTTAGAATGTTGCATTCTTTCGAAGATAGACCTTTTACCTTTTAGCTACACTAGGAAGAATTTGAATCCCGGGAGGGGGGGGTACTTAGCATATTTGGTCGACGGCGATGTGCCGTTTTTTAGGGTATCGTTTTCACCTATTTTTTTAGAGCAGGGTATCAAAGTAAGGACGTTTTTCTAGAGCTGGTTGTCAAAAAGGCACATTTTCTCTAGAGCAGGTTATTTTCAAACAACTAAGGCAAACAGCTGCACTCATTTCTTGAGAAAAACTACTCATTGAGAAAAGTATTGAGAAAGAAAGAGAAAAGCTGGGCGTGTATATTTTGATCACTGGACAAAATTCTGAAACCGGATATACTTTGCACAGACTTTTTCTAGGCCAGGGTATCGTTTTCAGGGGAAAATTCTGGAGGAGGTTAAAAATATTTTTGTGGTGGGCACAGCCCCGAATAAAAAAGTCAAGTACCCCCCCCCCCGAGATCTGAATCAAAAGATACGTAGACTCCTAGACTCAAACGATGCATACCTGCATTTTGTAGAATTTTCGAATGTCCACAGAAATAATGCTTTGCGTTGTTTGTAGTAAAAATGGAAGCTGTTATCATTACAGCTACGAAATAAAGACACAGAATCTGCCTTGGAGAATTTCAGGAGTTTTGTTGGAAAAGGACGCATTTAAATGAATTAATGAATGAATGAATGAATGAAACGAATACAGGATCCAGAATGCCACATTGGCAACTCCACAACCTCCACTACAAGCAGAAATATAAGCAATTGCTGCTGTAACATTGATCTCAAAAAGGCATTTGATACCGTAGATCATGATATTTTACTTGCAAAATTGCGAAAGTATGGTGTTGATAATCTAGAATTTGCTTGGTTCTGATCCTATTTAACAAACAGAAAGCAATATTGCAAAGTAAATGGGGTTTCTTCAAAAACTGAAGACATTAAATGTGGTGTCCCACAGGGCTCCTGCCTCGGTCCTCTTCTATTTCTGATCTATATCAATGACCTTCCTTTTTCGCTTAAGAAAGTTAAAGTGACAATGTACGCAGACGATACTAGTATTTACTACTCTTCAAGAAATATGGAAGATAGTAATCAAACGTTAAACAGTGAACTTGACCATGTGAAACAATGGCTACAAGGCAATGAACTTTCTTTAAATGTCCTTAAAACACAAGATCTAGTCGTGGGTTCCAAACCCAAAATTAAGAAAATTACTGAAAAAGTTGTTGCTCCTCCACAGTTTCTCATTGGTGACGCTCAAGTTGAAAATGTAGATCATACAAAATATCTGGGAGTAATGATCGACAAGAACCTAAACTGGTCCGAGCATATCAATAATGTTCGTACTAAAGTTTCTCGTGGCATAGGGTTTTTGAAGTATTCCAGAAAATTTTTACCTCGAAATACCCTGAGTAAGATATATAGGGGAATCGTAGAGCCTCATTTTCGATATTGCTGTTCCGTGTGGGGGAGCTGTGGGGTGACCAGACTGCTGACCCTTCAAAAGCTGCAGAATCGAGCAGCTAGGATTGTTACAAGAAGTAATTTTGATTCATCTGCTAAGCCATTGATACATAATCTAAAATGGCCAAATATAAATGATATCATTGGAAGTGAAACTGCCACAATCATGTACAAATCGCTAAATGGTCTTGTTCCAGAATATCTTTCCAAAAGGTTCATCAAAAATTCTACTCGACGTATAAGGCAATTGCGAAATACTGATACTGATCTTTTGTTGCCTTTGAGGAAAACAAGCAATGGGCAAAGAGGTATATCTTTTCGTGGATCTGAATTATGGAATCAGCTCGACTATGACCTAAAGCAGGCATCCTCCCTTGCCACTTTCAAACGAACATTAAAAGAGCGTCAGTAACTCAGAATATTTTATCTTTTTCTTTTTTTTTAATTATTTTCTTTAATTTGCCACGGCCCCCTGAAAAGCAGTCCTTTAGGACTGACGGGGCTACCGTGCTTAAAAAAGTAAAAATACAATACAAAATAACCTTGTTTTCAACATTTCAAAGTTTTGCCTTTCCCTGCAATCTTCATCTTCTATTTTTACGGAAGATTTTTGTTTTTTTCAGTAATTATTTACCGCGAGTCAAAACGAGGCTTGATTTGGCCTGCAATATTTGATGTTAATTCAAGGGTGCTAGGACACACATGTTTTGATTAAAATTTATTTCTTTTTACTTTGTTTTTGTTCATTATAGTCTTCTTTGTTTCGTCGCAATTCGTGTCTTCCACTGAACTTGGCCTTAGCAGCTTTAAGTCATTTTCAATAGAAAACTTTCAGTTTGGTCATTCGAATATAATTCTCTTGCTCTCCAGTGTGTTTGTGCGCCTTTGCAGAAGGAATGATTTGCACAATACCACACAGGAATATAAGAGAGTTAAATTCAAATGACCAAGTGACAGCGGTTAGGCCAAGCTCAGTTGAAGACACGAATTGAGACGAAACAAAGATGACAACAATATAACACAAATTAGACAAATGTTTGATCAAAATATGAATGTCCTTATATCCTTAGTCAATTGACAAGATCATATCATATCATATCATATCATATATATTATTTGTTACAGCAGGTTAAATATCAGGCAACCAAAGGTTGATGTGGACCTGCAAAATAAAATAAATCCTAATTACAATCAAAATAAAAGCCCTAGAAATATAAAACCATTTCAGTTAAATCTAAACATTTACAGATATGTTAAAATTGTTATTTAATAGTAAAAGTCAGGGTCCTTCTTGGATATCAATATTGCCTCTCTTCTAAATGAGAAGTTTTTTATGAAATCATTTAGAGTTTTGAGTTTTTCTTTGAATTTGTCTTTGTTCACGATTGATTTAATGTCTGATGGTATCATATTCCAGATAAATGGGCCCCGGTACTGAAGACTGTTCCTCCCTATCTCTTTTTTGTATCTTGGTATTTTGAATGTGAAAGGGTCCCGTACAGCATAGTTTTGTTGTAAATTATTTTCAAATAGGTCTTGAAGTGATTGGTCTGCTTTGTTGAAGTAAATCTTATGCATCCATTTGATAATGCTGCGCTTGTAAATGCAAGAGAGAGGTTGCCACTTTGCATGAGTCAGACTGACATCATCAGGATAGCCCGTTGGCAAGTTAAAAATCTGTCTGGCAGCTCTTGAATGAATTGTCTCAAGTTTCTGGAACAAAGCTATTGAGCAGTTCCCCCAGACTGTAATACAATAAGTGATCCCTGAAATGACTGTTTTATAATAAATTTCTTCAAGGACATTTGTTGGTAAGAACTTCATCCTCTTTAATGCTCCCAGCTTTGATGAAAACTTTTTACAAGTTGTACTTATGTGCTTGTCCCAAGTTAATTTATTATCAATTGTGATGCCTAGGTATTTGACAGAATCAACAATACTGATGTAGCTTTCCCCGTACTTGATGGCTTTTAAAGGTCCCATAAAGGCTCTTTTCATCAGCAGCATCGCTTCAGTCTTTCCCGGATGGACTGTAAGCTTATTTCTCCTGCACCAACCAAGCACCCCTTCCATTGCCAAATTCAGGCTGTCTATGATCTTATCTACATTGTCCCCTATACAGTAAATACTTGTATCATCAGGTCTATCTGGTCTAAGTTCATCAGTTTGATTATATTCACTTTTATTTCGTAGATTCATGCGCCAGGCAAAGATGTCCAATTTCACCACAATGATTTACAGTACACAACATCCATTCTCAACCAACTCCATTGCCATAACAACAGATACCAACGCAGAAACAACAAAATCCGTCGCAGCGCCACTTACATTAAATACACTATCTCGGATCCAAATGACGTTGTTGATTTCCATCGCCTTAATAGGTGCAGTTGGAAATATCCTCGTCCTATTGGTCCTGACAAGTCGAAAGCACCGGTCAAAAACAAGCACGATACTCGTTATGAATTTGGCAGTATGTGACACTTTAGTTACCTTGGTTTGCATCCCTCTAGACACCGTGTCTTTGGTATCGCAACGCTGGATATTTGGTAGCGCTCTTTGTCGAATTATTTACCCATTTCAAACAAGTCTTCCTATTGTTTCAAGTTACACATTGCTATTCATGATGTTAGAACGTAACATGCTATTTTCGAAGCGGGTCTTGTCAACACTTCGATCAACCACAATCAAAGGACTTACGTCTGTTACGTGGTTACTGCCGTTTCTTGTCGTACTTCCATATGCAGTTAACTTGCACGTAAAAGGCAGCGGAATGTCTGCCTCGTGCAGCGAGCGATGGAGCGAGAAATCGATTTACCGAAAGGCTTACACTGTTGCATTGTCGCTGATCGAGTATTTGATACCGATGCTCATAATCGTTGTATTCGTTAGGAACATCGTTGTGCATTTGTGCAAAGAACAGAGACTCGTAAAACGAGGAACACTCGGGCTTGGTCGGCGAACTAGTCTACGGAGAATCCGAATGCAACGACGATTGTCGATTATTTTTATTGTTATGGTTGTGACTTATGCAGTATTGAAGTTGCCAAACAATATTTTCTGGCAGTTGGTTGAGTTTGGGGATGGTATTGTCAATGATCATTTTGCTGTTGTTCATGTTTTCGTTGGCCTATGTGCATATTCCACTTGTGCTACTAATCCCTTCATTCTATTGTCAATGTCGTCAGATTTTCGCAAAGACATTCGAAAGATGTTCTTCGTGTGCAGAGTAGTCCAGTCACATGACTTGTCGCAGCCAGTAAGAAGCAATGAATCGAAAAGTGACAAAAGTGCAATGCTTACGTTGCTAGATACAACATCTTCCGTCAAATCTGATCATTTCAAATTGAAGAGGCTAGCCTCGAAACGAGACAAGAAATTATCCAGTATGTCAATGCCATGTGTCGGAGAAAAGAGGGTAACTGCCGAGAAAAGGCGCAGTTTGTCGGTGAGGTTTAAGAATCTTGAGGTGATGAGATGCAATGAGAAAGATCTTCATGTCCAAAGAAGCGATACACAGAACGAGTTAATCAGTCTGATACGAAGACGCAGTTTGCCAGATTCGTTAAATGGTCCACCGTATGACAGGGAAGAGAAAATGGCACAAAAATCTATCCAAGATATGTACACAAGAATTCCTTTTTGAAAACATTAGATTAGAAGACCGAGTTTAATTTTAATACCGCATTCAGAGTTGCACAAGGTTAGATTTCAACCTATCAAACGCATTCGACTTGCTGGACTGACCAATAACAAAGCGGCCTTCGATTAGTTAAAACTAATTCAACTTTCAAAGTGTTAAGGGGGTATAGAGTGGTTTAAAGAAGTGTAGAAGGTCCACAAACATTGATCCACTCCGAATTCACTCTTACAAGCAAAACTAGGTAAAAGGGAAAAAGACAGCTGTGTCAAGTGTCGGCTGTAAATAGGCTAAAGAAGACGCCTACTGACCTATAGTTTGTTTGGCTGCACAATGAAAGGCACGTGGCGATTGCCTTTATACAAAACAAGGTTTGCTCTCTGGTAGGTTTTTTGTCAAGATTTAAAAACAGCAATATGTAACTTTGTATTACTATGTACCATCCATAGTGAAAAAAGACATATAGTCACAGGGTGGCAATTACAAATCAAATTTATTTTCTACCACTACACACAAAACAAAGAACAAAACCACGAAACCAAGATGCGATACGCAAAACAGACAACGAAGCGACAGAGCCAAGGCAAAGAAAGGTCAAAGAAATTAGATAGGTTAATGCAAAAAATGAATTTGCTTTGATTGGTTGAAGTTTGGTGTGGTTTACATGAAGCTAGTTTAACTGTGTCAGTGTTACTGGGGTCTACGATAGTTATATGCAGCCTTGTTGCGAACTAGCCAGGTCTAGTGTATTGGAGCAACTGTACGTAGTTTAATTGAAACTGGTTCAAATTGGATTAACTGGTTCAAAACTGGTTCAAACTGCTCACAGTATTAATTGTAGCAAGATGTAGATAATATAATGCTTCTCAGTCTCTTTAGATTCACGATATATTACCAGTTATGGCAACAATAGCAACAATAATGGCAACAACAACAACATTTTTATTTTTGCTCAAAATGGGACTTACGGACTTTCATGTAAAAATTTGAGTCAGAAATGAATACGTTTACGTGTGCCCTCTTGAACGAGGCTGCAGAGTCTCCGAAGCGATGCAAGCAACCCTTGACGTTGGAAATTCTCATTGCTGCGGTGAAGTTCATGGAAGCTCATTGACCGTAAAATGAGGAAGCCCTGGTTCACAGTGAATTTTTTGTTGATTCTTGGATTGAAGAAACATTTATATGGATACTTGTGGCTGTTGTTCATGGCTAATATCCTTGTAAACTTGAACTTTGAGCTGTTTTAGCATTGGTTGTTGGAGTCAGCAACTTAGGCCCATCCGCCATTGTCTGGAGTTCGTACAGTGTTGCTATGGTTTCCATATCTAGTTATAAAATCGATGAGGGAAGGTTTCGTCCCAGTTTTCAATGTGAAAGTCCATGAGTCGTAGTTTGGGCGTCCATCAGTCTATCAATAGCGATGTTTACGAATATGCAATCAGTCTATCTCTTAGTACTTACTTTCGTAGTACTGATCTAAGTCTGCTTTCTGTAGGCTGCGTGTAGCCCCTACTGTTTCCTGTGAATTGAAATTTACCGTTGAATTGAATTCATTTAATTCAACTCAACTGAAAATTTCAACAACGCAGAGGAAACAGTAGGGGCTGCATGCAGGCTAGCTTTCTGTTTATCAACCACCTGATTGGAGGAAAGTAGGCTACTGTCTCTATGAAGGGAATCCACGTTTACATTGTAGCCAAGGGTTATAAGACACCAAAGTTATTTTTAAACATATATGCCGCTGTGAGGGAAAATATATCAATTTCTGCGGAGGAGGTATCGAAGTAGCTCTTTTAGGTCTCTTATGCTAGCTCCTCCATGGTAGTAGATAATGTTTTCCTCCGCAAAAGAACAAAGCTGCGGCAATCAAGCATAGCTGAGGGGTCTGACCACGCGTAATGTCGGTAAAACTTTGGATCGGCAACAAAAGCATGTTGGTTTGTAAATTTGGACCACACAGCAGATTTTCCAAGCGGACAGAATTTTACACAATGGAATGTTTCTTAAGTGTAACAATCTATTCAAATTCGAAGCGACATTTCATCATGTAAACAAAACACTTCAGTTCCGCTCGGAAAATTCTTTTATATACAGTAACAACTTTGTTAACTGATCAAATTGTTTTGTATAGTGCAAGCGTGGTCGAAAGTACTGTTTCATTGACAGTGACTCAACAAGAAATAATTTGGACCAAGTTTAGTCAGTTTCGAAGAAAGACTATTGACAAAAATGTAAAAGGCTTTACCTTTAGCCCTAAAATTGGTATATTCGAAATGGCCTATTTTTGCAAAAAAAGCGAAGGGGTTTCGGCCCTAATTTTTGCTGAAAAATCGGTATTTCGAAATGGGCTTAATTTTGCAAAAAACAAATGGTGTAGCCATACTTTTTGTCGAAAGATCGGCATTTTGGGAAAGGGCCTATTTTGCACAACAGCGAATGGTAGGGGAAACCGGGGCTAATTGTAACAATTTCAGAAAACTGAAATTTTCTCATTACCAGCAAAACGCAGACCTGTGTTCATTCCATCATTTGTTGTTTCACAAATATGGCGTTTTTAGATTTCGGTAAACTGCAAATGAAAGTCAAGATCGGAGTATTACAAGTTGTAACAGGTACAGGGGCAAGTCGTAACGGAGCATAATAAACTTTGAAGAATGTCTGTCTGTCAGTATAATCCTATCTTTTACATCAAAGAAACTCAAAATCAGGTAAAATATAAACAAATAGACCTATTATTTGCACACCAGATGTCATAGTTGCTTTCGCTGATCTGAAAGTATGTAAAATCATATGCTGAGTATACTGCATGGGAATTCGGAATTCACATAAGCTGTGGAACGCTGCACAACAAAGAGTTCTGAAATCCGAAAATTTACTTTTTGGCCGTGAAGTGGGGATAGCAATGCCAAAAAAGTAGCCGCTGGCAAGAACAATAGGAGTCTGTTTAAATTGAAAGTAATAACAAGATATTCATTAACAAAGGAGCTGGTAAGCACAGTTTTAATAACGCCAGAGAAATACTCTGTTATAACTTGCCCCCGTTACTTCTAGGCCCGGCCTCCCCTATTGTCTTACTTTTTGCCCAAAACCGATATTTTGAGAAGAAGCTATTTGCAAAAACCAAAGGCTTCAGCCTTAATTTTTGCCCCAAGATCGGTATGGGCAACAAGGGCCTATTTTTGCAAAAAAGCAAAGGATATTGCCTTATTTTTTCCCCAAAATGGGTATTTTGTTAAAGGGCCCATTTTAGCAAAAATACAAGGCTTATAGCCTTACTTTTGTCCAAAATCAGTATTTTCTGAAATAGGCCTATTTTTATTTTGCGAAGAACCTGACGAAAGGCTATAGTCTTACTTTTGCTCAAAATTGGTATTTTTGGAAAGGGCCTATTTTTACCAACAAGCAAGGGATATAGCATTACTTTTTGCACCAAGATCGGTATTTTGAGTAGAGTCTTTCTTGCAAAGCAAAGACTTTTGTCTCATTTTTTCCCGAAAAATCGGTATTTTCGAAACGGGGCTACTTTTGCAAAAAAAGCAAAGGAGTTATTTTTGGAAAAAACCAAAGGGGTTAGCCTTACTCTTTTCCCCAAAATCGGTATTTTGAGAAGGACTTGTTTTAGCAAAAGAGACAGAAGACCACAGCCTTACTTTTTGGGCGAAAATCAGTATTTTGAAAATGGGCCTATTTTGCCAAAAGGTAACTGGTATAGCCTTGCTTTTTTCCCAAAATCGTCTTCAGGCGTGCGATGATCTGATATGCGATCATTTTGAACTTTGAATTTCACAACGATTGAGCACAAAGAACAGACACATCAAAAGTTTATCTTAAAATCTCTTTGAAGCGATATCTTATACTGAGTACAGCAGAAACATCTTATTAATAGTGTGTAGTTTTACAGTCTTTATACAGATGTCAACAAGATACATCTTGATGTGTATAATTTAAAACTGCGGGTAAGACACTGCAATGCGTAAATCTTGTGTCACAAGAACATGCATGCTCAACTTCAAGAACGAGAGCTGAGGTATCTCTCATTCGTAAACTGAAAGCATGTGTCCCTTGCTTCCCTGCGGTAAATCTCGGTCAGCAGCGACTCAAAATGATCAGTGAAAAATTAGGCACCATTTTGTGAATTCATCAATCGAATCCCTGACTGTTTTTATTCGTCAATGTAAGGCGATAAAATGCAGCAAAAAAGATATCAAGCAAACGGTTAACTAAGGTATTATGGAAAGCTCATTTTACCTCCTGAATTCGGTCATTACTTACGGTCATTCCAAAATAGAATCTAAATCGAAGTATGTCGTAGTACATTTTTGTGTATCGAAGTGTAATCGAAGTGTATCGAAGTACATTTTTGGAGAAGCTTAGAATGTGCACAATATTGATGGAAGCTCTGACACCATTCAACCGAAGACTTCGTAAAAAATGTACATATTCGAAATCGCTCCATCCAGGCTCTTTATGAGGCCAAAATAGAGCCAAGTTTCTACTTTTACTCTAGCAAGTCACTGTTGATCGAACTGATATCTTTCATTCAAGTCAATGAACAAAGGGAAACATAGGAGTCCGGTAAAAAGTCTACCTCGTTTGTACAAGAACAATAAACATAAGTAACAAAGTACGATCTCCTTTTCACTCCTCATCTAACTTAGATGCAAATCCAGATCTTTTCAGTCAGCGCAGCTGGAAAGTGCCTCAGGCTAAGGAAAACAATAACGGCGGGGTGAAACCGAGATTATGCAGTTCCTCTCTTCTGAGGTTCTTCCAAGGCAAGGGATTGACTTGGTTAAAAGCTGGCCCGAGCCAAGTTGAAAATATACCATATCGTATAAATTTGGTACACGCGGTTTCATTGCATAGCTATAGAAACAATACGCGCGTGGGCATTTTCTTTAGCCTATTTATAGCGATCACTTGATATAACTATGTCGATTCCCTTCAAACTAAAGTTTCAAGGTCTACCAGGCAGGCCTACGTGGCTACCCTGTAAGTGGAAAATTTCGGTTTCAATCAAGGCTTAACACCTAAACCCATTTTTCTATCAAAGCGGCGTAAAAGAAACAAAGAACCTCTCCAAGTTTCTTGAAAAAACAAAGTGACAATTTTGCCCCCTATTAACCGGCAAGAGAGATTCAGAAGTATTCAAATTTTATTTCAATACGTTATCCGGGGCAAAAAGGAGCGTACAAGTCAATAATCTAAGGATTCAAAAAACTTGGCTGTCATGAATATTCATTTGCATTGTTATTCATCTCAATTTGAAGGAGGTAATGCTATTAACAATATTTTCCAGACTGATTAACCCTGTCTCTTTTGTCATGTCCCCTGGCGCCATTAATGTCCGCGAGCACACAAGCAACGCTCGCAGGCACAAAATATCATTGCTCATTAGTTGCTGGCACATTTAATGTACTCAGAGTGCTTTGATTGTAGGTGTCTGATGAGATCTGCTATTCTTATGTTTTCAGCGAAAGGAAGATGGGCGCCACAAAAAGACGTTTAGGTCCTGAGTAAAACTCGTCTTTTATTCCCCTAACTTTGAACAATGGGAAGCAAATAAAAACCATGACAGCCATGAGAAAAACAATTCTTCAAAGTTCTAACCTCAAGAGTAACTGCAGCAATTATAAATTTACTGCCAACTTTCAGAGAAACAGAACCAATGTCGTAGCCACAACAAACACGAGTTAGGGTGCGGTGAGAGGAGGGCGGCTGACTGGCGCTTAGTTGAAAAACAGCGTGACGCTGTCAGTTCTGCCGAGAGAATTAAACAGCAAATGGAAATTAGAACTGCACAAGTTTTGGTGTTTGCCCCTCCTCTGAGAGGACTTCACTCTACTGCCTATCAAGCACAGTTACGTGTCTCTTGAAGAGGACCTCACTCTACTGCCTATCAAGCACAGTTACGTGTCTCTTGGACAGTGTCGTTTCCTAGACACCTCTTCTAGACATGTGGATACTGCCATGGATGCTTCTGATGATGACATTGCAGCAAGAACTAGCCTGCTTTCATAGTACATTATCACTCATGGACACAAGGACATGAGCATATTAACCTGTTCGCAGTCTTTTCACACCCATATTTTGTATTCATTGCACTGTGAGCTTGATTTTCAATTCCTACAGACTCTTGGATTGAAAACTTTGAATATTCTACAGAATTAGTAAGCATGGATTGACATGAATTAGCATAAAAATCACCTAAGATACGAGAGATCAACTGGCCTCGTCTTCAGAAGTACAACAGTCTGATTGTTTTCTTCGTTTCCTAGACAACTCTTCTAGACATGTGGATACTGCCATGGATGCTTCTGATGATGACATTGCAGCAAGAACTAGCCTGCTCTCATAGCTCATTATCACTCTGAAAAATTGTAAGAGGAATTAAATTTAGATTACAAGGAAGTACCTAAATTATCATCATACAATTTTCATAGTCTACAGCTGCAACCAAAATCATAGTTTTTAATTTTTCCTTTGAAATTTTCTGCTGTCTGTGATTCTTTTACGGAAGCTAGCGCAGCATGACATGCCATATCCAAGAAGACATGCATTACCGTAAATGACAACGATGATGAGCATCCACATACAAGCAGAAACAAAAGTTCTGATATTCAACGACATTTTGAAAATGTTCCTTTCGAGTTAAAGTTTTTGTTTATAAGCTCGACCGAGAGTTTTAGGCCTCTTTTCACGCATGTCAAAGTTACGGAATTCTTGTAAATCAAATTTTTATCTGTAGTTTACGATGATCATAAAAACAAGAAACATCACAAAAATACATTAACTTTTCGGGTATTTGCCAGACTTTGTCTGATTTCTTTTTCTCAGCATTCTCCTTATATACCGGTTGAATCAGAAAAAAGTTGACGCGTTTAGCGGGCTGTGGAATAAAAAGCATGTCACATATTCAAAACTGAAATGTTAATCTATCAGCCAAAAGCCAAGTTCGATCAGAAAATTTTGTTCGGCAAAATCTCTCATCTTTGAGACCCTAAAAATAGAAAAATGTTTATAAAGGGTTTGTATGGGAATCGAGAACGTTCCTTCTGGTTCATAACTTATTTGATACTGAAATTCAAATTCAATGCCATTGTCAATTTCAGAAATGAATTCGAATTTCAATAGCAAGTAAACCATGGACCAGAATGGAATGTGGAATCTTGGTTCCCATACAAAGCTCTCAGCATCTTCTTAATTCCTGGATCTATACGATCCTCCAAGTTAGCCTTTGACTAATAGATTTTAACTTTAGTTTTGAAGATCGGCTGCAGACTTTTTATTCCACAGCCCTCCGAACACATAAACTTTGTTTGACTCACCCGCTACAATTTTTAAACAAATGAAGTTCTTTTCAGTACACCCTGTGTCTGTTGCATTTACGTGAAAACAATCGATCACAATCAACAATAATACAAGGGTTATTTCTTCCATTCGAAAAGCGTACGAGCTTTTATCCGGTCAAAAGAATTTCTACGGATGTTTGACGGAATTTTCCTGAAAACGAAAGGATTTTTGCCGACAGTGCGCGAGTTGTTTGGGAGTGGAAAGTCCCTCGCAATAATACATTTCATTGCAATGCAATGGTTCCCATTTATGATTATATTCATTGATTCGATCAACTGAAGAAATCAAAGCAGTCAAACGTGATCAACTTACTTTCTCCCAAGCGCGGAATTACGAGCGATGTTTCTTAGAATCAAGGCAGCCGTGAGTCGCACACTTCGAGTAACTGGCGATTCATCTTCGCGCTGAAAATCGAAATGGGTAAAATTAAATGCAAAAGCAACGCAATGCATATTTCAAGTCATGTCACAGCAAAGTCACTGTCACAGCAATGCTTGTCTAAGCTGGAACACACACCGATTTAGACAAAGCAGTGTGATATTTCCTTGCAAAAGCGATTGGTATAACACATTACGAATTTTACACCACCGAACACCCATATCTCGGACACACCCCCGTATATGCCAGATCAGCACCAAGATTCAAAATTCTTCGCCGAAAGTATGTGAGAGAAACATTGTCTCATGCACTGCTTTCTCGGGTGGTAATGCTTCCCTGGCCTGAAAATGGCCACTAAAATATTTGAACTTTTTGAATGAGATCCAACAGCCAAAGAGACCCATTGTGAGCTCCAAGTGGCAGTTTTCGAATTCCTACAAGTAAATACTGACCAGGAGATCATCATAATCCGTTTCCTATTCAGTTTTAAATGTAAGCGGAAACATGATAATAACAACTCAAATTATAGCTAATTGAAGCCATCAAAAGAAGATTTAACAAGACTCACCTCTATGTCGACAACCTTTGGAAACAACAATTGTGGTAACGTTACGTGGTCATCATCGCTTGCAGCATTCGTGTTACAATGCACTTGCTAAAACGCAAAGACAATGTTTACGTGTTGAATCGCTGGGTGTCTCATTAACCGCTCCCCAGTTTTAAACTCAAATGTCTCTCGACCTGCATATCTCAGCAAAACAAATAAAACATTTTCTGAAAGCGTGGTAATGCAGTTACTAAAGAAGCACTAGTTTGACAAAACAGAGGAACGGAAACAAAAATGAGGGATCTTCCAGTCTGAACCAACTTTTCAGCATATATAAGCAGCGGTTTAAAACATCAACATGTTTAACTGGCCACACCACAATAATATGGCTATCTTTTTTCATTCATTTCAGTATCAGTGACACCCCTACAAATGAATTGTATCCGATGTGGCTCAGATCCTATCCCTTTCAACCTCCATGTCGATATTGTAAAACGCTGCTTGCAAATGTTGAAAATTTGATTCAGAATAGACAACCCCCTGCTTTTGTTTTCGTTGCTCAAATCCATCAAGTGCTCATTTGGTAACTGCAGAACTATACTTCTAGAAAATGTTATATTTCTTTTGCTAGGATGAGCAGGTCAAGAGATATTCAAGTTTAAAATTGGGAAGCGTTTTATGAGACACCCTGTATGAAATATGCTGTAATTTTGAAAAGCATTCAATATTTCTGAAAATCCCATTGGTATAATCATAGCAAAGAAGCTAAGTTTCATTAAAAAAATTCAATTAAAAAATAGGTCATAGAATTCTACACCCACCATTTCACACTAATTTAAAGATTTGGGGCGGATCTCATCTCACGTCAAAGGCACACTGTCGTGGTGCTGATTGGATAAACATAATCAAGAAGAAAAGAATTAGGCAAGGTTCAGTAATTTCGCTGTACGGTGAAATTCACGAAGATGATAATGATCTGATTCCCTTTATTCTCGAAACAAAGTACGATCCAAGAGCATAAAGGCTTGGTAATTACTAAAAAGCCAGAGCTTTGTCTCTGATTTCAACATCACATCTAGTCAATCACAGCCACGACAGTGTGCCTTTAAAGGACAAGTCCGGGGTTGGTACAATTGTCGATAAAATGAAAGATTACGTTCTTGTGAATGGTGTGTAAAACATGTTTCCACCCTTTTCTCTCTTTTCTCTGCGAAATTGCGTGTTTCAATCCGCGAAATGTGTGAAATGACGTCATAATTCATGACATCATTTCGCACACTTCACTTTCGACCTGAACGAGGTTGCGATTGTGTTGATGCTCACAACACTTCAAAAATGCATGGAGAGGACCAAGATGATGAAGACAACCGACAAGATGGGCCAGTTGGCTACGACTTTGAGCATTTTCGTTCCACCTGCGTATAAGATGTTTTCCCACAAAAAACTTTGAAGATTTCTGACGTCACAATATAGCTTCTAAACCGAGGCTCACCTCCTTATCGCGCAATCATACAAAATGGCGACGACATCTGGCCTAACTTACGACTAACATTATGCGAAGTTGCAGCCGGTAGAGATCCCAAAACTTGGATAGAATTCTCAATTGGTGTTCAGCAGTTGGTAAGGTTGCTTTTTGACACAAATCTTATAAACCCCGGACTTGTCCTTTAAAATAATCAGCTTTTGTAATCGCCAATAACCCTCAAAAATTACAATTCGTTTTGGGCTTTTAATAAACCCTTTTGTGATTACTCTTACCTTGAAATGGCAGATCATTGACCCCCTTGGTCGCTGCACAGGTTTACAGCCTGGGACTTTGCAGATCTTCAGATGACCTTCCGAAGGAGCATGGGTTAAGACCATGTGAGAAATAAGGTCGTTCATTGATGCAAGATGACTGAAAGTTAAGAGAGATAAGGTTGAGTGGATATTGGACAGGGACATCTTCAAAAAAGATGTTAATATCAGTTTCAAATAAGGAACTCATCGTAATCAAACAACAAACACAACAATGAATGCTGTAATCGGTGGAATGAAAACTGTTAACTCCTGTTAACAACAACCAAAATAAACTTGTAACTACGGGGAGAATTGTTCGATCTTACCAGCGAAACAACGAATTGATCTGAAAACCTGAAAGAGGCTAGTTAATAGCTGCAATCAAAAGCAACGTTGAAAGGCTTGAAAGGCTATCGATAATTTGTTCTTCGCACGAACCTTACCGATGAGCGTGCGATGCAACACGTTTCTGGTTTTTAAATTCTGTACCGTAAATCATTTGTTTAAAGAATATTTTATGCACGAAAGGGTATATCCCAAGAAATCTCGTAAACTGTTAATGGAAATCTTCTTGTCTTTCTATGAACTTCACAAGATCCTATGAGACCCTATAGCTTCCTTGAGATCCGATGGCTCCCTTCAACATTTGGGATTGATACACCCTTTGTTAGGCTACTTCAAAGAGCACTAAACTGTCAAAAAAATTCACTTGTATGTTGGTCTAGTTGAAAATCTAAATAAAATGCCATATTCAATTCTCTCTCTACAAAGTTGTCAAGTTTATTCTCAACAAATATTTGTCAAAGCAGCGGACCAATAACAAAGTACTTTGAACTTTCCAAAGTACATATGCTCACTAAAATTTTAGTTTAAACTGACAAGAGGATTACAGCGATGACACATATAGCGTTTCAAGTAATAAGGCGTGACGACGGCAAAAATCAGACTGAGTTAAGGGGTCTGTTTCAAGGAGCATGCCTTGCATGTAGCATGTCTTGGCTGGACTGGCTGTTATAGCCTATGAGAATGGGAAAAAAGAAGGCCAACGAAGAAATGGTATGTGCAAGGCATACTGGTTGAAACAGACCTTATACGAAATAAAATTAAAGGCAGTGTGTCCATGTAAGCAGAAGGCTTCGAGGGGGATATCTCCGTAACATGCCATCTACTGTCGTGTTTTCATGTGACTAGTTGTTTGGGCTTAGGCTCTTGACTTTGTTTTCGAATCGCCAAATACCCTGACTCCACCATTTCTGTCCGCCTGTACAGTCATTGGGAACAGTTTCGTTAGCTCGACATTGCTTTCCGATCTCTGGTCATCCCTCCTGCCACAAACTGTTTTAAAAACTGTTTGTGTCTCGTCACTGTCATTGCCAAGCATCAAAGACGTTCGCTTGGTCGAAGCTTGGGTTGCCACCTTGCCGCCATTTCTTGTATGATCTTGACAATGAGGCGTTATTTTCATGTGATCAGTTAAAAACAACCGACTCTTAACCAACCAAATCCTCGAACAGTTACATGCATGTCAGCATCGTGTCAGCAGTTTCATGGTTTGTGCATACAATTTATTTATATATGGATACACTGCCTTTAACTGTATCACATTTTCCGTGATCACAGGTCATATCAGATAGAAAGAGTGACTTCTGTAAGATTTGTATTTCTCAAAATCCATGCTATTTCTGGTACTGAGATCATTTCTTTACCACATTGTCGTTCAAGAGATTAAGCCATACGCTATTACAAAGCACTTTGCCATTCAGAAGAATATATTTCACACCTTATGCGCAGCTGATCATGATGTTTTGCTCTTTCTGTTTAAATGAGTGCACTTAGTGTGAAGTCTTTCTTCAACATGGCACATCGATTTGTGATGGAAAGCAGCTGAATCTTATGTTTTTAGCAAAATCAATCCTTGTCAGATAAGATCAAAAGAGAACTGATAATGTGCTTTATATGCTAATACAGATTCTGTTTTCTGGAAAATTTCAAGTAAGATCACAAACAGTAGAGGCTAGGGTATATATTTTCACTCGTTGTTAGTTAGTTCATCTATGGCCTGGGTGCAGGCTTATACTATTTTACAGCAAAATTGAGGATCTCATTAGTTCTCCTTCGCAATGGAGAGTAAAAGTCTACATGTAGGCTAGGCTATGGAAAGGCCATGCTGTCTCAAATACAATGACAGTTTAAGCTTCAGATAATACCGGGTGAGCCGGAAAAAAGTTCCCACTTTTGAAAATTCATTACACCAAAACCACTACACGGATTTGAATCATTCGAATTCTAGTTAAAAGTCGAAAGATCACTGTATTTTTGTGTTTTTTCTCGCTGTCCTACCAGCACTAGAAGTATTGGTAAATTCAACTTTCTTAAAATTTCATGGTTGCAAAATGACGGAAAAAGGGCCTAAAACATTGATCAAATCGCAAGGACTCTTTTCACACCGAAGAATAGATCATGGGTGTCTCACCTCCCTCAAAAGTTATAAGACATCAAACAAATACGAAAGATTTTCAATCCCATGGCAATTAATGTACAGAGGATATCTCCCACCCATGAGAAGTTGCATTTCCTTCATCATTCTGGGCGAGAAGTTATTCATGAATTGATCGATGTTTTGGGTCATTTTTCAGTCATTTTGCAACCATGAAATTTTTGTAAAGTTGAATTTACCAATACTTCTAGTGCTGGTAGGATAGCGAGAAAAATCACAAAAATACTTTGACCTTTCAGCCTTTAACTAGAATTTGAATGATTCAAATCCGTGAAGTAGTCTTGGTGTTATGAATTTTCAAGTGGGAACTTTTTCTGGCTCACCTGGTACTTTTGATGGCAAAACAAGAAAACTGTATATCATGAATTCTGCTGTTTCGGATCTTATTTGAAAAATTCTTGAGAATTAGCTGTGGAGGCAATATGCTATGCAGTTGTAACAACAACAGGCATCTTAGCTATACTACAAAAAGAGTCTGGATCGAGAGATATTCCTTACAAATTTATATGAACGGTTCGATCAAGTTGTGCTAGAGCTTCTACCACTGTTCTGCACATTTGAATCGTTCCATTTAGATTCTTCCAACGAGCAGCCAAAAAGTCTATCATGTGCTTCAATTCTGACAAGAAAGAAATGCTGTTACTAACCTTTTGCAACCGGTCCACTGACAGCTGAACCTTTTCCTATGATTCTTGCCCTTTTCTTTCATCCCACTTTTAATGTCTGAAGAAGACGACTTTTCAGTCGAGCTTTGCACATCTGAAATCGACATCTTTTGACTCCCAGTGTTCGAAACTTTACTCTGCTCTGTCGTGCTCGACGACATCGAAACAGTCGTAGTAAACGAAAGAGACGTTGCTGTCGACGATGCGCTTGACAACACAATATTCGTGGTTGTAACCGACGAAATACTGTATGGATTCAAGGTCTCAGAAGAGTCGTTCTTACTGTCGTTATTCTGACAAATCTCCATTTTCTCGTGATCACCGTTTTCTTTACTGTTCTTCGAATAAATTCCATTGATTTTGAATTTCTTGTTAGTCTTAATCATCGACTCGTATTTATCAGTAAAATCGTCTCTGTTTTCTAGATCCTTTGTTTTAGCATCTGACGTAGCTTCACAAGAATTGTCTAGTTTAGTCTTCTTGGTACCTTGGTGAGAATTCGTGTTCGATACTTCTTCAATAGTCCTCTTTTTATTTTCGTTTAATGAGGAAATCATCGTACTTTTACTGTCCGTATGATTGTTACTAACATATGAATTAGAGGTTATACTAATTCCATTTACTGCAGGTTTAGTAATGGATATTTGGTGATGTGAGTTCGCATTACTGTGATTACATGACGAAGAATTCCCGTCATCTGCTTTTTTCAAATGCCCTCCATTTCGATCGACTGCCTTCATTACAGTCTCAGTCTTATTCAACTGAGCATCTACACTAGGCACTTTCCTAGCATTAATTTCTACGCCACCATTTACCATCACTGATGAGTTTGAAGCGACAGCTTGTTTGCTTCCGAGGTCTGTTGGTCGAATAATAGGCCCATTTGCCATAACCTGTTGTGCAGTAACTTTTGAAATTGGCATTTGAGTACCGAGTAACCCCAACGAGGCAGGGATAGTTGCGCTGTTGTTGGCCTTATCTAACAAGCTATTTCCCACAGGTACCTTCGCCACGACGCTTTGGCTTAATTCAGCTGTTTTGATCTGCGAAGAAGGCTCTACTTTTTGAACAGATGCTGCTTGCTGCGAGTTCAAGCCATCAATGTGGGTAACAGTGTCACTCTTTTTCTGTTGTTTCGTTTGTGACTGAGGCGTATTCACTAACGCTTTCATTTGCGACGTGACTAACGCATGTGGATTGACAGTGGGGATGAAGTTCACCCCAGAACTTGTCACAGAGAAGTTGGGCTGCTTGACTTGCATTAGTCCACTTGATGGTATTAACGTGCTTCCTACTATGTTTTCATGACCACTTCCAACTGATTGCGTCTGCAATTTTGGAAGAATAACTTGCCCACCTTTCCCTGACGTTGCATGTAATGCTTGCTGTGGTAATGCCATGACAGGCATCGTTAACAGCACCGTTTGGCCTGGAATGGCCGAAGATGGAATGCCTTGACGTCCAGCGTTTTGGATGGTCATTGATGTCGGTAGCTGTGGTCTTGGTAGAATGGGTGTATTATACATGATTGCTCCTGTTTTTGTCACAGGTACTACTTGCTGTAACGGTGCCGCTAAGGAAGATTGTGCCAACTGCATGCTTGTTCCAGTTAAGCTGGCTGGTGCCGGAACACGAACAGGCCCTTTCACAGGTCCTTGCGCTGCAACTAACCCAACTGATGCAGGTACTACAGTAGGTAAAGACTGTGTTGGCATGGGTTTGTGGCTAAGAGATGTTGATGATGCAGTTGCTGAAGAGGCCATCGACATAACATTATTCATAGGTTTGGAATCATTCTTTCCTGTAGCTGCAGAAGGACCATTTGCAGTGACAATTTGCTGCGGTACACATGTGGGGACGAATGATATCTGATGTCCCTGCGACATTGCTGCACTAGCAGAAACTGGATTTTGAGCACCTAATGAAAGCGACTGCATGGAGGGAACACCAAAGATAGCTGATGTTGCTGTTGCATTTTTAGTTGCACTTGACATGGGTTGTCCTATGGGTAGCTGTAGCACGGCTTGAGTCTGGTCAGGAGAAACACCTGGTGCAGGCTGAGAATTCGGTAAGCGTTGAGTATTAGCTGCTGTTTGGGGCACAACTGGGGTCAAAGGATCCTTCCCTGGTTCCTTGGAAGCTTCACAAGCACCCTTAAGTTTCTGTTCTTGGACTAGCCGAATCTTGACTTGCTGTAACAGTATCTGTAGCTGTTGTAGTTTCTGATAGTGTGCTTGCATTTGAGCATGATGATTTCTTACACGATTATGAATATCCTCCATGATATTTTGCGGTAATTTCGACTGCGAATTCTGGATGACCACTTGCTGTAACTGCGCTTGAATCGCTTGTATGCTTTGTTGATGCACGTGGAATTGAACAAAATGTTGCTGCATCTCTTTCTGTATACGATCAGTCAGATTCTGGCACTGTGCCAAAGGCTCCAAGTTGGACGCTCGGATGTCTGCGTTTATCATATCTCGAGCTGCCTTCATTGCTTTCTTTCTTTCACTTCTCTCCTTAGCACTAAGCTTTTGCTGTGGGTTCAATTTGGCTTCAGGGTCTAGCTGCTGGTTGCCTGATACATCTACACTACTGCTCCCTGCATTGTTCATATTCAACACAACTCCTTGGACACCCGGTGGAAGCATAACATTTTGAGATGCCTGTGGTACAGAGCCAACTGCTGCTTGCGGTATTCCTTGACCCATGCCAGACAAACTAGTCTGAGCCTGTGCTACACCTGGATGCTGTTTAATCAACTGTTGCTGCATGGGGGCTTGGTTCAGTGCTGACGGCTCAGAAGGCGCCTGTTTTGGTATTGTTTGGTCAACAGCAGCTACTTTCTGTGCCGTGACATTGTGAGTAGCTTCCTTATCCTTTCCTTGTGCATTGACATGCTGTTCTAGCAACTTTAATGGCATTCTTTGGGAATTTAAAGGCATCTGCACAGCTGTTGAGGAGATCTGACTGGCTTGTGCAGAAACTGTGGCCGCTGAAAATGGAGCTCTAGGACCTTGCATCTGAAACATAACAGGAAGACCTTGCTGACCAGGTTGGATCGCAACTTGTTGCGTACTTGATGCTACTCCTCCAGGAGCATTTGCAGTACTCGAAGGCAACTTCTGCTGCTGCTGGGTGTTAGCTGTAGGCATCACAGGTATTGGACGAATCGGCATTTGTTGGTCGTTATGAGGAGAAGGAGATGCACTACGCGGCACACGTGAAGCAGCTTTGGCAGCTTTACTTCTGACCATCAGAGGGTTGGCTCGTCTCTTAATGCCAGTTATAAGTGGTTCATCTCGGGTTCCATCAGCAGGTCTCCAGTACTGTGCAGGGATCACAAGCCTGCAAAATCAATAACAACAATTAAATACACCTTACAACAAAATGCAAAGTACCGCTAATTAAGCTCTACACCGTAGGGTGAAAATATAAAACCTTAAACTTGCAGTCTTTCTACGGAAGCCCACAGTCTTCTACGAAAGCCTCTGCAGTTTTGTTTACATCGCAGTATTTAAAGATGTGATCATACCAGGCAAGTGACATGCATACAAGAAATTCACGAAAAGTTATAGCTTCAGAAACTAAAATTGCAGTTCAGTCTTTAGTTTCTTATGACGTTAGATTCTTTGGTGACGTTTGTAAAGAAGGTAAGGTTAACAAAGCACTATGATCAACAAGCACTAACTCCCAACAAAGTACCAAATCACCAAACTTGAGAAACCTTAAAAGGGTATCTACGAAGGCTGGCCTTGCTCATTGAAGAATTAAATTCCTTTTAAGATGACAGTGTATAATAAAACTTACCCAAGAATCTTGTAGAAATTTTGCATGTTCAAGATTCCTTTTCTTCCAAGTTCTTTGCAAGACTCGACATAGTCATTGAGGATTTGAGATCTCTGCACTTCACATCCTGGTGCAAGTTCATAAAAGGCACTAATCCTGTTGAAGCAAAAGAAGATGGTGAGCCCGTGAAAGGTCTCTGTTTCAGTGATAAATGATGTGAAATGACATGTTTTCAGGGGGTAGAGTATCTCTGCTCTCCAACAAACCAAGCAGTGGTTTACCACTTTCTCGTCGGAAGCTTGTTGATTTAAAAAATGCCTTTGGGTCTATCCAGAAATTTAACAGGGATGTCTTTCAGCATGCTTAATAGTACAAAACGCAATGCTCCAATACAGTTTCGCAAAAAGATTCTCATAATTCGCACTCAATAGAATGTCTAAACAGTTGCTTATACTGTATAGAGTCAAAAACATTTTTTGAGTACCTAGAAAAAGTAAAGTGGCAAATTACAAATGCCTCTTAGCTTCTTTGAATGCAGGCAGCAAGATCTCTTAACTTTTGAATGATTGAGCCTACCGTGTCTTCAAGCTGTTTCTTATAAAGTGGTGGGTGTTTTTGTACAATTAAGATGCAACAAAACTAGAAATCAGACTTAGCAGAAACGTTAGATCTATAAATTAGTAGCTCACCATCTTGCTGCAAAGATTTCTGGCTCAACTTCTTCATTTTCTTCTTGTTTTTGAACATCAGGTCGCACTACTGGAAAGTTTGGTGCGATAGGAACCTTTGGGGAGTTACGAACTAGGATAAAAAACAAATCGATTCAAACACTTGCGTTTCAATACAACGACTGTATGGTTACCTTGAAAATCATGTTCAGTGCAGTGAAAGATAGACAGCTTGACGATTTGCTTGAAAACCGGGCAAAAATCAAGACAAAAAACACAGTGCAAGTCACTTTCAATGATTTAATTTAGGTTTACATGATCAAGCTGTTAACAGTGGATAACGAAAGTGCTTCTGTTTGCACATAATGCAAATGTTACACAAACAAACAAGGCATCAGCATGTCGCTGAAGGCCTTAGCTTCTGTTGAGATATCGGTTGGTCATTTCAAGTTATGAAAGCCCTCCGGAACACCAGTTCTACGTTCTCACAAAATTTGAGTAGAAAAGGATGGCAATTATTTCGCTCTGAATGGGAATGTAGGATTCGAAATTTTCTATCAATCTGGTTTTTCGGATGGTAATCAAGCTGAGACTGACAATCAGCACCCAACCAATTGCCAAGCCTTTCAACTAAACAGAGAAACAAAGTATTTGTCAATAAATTTTCACTTCGATTCATAGAGCTTGCTATGATCTACCTTGAGGAGGATTTATGGGTCATCCGGTACATTTCAAAGCCTGTTTCTATTAAAGGTGATCTGAAGCGAAAATTTTCATTTATGCAAATGAATAGCACTTTTGAATGATAAAAAAATGTCGTTTTGTAATTCTGTGATATTTTGTTTCATTTGATATTTTCAAATTATCCACCGTTTTATATGATTGGCTGAAGACGTCTTGTTTGCAAAGAGTTAAGAACGTGTAAAAGGCTGACTATATATCCAAAAGGAAATTGACTCGAAGTATCTTTCTTACATTGACATGCCTTTCTAAACATCAAATCGGTCCATGAGGCAATTTCTATTATATTTGTTCAGCTCAACTTAAATGTCTCCTATAACTATAACCTTTCGAAGATCAGAAACAGCTATGTTTCAATATATCATCTTAGTAATTTGCAAACAAAATGACACCATCAACTGAAACTTAATATCAGTGGATAAGTTGAAAATGAAATGAGATATCAAAGAAATTCAAACAGGATTCTGTATCATTCGGCAGTGCCGTTCATTTGCATCAATAAAACATTTCACTTCAGATCACCATTAAAATCAGCATCGAGTTTGAACCTTACCTTGAGGCATTGGGCTTTGCTGTACAACGGGGTGCATTTGAGCATAACTCCTTTGCATTTGCTGCAAAGCCATATTTCTTTGATGATTTTGCTGCATTGCAGCTGCATGTTTCTGTGCATGAACTGAATTCTTGTTTTCCACAATTCGAAAGCCAGCAATAGCTCTATTGCCATATGATTCTGCATGCACTGTGACCAGGCACATCAAAATATCTGTAAACAGATAATGTAAAATGCTCAGTTCGGCAGAGGAATCAAAGCAGTTCAATTCTACATCCTATTGTTCTACAGCCTTTTTTCAATCGAGCATTCATTCAGTGGCCTATGTCAAACAGCGAAGGCTGAGCTTATGGGTAACTTAGCCAGAGATTTCCGTTATCAAGTCTTTCATTAGCGAGCCATCGACAGCGAGACAGAAGGGATTCTCATAAAGTGTCTTACCTATGCTTTTGTAAACTAAAACGATGGCTGTTGCCGTTGCTTCACCAAGATCGGATAGGTAATACAGTGCATCTAATGAATTGAGGATTAACTGTGAAAGAAAATAAATCGATTAAAGATTCCTGTCTTTAAATGAGTGAAAAAACCTATATCATTACAGCTGTGAGACGTGTGAATTTTAAAATATCAGAGTCTAGTCTTCCTATAGAAACAAGTAAAAAAACTTTATTCATTCTTGTCCCCAAACAACGTGTTTTACGGGACTATGTCAAGGGCAATTTAAAGGACTGCAACATCTTTAAATGGCAAGTTTAGAAAAACTGGAAAATGCTAACAGTGCAATGAAACCAGGTTTTTGGTGCACTCCTTCACACATTGCACGCTTATTTTGTTTGTCATTCTTCTGCAGGTTTTATATGCTACGTTTTTAGCTTTTTTCGTGTTCTTGGGTTCTCAAAGAATTTAATTCCCCCCTCCCCCACAGGTAACTATTGCATCTGAGTCATAATGATGCCGTTATTTTAGGCAATTCTTGAACTTTGTAGCATTAAAGGGAATCAGAGCATATTGGTTAAAATGCTCTTTAGTCTTTAGTAAAAATAGCCATGCAAAGACAATAGACTCTGACATGTGTCGAACAGTATTTGGATAATACACTGATCCCCATAAGCACGAATTACTGATATCTGATTGATAATAAAGAATTTGAACGCAACTGACTTCAGCCATTTTTATATGGTTACAATCCCTTAAAAATTCATTTTAAAATTGGACGGACCACTTCATGTGATTCCCAGGCATTTACAAATATGTTATTGTGATTCAAGATGAAAAAATCGAAATAAATGTCTTTCCTGGTCATTGCTTCTCTGCTGTTTAATGTGACCTGTCAACATATCACACTTTCATACAAAGTATCAAATTTTCACGGGCAATGAAAATATTTCCATCAACGCTCGCTGAATAAATATTAATGCATTGGCAACTGGTTAGCCATACGTTTCACGAGACTTACCTGTATATCAGGAGCAGTGAGGCATCTTATAAGTTCTGAATAAATATCTTCAGGAAGCGCTTCGCTGAGAACATCTTCATTCTCTTCATGAGAACTTAGTTTTGCCAGAATGCTGATGGCTGTTAGAAAGAGAACCTCATTGAAATTTCTCATCGTAGGCAAAACTATGAAACTTAATCTTGAATGGGCTTCACGGGCAACATAAAGTACGAAAAGTTTGCCCTTTTTTAGGACTATTCCCAATTCCCACTACCGTATATTTACCTCAGTACTTCGTCGTATTTCCACATTGTCAACTTGCTGGGGATGGACCTACAATCTCTTACAAAAGTGTTGGACAACCTAAAACATCTACGTTTTCTGAAATATTGTCCCCCCTCCCCCCTACCCCGGTTTCAATGTTATTTGCTTTGGAGAATCATTCTTTTCCTGGATCTGCAGGACGAACCCCCTTTGAATTCATTCAACATTGCATAGGAGGAGGGGAGGGGCAAAAACTTCGATTTTTTCCAACAGGGGTCCAACGCTTTTAAAAGAGATTGTAGGAAGGTTTGACATGTTCTAATATACCATGGCTTAACCACTCAGTTACGTCACATGAACTTGTCAATTTTATCTAACTATGGCGTTCTCTTAGGCTTGTCGAATTTATGACAGATATTTGAAAGCAGTATGAGTCAATCAACATGATGTATTTGTCGGCATCCTTGCTTCAAGTAAGCAAATTGTAGTAACGGCTATAGAGACGTGGCAAGACATATTTCTATATCTGATGGGCAAGGAGTTATATCTGAATAAAACAAGACTTGTCATCTAACTCAGCTGGAACAATGACCTTAGCACAAAGCAAAAATACTACCAGCTACAATTTCTTGAAACAAAAACCATGACACACAATAAAAGCATCAAAGGATAGTGAAACAAAAAATAATGGCTGAAAAGATATGGGCTACATCACTGTGTACAAATTTGAAAAAAAGGAAGTGTATGGCAGGACGGATTCTGTTAATGTCAAAATGTGAAAAAGCCCTTGCTGGAGAGAACTTTAAAATCTGAATGCAGTTCTGGTCCCTCATTCCCCTCTTGTGACATGTCGTAGGAATAGTTCATATTGATATAGAGTGCCATACATAGTGTATGAACTCTCTGACAATCAGTCCTTTTCCATTACAGATGGCATGTACTTTATCAAGCTCATTGTTCATAGCATAGCTTCCTTGTTTTGATGAATAAAGGGAACACAGCCTGACATAGATTGCTGAAACAAAATCCTTCAATTGATTGACCCAATAATAAGTGACATTCTGCACAAATAGATCGAATTCTTTTTCACAAATAAACCTAAAATTATACTGCAATAGAAAGTTAATAGCGTCCACTAACCTCGAACTTTCCTTGTGCGATCTTTTGAGAACAAAAAGCTATGTAGTACGCGAAGCTGGGTTTGCGTTTCCCTATCTTGAACTATACCAAGTGTCATCTGAAAAATTCAAGACACAAGAAATGATGAAACCCTTTACAGAAAATAACGTTTGATACCAGCAAAAAAGAATTTTGGCTGGAGCTGTAGTGTTACTAAGATATGTTCTGGAATTTAGTGTAAGCCAAGGAAGATAACGAAAATAATGGTTGTTGGTTTTAATATGATCTAAATTCTAAATCTAGATGCTCTTCCAATACTTCCAATAGACAAATACGCTAACCATGGCGGCAAGGAACTTTTTCCAAAATGCATTGCACTCTTTAATCTAATTCATACAGAATCGTTAAGGATTCGTAATTAGAACGCAACACATCTTGGTAAAAAGTTCTATTGGTTCAACCGTAACAGACCTTCGACTATTCTACACAAGAGTCTGAATCAACGGGTGCTATTTTTTCACATTTTTTATGGAAAAGGTTCGATTGAGTTGTGTTAGCATTTCCATCACTATTGTGTACGTTCGAAAATTCTGCCAAATGTATAGAAATATCGTTCGATTCAGACGCTTATGTATAGCTAAATTTCTATAGCATGAAATGAAAATTTAGTGTTAGTATTATATCCATTTATGAAAGGGAAGGACATAATTGGAAATTTAGAAACAATCTTACAATCTGAATGTCTACATACAAGATTCATCAAAAGCATGGCTAGCATATGACTCTGCATTGCTTTAGATCTTAGCAAAAACGTAAGAATCTGTAGGAAAACAATCCGCTCCACATCAGCTCAGCTCTCTTGAGCTGCCAAACTCTGGCAAACAGAACGTAACAAATAAAAAATGTCTGAGGAATCTGTGGAAAGATGACATGAAGTAGCACATCAATCTGTGTTGTCCTCAAATCAATTTAGCATACAGTTCCAGTGTGATATTCTATGCGATGAGATTATCACAAGGATATGCATGCTTCACAACAAATATCTAATACAATCATGCTTGAAAATGAAAAGGTCATAGCTGAACATGATCGTTTGTGGTGTCAAAGTCAACTTTCCTATGACATACAACTAATAACGGTGGTGTGGCCAAATGGTTAAAGCGCAGCGTTTCGTCTCTTATGGGGTGGGGTCTACCCGCGTGGGTTCGAATCTTGTCATCGGAACCACAAAACACAAGCTAACAGCTAACTCAGCTGTCGTCTGTCCTTCCTAGGTCAGTAAATGACTACTCAAAGGTACTGTAACGTGTCGCACGCTCACATCACCTTTAGAGTTACTATAAATATAGCCTGAGTTTGCAAATAAATGCTGCTTACTTGCTGATTTCTGGCCTAGGTTCCGTTTGCCTTGCTGTTCATTCGGCACACAAAAGGATCATGGTTGACAATGAGCCCTTAAGGGGTTCCTCTAACAAAAGTACAATTGACTACAGACTTACTGTTCACTAAAAACAGGAGATATATAATTATTTTCCAAATGGGACGCAGTAGTTCGATCTACGGTAGTTCAATCCATGGAGAGGATATCACCACAAAAGCTACTCAATGCGACATTAACAGCAGATGCAAAAAACGAGGAGACGGTATTTAACAACAAGAGAAAAGCTGTACAAACCTTATCAGCAAGGTTGTCTAATGTATCAAGAGCGGTTTTCCTCAGTGAGCTCAGCTTTGATCCAGCACAGAGAGTCAAGAATCTAAACAAATAGATAATACTAATATCAATGAATATTTATGCCGGATTAGGGACACAATATCATTTGTTTGAAAGCTGTATGTAAACAATACCAGCAATAAGACGATGCAGTAAGTCTTCACAGCATATATCTGATTATACTAATTACCGAGCGAGTCAAAAAGTAGCTGCGTTTACCGAAATGGATTTACGACTACGAACCATCTAACAATCTCAACTTAGAATATGTCACTGACCGGGGAGAGGCTAATTCAAATGCGTAAATCTGTGTCCTTCAGCTCGATCATACCACTCTAGAGCTATTATTACAGGCTGCCTCGAATCAGATGTCACGTGAACATGCCCTCGAATAACGATAATAGGCCTATTAGCTATTCCAAAAAAGATTTTGAATCGAACGCTATTTTGATACATTTTGTAGAATTTTCGAATGTGAACAATACTGTAGTGATGGAACTTCTGACGCAACTCAATCAAACCTTTCATATAAAAAATCATAAAGATATTGCTTGATCCAGATTCTTCTGTAGAACAGGTAAAAGGTTTAGTGAATAGCAACTTACGTTATCACAAATCTCACGTGATACCTAATTTGAGACATACTTGAGCTATCTTCAAGCAAGCCCTCTTCTTGAAGAGTCCGCAAAGTGCTGGAGACTTCAATCGGATTTTTCCCGTTTTGAAAATTATAAAAACATCATCTGAAATCTTCCGAGGAACAGCAAATACGTTTTTACATGAACAGATCGCCTATTTATCATTTGTTTTGATGCTGGAGGGAGTGTTTCTGTTACGAACAATACGTTCTTACGATCTGCGTCCAAAAAGTATGAAAATAGAACGAAAGCATGCCATCGAGAATCTTATTTAGATTTGAAAGTTGATGATAAATTTTGTCAGTTATCAGTTACCAGTTACCAGTTATCAAATGATAAAGAAGATGATGATGATGATGATGATGATGATGATGATGATGATGATGATGATGATGATGATGATGATGATGATGATGATGATAATGCTGATGATGATGATGATGATGATGATGGTGATGATGGTGCTGATATGCTCGCTGCCCTGTAATCGACTTGATACTTTGGGTTAGGAAATCTTTTATTCTTCACAGTATTTCAATATCACTTGCTCAAGAAAAAGAAAAGTAATATTTGACCATCATTTTCAGGTCAGCAATCATCTATAGGCAAGAAAGGCTTTAAAAATAACCTACCTTCTGCAGGTTTCGTGGGATGAGATATACAAGCAATTCAGTTCTTCATAGGAGAAGTTATGTAGGATCACACAGACCTGTAAGAAAATTACATATTTACTGGAAATATATCACACTTAGAGCGTTTACATCAATGTAAAAAGTCGCAAAAACTAGAATCAAACACGTGGAACGTTATAAACGCCAAAACAAAAGAGTAACGATCAATTCAATAGATGATTGCGTTAAAGACGGTGTCGAGGAATTTTTAACCAATGTTCATTGCGGTATCAAAGAAATCAACCTAACAAATCGATCGAAATTGGATGCGGCGCACAGCATCGTTGCACAAAAATTCCCGTCTGTCATCTTTAGCGCAATTCTCTCTTAAAACATTTCAATAAAATATGGAGCATACAAAAGTATTCCATACGACCCCTGAAACGCGAGGCGTGTCCAGTTAGCTAATACAAGCAACTAAAGCGTCCAGTAAGCTCAATTGACGGCGAAATTTTATGTATCAATCACAAAATGACACATAGAGATCATTAGATGTCAGCCGACGATCTCCGTGAATGAGAACAGCTTAACTATTTTGTATCAGTAATTCTGCAATTTCGCAAAACCAGTCATTTTGCAACTCCTATGAACCCTAAGGATAATGGTGCAGTTAAAGTGCTTTTATCATTATCGTTATTAAGAGCACAAATTCAGGCATAATTTTGACTGTTTAAGCCCTGTTTGCATTTGTGGAACAGCAAAAGACAATGAACATTTCCTCCTGCACTGCCCATTGTACGACATAATGCGTTGCGATCTCCTTGGTCAACTCTCAAGAATTCCTGGTTTAGACATTTCACATTATGATTCAAAATCCTTATGCACACTGCTTCTATATGGATCTCCATTGCTGAATGTAAGTGCCAACAGAATAATTTTGGAAGCAACGATATCTTTTACTAAAGAAACAAAACGATTTGACTCAATGCAGCTACCCCCATATTTAGTTTTCGTTCTGTCAGTTCTTGTTATTTGTTTGTTTGCTTGCGTCATTTGTTTCTTCGCTTTTTCCCTTTTGCTTCGTTTTTTCTTTTTAGTTTGTTCCTTGTCCATTTTTTTCGCTAGAGTGACGAAGTAGTTAAATATATTTAAGTGCCATTGATAGAGGGAACTCGATCACCTTGTGTCCTTTCCCTCTATGAATGGTACCGTATGAAGTAGTTGTTGCCTACCCTCAATATTTTATTTACATAAAAATTATCATTGTTATCATATATAAAGCGTACAAAAGACTAAATACAACGGGGCATAGGTTAATTATTTGGTACCTGGTGAACTCGTTTCGCTTCTACCGACTCAGCTAATTTGTTTATGGGGTTGCAAAATGGGTTGACGGCACTTTCTTCTGAAAATGATGTACCACACTCTGTTGAAAGAATGAAAAATTACATTCTACCTCACCTGAAACAACTGGTTATAACATTAACGAGTTTGTCTCTCAAAATGCATTCACGGGTCTGTTCATTTGGGGGGGGGGATCCCTGCCTGCATACTGAGAGGTAAAAGCACAAGAAATTGGCAAATGAAATAGGCAACTTGTCATCTACAGAGCTGCCCACGAGTAGTAGATACGCTTTCGACTAGCAAGGACAATATTTTGTAAAACAGAGGCTTCAGGTCTGGTTAAGACAAAGCGATCTGGCAGCCTCAAGAATATATTTCACACCTTCTCTACTTCCAACTATAATGTTTTTCCATCTCTGTTTATTTTGATTTTAACTGATTTTTGCACTGTGAATTGTGAAACGTATTCTCCTGAAATTCAAATCGCTTTTCGTCTCGGAAACCAAAATCTATTGTTACACAAAATTTGCCCTTGGTCTTTTGCCTCGGTCAGGATCGACTGTACCCGTGACAGAACTGAGATCCTACCTTCCAGCATCCTCATACTGTTTAAGCCTGTTAACTTATAAACATAAACAGGTAACAGAAGCTTTGTGGGAATTTAGGATGAGATAAAATCTCTGCAGAAATCTCAAGCACGGCAAGAGGGCTGGCGGACCACTTTCTGAACAGGCCTTCAGCAAATATGAATATCATTTGTACAACCTCAAAGCGTAACTGAAACATGGGGCCACTTCAAATGCAGAAACTGTAATAACTTAGAAACCCAGCCCAATGGGGTCTAATCAATATAGAACAGACAAAATGACGCATATATCAACGCTTATCACAAGCGTCAGCTTGGAAAAATGACATTCCCTTGGTTTAAGCCATTTAACACTTTCCTATCGTGGGAAAACCTACATGGGATAACAGAACTCTTTGCAAAAAGTGCTGCATTTTCAGTTATTCGATGTTTGTAACACCGGAGAAAAAGGATTTTTTCTTGAATCATGGTTTTACATACTGGTGAAATAATCCAAAAGAATACCAGCATTAGGAAAGATGATAAAGGTTGCGCTTAAAGGCAGTCTGTCACATTTCTAATTGGCCGCAACAAAGTCAGAGCTGAATACACCGTATTTCTTTGCGAATCTATGCATTTGAAACAAAGGAGTTCTAATGGTCTTGACTTTCTACGGTCGTAGAAAGTCAGAGGATCAGCAACAATTCCTTGTATCATCCTAATCACCCAATCAAATGTAATCACCCAATCAAATGTGCGACAGACTGCCTTGAGGTTTTCAAAGACGATGCCACTTTGAGAAATATCAAAATAGCAGAATTAATAATGAATCTAATAAAGCTGTACCTGTAGTTCAAAGTCTCTAAAGGACCCTTTGCAACCAGCATAGTTTAAACGTGCCACCTCTTTGTTGGTGGCCATTTTCGAGGACCATGAAAATGGCGACAAAAAAGAGTGCTTATCTTGATTTCTATTTTTACCATCTTATTTTATTCTTACTTTTCAAAATTTACTTCAATGGTCCAAGCTAGATAAGCAATGCTTTACATGGGTCGCTTAGAATACAAGTACTTCTTTTTTTATAGATTTATCGTATACTGTAACGACTTGTATTTCACGAATAAAATTGAATTGAATTGAACAGACCACAAAAGAATGTATTCACAAAGCATGCCGAATGCAAAGGTCCTTCATGAAAACAGAGTCGGAATCTCTTGTTATGAACGAAAACATCTACAATCAAGGTAGTTAAAGTCCACGCATGTGTGTACATATAAAAACCTATCTCAAATACTTTATTCTTACTACTTTCGACTCAGTTCATTACAGTACAGTCATTAACGTTGTTTATACCCAATTCAGATCAAGTGATTGTCCTCTTACGGAAACTCTCTTTCCAACAAGTTGAAGACTTCGTACCAGTCCTGGAAAAAATATTTGCCTTCCTGCAAACGTCAAAGTATAATTCTTCTTTCCACTGTTTATCAACTTTCTGTTCTCCCAGATTTCATTTGAATTGTGATATTGTGTACAGTGTACTGTACTTGATAATCCACTTGCAACTGGGATTACTCTTAAAAGATTCCTTAGATCACAAAACTGTAAAGGAAAAGAATAATCTAAACACTGGTCGTCTTTCATTTTTCCCTTCCTTTATTCCTCCCTGTCTCTTCATATTTCAAGATTTACTTTTTTTCATCATCCCTCTTCATCCTTCGTTCACTTCTTCTCCTCTTGCTTTCCATCCATGTTCCCTTTAGTTCTTCTGCCCTCCCTTCATCGTTTCCTTTCTTTTCCTTCACTCTATTCTGCTTTCCCTTTTTCCTCCCATTTCTTCATTCCGGACATACAACCTCCCTGCGAAGCTAATTCGCGGCAGAATGCACTTTTTCCACCTCTCCTTGGTACCATGCTTAGCGTGAAGGGCTAACTCTATCAACAGTAAAAAAGAGATGATTCTCCACGTGTATGGTCCAGTCCTTTGACTGACCTGAAGTGGGTATAAAAAGTGTCACCTAAAGTTTTCTATTTCGAATTGCGTCAAGTGATGGGATTGAGGATACGGAACACTTTTTGCTGCTCTGCCTCTCATGTGATGTTCAACGACAAGATCTTCTCGTTGGAATTGCTAGATTATTACAACCAGTCATACAAATTGCCGACCTCTCTACTGATGCTTTGACCCAGCTTTTGTTATACGGTGATCGCGACCTTTCTAATGACTTGAATAGAAGTATACTCGAATTCACTTTACGTTTTATCCACGAAACTAGTCGGTTTGATTGAGATCTTCACAGACTTAGCATGCAACCACCAAGACCCTTCAAGTAAATATTCTTTTTCCTTGTAAATTCTTCTTCACATTAGATGTCAGGCATTTTATCTAACACATAAAATCAGTTGCGCTTGTGACATCATTCAAGTTATCATATTCTTTACCTCATATCTAGTATGGAACAGAATCTGGTACATTGTCCATTAGTCTGTATTCGTTTGTAGTGTGGTTATAGTTAGCTGAACGTTGCGTGTCTTTTTATATTGGCCATGGGGTAGTCATTGTCTTTTGCTCCCCATGGTATCGTACTAGTAATGTTTTATAGTAATTAGAATAGGTATAGTTAAATGTAAGATACATTGTAAATATTTATATTTGAATAGAAAAAAAAATTGCGTCAAACAGGCGTTAAAATATTTAGATAGTTACCGCAGACACTGTCGTAAATTTCTTTTACAGTTTCATCGTCAATTGATTCTCTCCAAAACTAGGATAAAAGAAAAAAGATGAATTTAGAGAGGTCTCTATCCTTGATATAAGACAGTGAATTAAAAAGGTGTACAGTGGCAATATTATTGATGAAGGAAATTGACAAACACCAGGGTATAAGAACGTAGTGTATTAAGAGCCTGCCGCCTGCCGGCTCAAGTTGTCAAATTAGACCCTCCATCTTATAAGAACCAATCTATTGTATTCATTGTAAAAGACCCTGGCAAACTTCCAAAATTGTTGGTTCTAATACGAGGGCGTTTACTGTGGTTTAAGGTGATGCGAAAAATTTGATAGCCTACAAATAGACCCATTACAATGGATCTACTCATAGGCTACAAATTGGACAACTCTAACAAAAAAAGACATAACTGATTTTAACAAATGATGATGATTTACTTAATGAAACCGGTCCACTCTGAAAATAATGACTTTACAAGACCAATAGCCACTAAATGATTAACCAAACTATGCATCAGTCTGTTAACAAATCGATCAATAAATAAATTGATCACCTAATCACTCAATCACTCCATCACACCGCCAGTCAATCAATCAATCAATCAATCAATATAGATCGATTAATCAATCAACCACTCAATCTAAGGAATCATTTTTTGCCACTCACCTTGTTAAAATCACGATCAGACTCTTGATACCATTCCTTGTACAATTCTCTCAAGGAAACTTGCTCTGATGAAAGCAGAAAATATTTGCTTCAAACACGAAAACGTATATATGTTTCAAAAGAAACATGAAACAAATGAAGGAAAGTTCGATTTAGAAAATGATAGACATGTTTATGGACATTTCAAAATTCGTTTCAAAACTCAAAATTAAATGAGCATTTCCTTACTTTTAATTGGAAATAATTAATTATTGCTTACAACACACAGATGCCAGTCAGAAAATAAATTTCATTAAGCATGTCTAACATCCGACACGTGTAAACTGAATTAACTGTCAAAACCGTCTTACCTTCAGAAAATATGCCAACATGTGCAAGCAAGAGATCAACAATATTTGGTGCCTATTTGAAAAGAGAGAGAAGTTACGCTTATAAGTAAGTAAGGAAGTAAGGCTTATAGAAAAGTATCCATTCTTGATAAGCCATGTCACTTTACACAGTGAAGTCTCGCCTTTAAGAAACTACTGTATAAGAAACTCACGCCCTGAATTTTCGAAAGAATAATAGAAAAACAATAGAGTAAGTAAGAAAGAACAAGAGGCTAAAATCAAAACGTGAGCGTCTTAGAGGTGGGACCTTACTGTACACTTCACCGATTTTTCAGATCAAGGACTCCATCTTTTGGTAATATCCTCAAAAAGAAAACTCGGCAAGCACCATTGAGTTTTCTGGCGAGGAGCATCGAATGGTGTCTTGAATATTCTTAGTCTGAAAACCGCTAAAAAATGTTGCCAGAGACTGAATTTCATAAGTCAATGAGAAATTTCTTCTGGACAACTTGGGAACATAGAAAGTGACTACTAGTTTAATAACAGTTTGTAGAGGATATGACTCATCATTGATTGCCGGAAGTGGATGTTCTTTTAGAGCCCATTGCAGAGAAATCATGCCAAAAATAATTACAACAAAAAAGGGATTTTACCTACATCGCGAACGTAGGCGATTATGCTAAAATTTCCAATCTGATTATGGAAATTGGATTATAGTAGCTCTGGAGAAAATTACCGCAAAAAAATAAAATAAGTTTGCTATCTGTTGACTGGTGGCCTCTTGTTTGTAGAATCCACTAAATTAACTTAAAGTTGTAGCGATAATTAATGCATGTCTCATGGATGATTTCAATTAAAACATTCTTTGTATACGGAGACGAACGAAGTATTCGTCTGCAAGTAAAAACATCCCCTAACTGCTGGGGAGCCAAGTTTGTTAAAAATAGTTTTTCGACAGTTCTCTACAGCTATGAAACATATATACTGGAAAATTCCCAGAAGCACACCAATCGCTGCTGTCAGGAAACCCATGGGTATCCGTAAATTGTTGATAGGGATCATCTTGTTTTCTTGCGCTTGAAATTCGGCCATCTGTGATTTTGTGGCCTGCCGAGAATGTTAGTTATCTTTTTGGCTTTTAAAATAATCATCGACGTTTTGGGGAGAACATGGACTTTTTACCAATTACGGTCTGCTACACCTGCTGTTACTGTTTGGATTTGAACTCTTTAATCTTGGAAAAGATGTTCATCTGAGCGTATTACTTCTACTCCAAAAATAATATGTCTTTACGAAATTCCAGAGATAAAAATTGAGGAATTTCCCGGTTTCTAAGACACAAAGCTGACACAAAACTATGGATATTGGATAAAATCAAAAACAGTGTCAACCTACCTTTGCCAGATTGAATATTGAGTTCGTAACATTCGACAACAAAGTGCATATGTTCATAGCAAAGTCTGTTTCATTTGGGAGTCCACTCAATAAGGAGAACACTAAGCGATCAAAGTTGCTCACTCTCGGCTCTGCAGATGAAAATAACAAGCAATATAGTGACTACTAAGAATTCATACATTAACAGGCTGAGAAATGCTGACAAACCTTTTAGCAGTTCCAAAAAAGTGATAGTTTTAAGCACTGTTATAGAAGGGGCACAATGGAGGGGTGTTAAGCCTTTGCCTCTATTCCTGCACATTCGAAAACTCTTCAAAATGTATGAAAACATCATTAAATTCGAATTGCTTACTAGGATGGCTAAACTTCTGTTCTGACATTACAAACCAATTTCTATATCAGCTAAACGTACCTCTTAAAGTTATATATATATCAGCTGAGCTTAAATAAAGAAACTCCAAGATCAGTTTTCCTCCCCCAGCTAAGTTTCCTGGCCATCGATTTGCTCTTACGTTTAATATGCAGCAGACTTGGGTATCAATTTGTTCTTATTATCCGTGTTTGTTGTTTTTAGTAGTGTTGTTTAAGTTTAAGTAGTTTTTCTTTCCTTTTGATCTCTGTTAATTCCCTTGGGGTAGTCACAGCCTTTAGCTCCCCAGGGGGTATTTGTCCCAGAAGTATTGTAAAGTAATTTCTTGTAAGTAGTGTAGACCGTATTATATTTTTGTAACATTTTATTGAATTATAAAAAAAAAGTTTAAATAGTAGTAAATGTAATTCTCAGTTATATATATGTGAATTCTAGAGAGTCCAGATGATCTACAAATTCTATTTCAAGTCAGTGAAATACAGCTTAATGTCTATCGATACAAAACAAACCCGATATCAGAGCAACAGTCATTATATTCACATTCATTCCTATCCTAGCTGATTCAGAGGAAAGGAAACAAGCTGTGGTGGTGTGGCAAGGTGGAAAAGGCACAGCGGTTTACCTTGTGGGGCCCACCAACGTAGTTCCAATCCCATCGTCAGAACTGCAAACCATAAGCCATCAGGTAACTCAGCAGCTCATCCTTCCAAATTTGGTTAATTAGTATATACATAGCCTAACTGTGAGGGCACAAGGAATGGTGCTGCCAAAGTGCTGCAGGCCTACATCAGCTGTATAGCTGCCAGAAAACGTAGCCTACTCTAACAAATCAAAGTTGCTTCCTTGGTTGATAGCATCAAACCAGTGATAAAACAAAGAACGTTCTAAAGGTAGATACTGTATTACAGCCAATGTGTCAAAACAACTGCCACAAGTGGATCATTAATGATAAGAAATTTCAATACATACCACCAAGAGGGCCAGGCTCACTCTTTCTTGTTGATTCTAAAACATTGGAAAGAAGTTAGAATAATGTGTTACCATCACATCACATGTGTAAGAATGCTGTTATACGACTCAAAGTCTGCAAAAGTGTATTGTTTGGAAGTAGATCTTTGTTGTCATAAATGAAAATAACAAACTATATATAACTAGGTAAATATTCTGTTGCTGCCATAGCTGAAAAGGACATGACGTCATCAAGTTCCAAATATGACAGCCACTTACAATGATGTCAAAATATTATATTCTAGATACGCATTATTTAATGAAAACAACAACTTCAACAAGTGTCAGAAAGAAGACCCCTTTCTTCACCTTACCCTAGATGAATGACACAAGTAAATTGATACAAACAGATGAAGAATCCAAAATTATCATGGAAATCGTAGTATGCTAGATCTGCTGCTCCAATGGGAGCACTTCTTTTCACAGCACCCAATATAAATAATACAAATAAAATGAAACATGTTGCTGCTGTTTTGTGGTAAAACGTAATCTGAAACCTTTTTGCAATTTTGATAAAGAGATTGTTGCTTCAAGAATTATTCAATTGATAATGACATAATAATGCAAATCTCTGAACAGAAGAAAGTCACACAATGGTTTGCCATCAAGACCGAAATTCAAAAAGCAATTTCAGAAAGCTGATAACAGAGATATTGCCACATCAAGTCAAACTTGGGGCAGTGCAGGAGAGTGCTTGTTACCTTTCTTGTAAGTACGGCAAGCACAAAATGGAGTAAGACTATCAAAGTTGTGTCTACATTTATGTTCATTCAGTACATGCACTAAACTTTAAACATAACTTTGAGAGTAATCTCATGCCTTCAATATCAGAAATATTGTGGACAGAAGTATGCCTGTAAAGTAAATCAAGAAGAAAATTCTCCAAAAGGATTGTGCTCTTAGCAATTGATACTTGAGACTGGCAAACTTAACAGATTTTGGAAGGCAATGCTTCCCAGAACTGGAAACAAAGCCAACAAACCAGGGAAATCTTTCTTGATGGAAAAGAAGCCTTAAAGGTATGTGGTAGTGAGATGGGTAGTTTCAAACAAACAACTAAAAAGAATCATATGTTATGAAAATGTCACCAAATCAAAAGCTGTCAAAGTTTAGCTGGAACTTGTTTAGGCAAGTGGAAGACGGTAGCAGAAGAAAAATATAGAACCAAACCCTTATCAACAGAACCAAAATATTCTTCAAAGGCAGCCTGTCCTCCTTCAATAATTTGCATCACCCAGACAAAGCAAATATATTTATTCATTATTTTCATGGCTATGAAATTTTCATGTGCGAATGATCTTGCCTTTGTTGAATAACAGAGATTAGCATAATTTGTGAAATATTCAGTCAGAGGCCTTCATAGATTGTTGCAATCATCCAGGAGTCAGACTGCCTTTTAACACAACCAGCCAACAAGCTAGAGTAAGATGGAACTAAACAAATACACACCATGAAAATTGCTATGATTGAAATTCATCCCAGAAGATGTGAAAAATGCAGCAGTCATTGTTTTTCTACCATCAGATGAATTATCATCTCCATCTTCTCCTAAGAAATGCAGCCTCTCATATGCAGCAAGATATCTACAGAAAGAAGAAAGAATGTCATTGCTGTGGAAGAGCATCTAATCCAGGGAGTGAGATTAGCCTGTCTGTTTGTCTGGCTGATATAGAGGAACCAGAATGTAGCTAACTCATGGCTAGGGGTTTTGTTTGGCAACTCATCTTTGGCGAGGATCAAGTCTGACTGAGGTTTCTTTGAAGCAACAGTCATGCAACAAAACACTTAGAATTTCCACTGACTATGGAGTTTTGTTTATTCTTTCTTTGGGACAGGACAGACACTATTATGCTGATTGTTCTATTTCTTAATGATGTTTTCTGTCAATACCATGTTTCCTTCTTTGGCCTTTACTTGCAAAGATATCATCAAATCATTTCATAAAGGCAGTTTTTGAAGCCAGACATTGTGAAGCATATCTAATGGACCCTGGACCATTGGACCACAAGAACATGGGACCAATCATCCAAAGTTCAAAAAGTTGGAGCATGTGGCATTATGCAGCACTTACTGACAGTTGTTATTGCTATCAATATAATCTTGATTCTATCTTCTATGCAAAATAAACAAGCATGTTAGTCACTTTTGCATGAATTTTTCATATAATGGGGTGAGTCAAAAAAAGTATCGGCGTTTGGAGAGCTGTGGAATAAAAAGTATGTGACCGATATTCAAAACTAAAGTGTTGATGTATCACTCAAAGGCTAACTTAGATGACAAAATTTTGTTTGGTAAAATCAAACATCTTTGAGACCCAACAATAATCAAAATGCTTGTAAGGGGTTTGTATGGGAATCGAGAACTCCACATTCCATTCTGGTCCATGATTTATGTGGCATTGAACTTTGCATTACCAGTTTTGAGATGCTGAATTCGAATTTCAATAGACAGTAAATTATGGACCAGAATGGAATGTGGAAGTGTTGTTCCCAAACATGCCCCTTTCCAGCATTTTCCTAATTTCTAGGCTTGTAAGATGAGGGATACTACCAAACAAAATTTTGTCACCTAAGTTAGCCTTTGAGTGATAGATTAACACTTTAGTTTTGAATATCGGTCACATACTTTTTATTATACCACAGCTTTCCAAATGCCGAAACTTTTTTTGATTCACTCCGTATATCTCTCAATCCTACCTCAGCTAAAGTTTCCAACGTTTTTACATTCAACAATGCCCATGCTCCCATTGTAAATTCATGTAGAGAAGAGACACTGGCATAGCACCAGCAGCATTAAGGCATGGGTATAACTACTCTGAGACTAAAATCCAAAGGGCCAATCAATGTCTCTTGCCACTGCATAATATATATTTCATTTTACCTTTCACTGGATTCTTGCCAGGGTCTCAAAAGTCTACTGAGATGTGATTCACCCTAGGGCATACCAGGCCAAGCTGAGATGTTTTCTTTGTATGTTACAATAAATATTACCATCAACACTATTTACAAGAATTACTTTACAATACTACTGGTACAAATACCCCCCCTGGAGCAAAAGGCTGTGTCTATCCCAAGGGAATTAGCATAGATGAAATGCTCAGATCAGATATCACTCTTATTAGAATATCTCCCTTAAAGCAAAGCTAATGACAACAAAAGGGCACTGGAGAAAAAGGTACAAGCAATCTGGAAAAAGCACTTTCACATTATCAGTTAAATACCATCAATAAAACACAAAAGATAGTAAGTATCAGCAGGAGGCCGTTCTTAGAAAGAGCCTTACTTCAAGTAGTACTGCCTCAGGGAGAATGCAGCATTTGTACAACTTGCAGGTAAATTGAAGCATTTGGCAACTTCCCTCCATTTCTTCTCATCGGTAACCTGCAACAAAAAATATTCCAACAAATCAAACATTGAGTTTTGTTGCACCTGCATGAAACAATACTGTAAAGCTTAGAAGTAATATGGCCATACTCTGGCCTATATTAATCTTTGCACTGCTACCTGCCATTTGAGTTCTGTTTATTATACTACTAACTACAAATTGGAGCTAACAAGCAAATTCTGGCAAAAATATTGTTAAGGTCAGGTTGTCCCATTGTTGGAGAATTGTTAAACAATTGCAAAGTATAGCCATAAGGTGCAAAACTATTGCATTCATTGCTAAATGCATACTCAAGGTAGACATAAATGTGGCCCTGGAAGCTCACAATCACAACACTGAAATGTTTCACAAATCATGATTGATGATGCACCGTCCAATATGAGTTACATGTTTACTAAAATCACTGTCTCTACAACATGGTCTCTCAAAAGTTTGGATTACGACCTAAGAGTCCCTTTTCTAAGAACAACCACAGGACAGCGATGCTTCTCTTACCAGGATGCGAAACTTTGGAATGGTTTTTCTAAAAGACTAAAAATATGTCAACTTTAAAAGATTTTATGAAAGCCATAAACTGATCATCTATTCACAAACAATCAATGACATCTCCCCTTTTTTCAATGTATCTTTTTTAAATTTCTTTGAACAATTGTAATTATGTTATCAATCACTTCTATTTTTAATGCAATTTTAATCTAATATTATTCTTTTGTATATTTCAGCATGGCCCGCTATAAATCAGTCCTTGACTGAGGGGCTACCATGGGTAAAAAAGATAAATAGAAAAATAGAAATAGATTATAAGTTTACTACAGTTTTCAGCTTAGCCCAGGTCTTACCTGGCAGCAATAAACCCAGGGTGGAATGGATAGGAACAGGAAAGTCAGCAACTCTGGTACACACTCAGAAAAAATAAATGATTCCTTCACAAGGACGCCTGAAAATCTTCTGTTTTTGTGACAAAGAAGTTAGTTTTAGAGGATTGCTGAGTGCCTTCCCCTCACAGGCTTTTTAATGAGAATATACCACCTCATATAAAAGAATAATTAAACTATCTAATGTACTTTTAACATCTGCCCAGCTGTAAGTTAAGAAAAGAAACACAAACCTTGGACAATTTGTTCTTTCATATGATTATTTCTTATTTCTAATGTTTCTCTAAGCTTATTCTTTCTTATGTTTAATGTAAGTTTATCAACAAAAACCAAAAATTTGTAAGCAAATTTGCCATGTTACAAATTATCTTTTGCAATGTTACAATGTAATGTTTACTTTTTGTTTCTATAAACAGCTAATAATAGGCACAATGAAACTTTGTGTTGTTAAAACCTACATAGCACATCAATGAGACAAATAAAACCACAATTTCATTTATGTTTGGTTTAATGGTTCAGTATCAGTGGTTCATGCATACAAAATACTACTTTCTATGAAAAACCTTGCCCTTTAATTTGTAGTAAGGATTCTTAACTTCGTGCCAAATTCTATTCTCAATCTCCAATTGGACTGAATGTCAGAAGTTACAATAACTCATAGAAGAAATTTTGTTTGATACCAAAGGATTACAAGACAGAACCAATAATCATTAAAGATTACCTCCTTAGTGTTATATATACATATATATATACATTTGGGCCCTGGTGATACACATTACTGACTAAGAAGTTCTCAAGGCCACCACCTGATTGTATATAGCTGCCAGAATAATTCAAATGAATTCAATACCTCTTTGAAATGTTTTCAAAATCTTTGCTGGCTGTACAAGCCTCATTAACACATGTGAGTACCACTTGTACACACAAATATGCACTGGTTGTTAGCACCTTTACTTTACTCAGAGTGCTTCCATTTGCCATATATGGTTGCTTTTAAGTGTCCAAAATCATCTGACAAACTCAACATTAAAGGAATGGTAATTTTAGCTTGCCTCTATTAAATAAGACAAAACCTTAAAAAAACTTTGTGAAAGAGTCCCAGCTTAAAATTGATTATCTTTTAAAGATATTGCCAAAATAATGTGCTATCATTCAAGAAATCAATTATTTGCAAGAAAAAGAACACCAACAGAATCTGACTGCAAATGATTGACAGTAAACTATCTTTTAGGTAACCCAACAAAAAGCATTATATTGTACAATTCAATTTCCCTGCAGGCCTTGCGCACATTAACATGACAAGAAGTTTCAAGAATTTCCAAAATTCTTCCCATTCTCTTAAGAATCCTTCACCCCTCATGAAGGGCTGTGAAATTTTGTATCAAGACCTCTCAAGAAACCATAAAAGCTTTGAAAATCCTCTAAGAATTCTATAGAGATTTCTTGGGCAAGAAAAAACAATAAGTATGATGTACACAAAGTCTACACTGTACAGTTGACATACCATGTGATTTATTTCTATGCTTAAAATCATCAGCTAAAACAATATTTAAGACCACAGCAACATCTGACAGCCCTTGATTTATCATCTCTTTTGGTTATCATTAACTCTTGATTCACTGACTCTTGATTCAAAAATTTCCTGAGGACAGATTCTATGATCATGAGTGTACAGGGAGGGAGATAAAGCTTGGGGGTGCTGCCTGAGAAAAATCCATTGTTTACAAAACTTTTGCCTGACTTCAGACCAACTTCTGCCTGTTTACGGCTGAATTTTGCAAATGTTTCCAATGTAGCCCCCCAAGCCCCCTGTCTCCCACACCATGTGTATGATAATGTCATTTCATGCAATTCCACTCAGTTGTGAACTTATGCATTTATCTACAAAGCTTGAAGAACCAGATTAATGCGAAATATCTTCAAATTACCTTGGCACAACCTCCAAGAGATGTAACTGTCTTGTACAGCAAAAACAAATCTAACTCCTTCCCGCCAAAGAATGGTACTCTTTTGAATGCAGATCTGTAAAAAAGATTAATGAAAAACTTCTGGCCCCTTCTTGTGAAATCCATGTCATTTTTCACAAGAAACAAAGAATATGAGCCAGCACTGGAAGTTTCTTATGAAAACTTCAATCGGAAGTTTTTGAAGACTGCTTTCCAATATTTACACATTCTACCTTCCAAGTGGAATGATTTTTGAAAGTGAAAACGAAGTAAAATTATCATAAGGATTCCCATTATCCTTATCCATATTTTCTGAGTTTATATCTTCTAAGTACTGTACTGGGAAGTTTCTTAGGAGTGGTTTCTTATACAAAGTAAGTGTAGCCTGTAAATCAAAATGCAACAAAAGAACTATTTCATGTAATGTTCTGCATTTAAAGCTACTTAATGTGTTGTTATGTATTTCCAACTTCATATTGAAACCAAGGAAATAATCTCTAAAGAGAAATCCTGAGATACAAAACCAAAAGCAAATTAAGATTCTCTTGAGATCGTGAAAATACCACTAGAGTCTCTCAGGGATTACTGGACTTGAAAACCCTTAATTTTTGTGACACATGACACTGATGACACATATAAGAAAAGCGACATACCCTCTACTTCCGTGAAATTTCTGCAAGTTTTGAATAAAATTTTGGTAATCTTTGTTGTATGCAACTTGATCCCTGTTTTGTTTGTCCATTTTGGAGTTCAGGCTGCCCACATCGGCTGTTCTAAAGTGTGGTGAAAATATCAATAGTTAAACACAAAGAATCTGTTAAAATTCTTGAAAATAATAAAGTTGTATCTGGAAAGTCGTCAACAAAAGGCGCGAACACGCTGACATCTGAATTAGATAAACAACAGCCTGTTGAAGCTGAAGATTTGATGTAAAATGAATCAAAATGGATTTCAATAGAGTTCATATGAAATTAGTTCGAAGTAACTGTTAAATAGCCTTTTGGTAGCACAATTTGGTAAACTGAAAACTTATGGAAATTTCGTCTCGAAGCAAAACATAGATTTATAGATTGTTTCTGCCTGTCGGAACAAACTCTGGTCGGAAATAGTGACATGTCTAGCGGGAATTTTGATTAACTACCATAACAACAGAACAACCAAAACCTTCAGCATGACATCACAAAATTTTGTTCAATATTGTCACTCAGTGAAATGCTTTTGAAGTAACCAAAAAAGAAGAATAGAAGAAGCTTTTTTGTGTCCCTGCTACTTCGTGAAATTTCCGTTATGTTTTCTGTATTCTCCCCTGGGTTAAACAGCGCCCCCTGGGTCATAAACGCACAATACCGCCCAATTTCAACGAATTCGAATATTTAGATACATTTCTAAAATGTTCTTCGCAAGCTGTTTTTGTTTAATGCAGCAATAGGCAAAGGAAAGCCCCAAATATGACATGCTTTTGAACTCAGCAAGCATCACGAACGCTCTCGAAGTTGTGGATGAGAAAGGCGAGAGAACAATAACGGCCACGTTAGGCCTTAAGTCCGACGTTTTTGCTTGATATTTCACTTGTTAACATCACTAACCAATCAGTCATCCCCATTGTCAGTGGACAAGAGCTTTGGGGGCACTTGCTAACCCCACAGAAGCAGGAACATGACCCCTTGAAATTCAAATCAAATGCAGTTCGTGATATAAACAAAAGACACAACAACAAGTTGATAATGAAGGCAGCCCAAATCCGCAAGCGCCTTCATCACAGATGTCTTTTTACGCTACTTCCTGGAAACTTAAGATACAAAAAACGTGATAGCAGCTTGGCTTGTTTCAATACTTACTTGGAATTGAGCATTTAACACTTGCATGTGCATTCAATCATTAAAAATAAGCACAGGAAGGCACACTGAGTTGACCCGCAAACCATACTTCGCTGCTTTCATTCTATGTGTCATGTCTGTTAGGAAGGTGCTTACAAAGGACAGCATTGAGCAAAACTTTCCCTATATTTTCGTATCCTTTCCCCTGAACGTCAAAGGGATAGGACGAAATTTCTCATAAGCAGAGGGTCAAGCATGCAGGGGGGTAAATTTCAAAACTGAAAGGGTGCTTTCCAATATTCAAAGAGGCAGAAGCAAAGGGCACTTTGAGGTGTGCAAAAAGGGCATTTCACATTATTCCTCTCAAGAACAACATGCTTTCAGATGTCAAACTTTACCCATAACTTTGAACCTTTTCTCTTAATCTTTTGGTATTTAGGTACTAGTTCTCACTTGAAGGATATAGTCCTCTAGAGAGCACATTTTTCGAAAAAGGGGTACTTCTAAAACTATAAAAAGGAGAAGAAATGGGTGATTTAAGGAAGTTGCATTAGCTACATTAAAACGGTTTTCTGTACCAAACTTGAGAAATGCTTTGAAATATAGCACCAAACTTTCTCATCTGGCACTATTCACCCCATACTAAACAGTGGCTGATTTATGCAGCTCAAAATGTCAAACAAGCTCTGGATGTTTCAAATTCTGTTCTTTGAATTTATGATTTCCCCTACAGCGTTTGCACTAAACCATACAATTTTTGTGATTTAGCAGCCAACCTTTTCATCATTCTGAAGAGGAATCTGAAGTGAATGATATCTCCATACATTTTAAAGAATTTTTGAATATGCACAGTTTGTGATAGAGGCCATAATGCCACTTGATCTACCTTTTGTGTAAGGGTGTATAAAAATATTACCTGTTCCACCAGAATATCTAGAAGGCCCATTCTGCATCTCAGGAAATTCACCTGGAAAATTGCACTCACCACATTTTTGGTGCTTCATGTTGCAATTATTTGTTGGGTTGGAAGGTTTGATGCCAAACTGTCAAAAGTCTTTTTTGGTGTTGCAAAATATTACAATTTCTTGGTTGTGCTTTTTTTGAAAGCTACTTTAGCAAACCACCTGGGTACAGCTTCTAAATAAAGTTTCATAGGTCTCATTAAATTGTTCAATTCACAATGTCCTATGTGTCAAGAACAAACTTTGTTTCATGCTTCACAACTACCAAGCTTTGCATGAAGGAGGTTCTCATACCACAATTCAAATTGAGTGCCATTCTCATAAAAAATGCAGCCAAACATAGCCAAAATAAACCAAGAACACATAGAATTACATAGGGGAGCATGTGGGGGGTGCATGTAAACTGCCCTTTCAAATGTTTGTTAGAACAAACATTGAGTTTGAAAGAAAAGAACAAACAATGCCTTTTGACTGAAACAATAGCTTTGTTCCCAAATATTTGGTTAACTGCCCACTGCACAAGATTTACAAAAACCTTGCAAAGGGATCTGAGATGAATATACAGTAAGATCTGCATGATGTTTGTGCAAGTGCAAAGTTTCATGATATGTTGATGATCTTGTATTTGGCAAGTGCTGAGTTTGCCTTTAATGTGTGCTTCCCTTGTGCTTCCCAAAGTACAGCAGCACCCTTTATGAGCCCATGAAAATAACCCGAATGAACTACCCATCACAGCATTCCCAGTTGATCAACAGAACAATCAAATATGAACAATTTGCGGAAGTAGATCTTGTGACAACATCTTCTGAGGATTGGAAAATCGTGAACCATGCGAGGAAATTAACGGGCAGTTGAACTTCGTCTTTGTATGGTAGAAATAATGGCAGCCCGGAGGGGCAAAATTTGCTAATATGTCGGCCTATGTAAGGTTAATGGATTAATGGGGGTTTGAGGGCACTCATAAAGCAGGGTTTGTTGTACACATCGATATTTATAGGGGGAATTTGGACTATTTTTGTGAGCACTTTGTTTCACAATCGAGACCAATGACACACAACAACAAGCTTCAATTCAACAGGTGACATAGTGGATACTTACGGCTTGCGATTGAACGCCTTTCACGGGCCAACACTCGATCGAAATCCACCAAAAACCTTCAATAAAAACTTATTGATCATCTAATGAAATGCCAGTGTTGATTATCCAACGAAAAGTCTTTAATATCTTGTATAGAATTAGGATCAAAGTGACGGAGTTGGTGAAAAATTCCACTTCAAAAACGGCTGCATCTTTTCGAGAATTTGACGACTTTTGTTGAGGATACGAAGAGTTGCAAGACTTTACATAATTACTAACCCCCTAAAAGTAACTTTGACGCATGCGTATTTATTATATCTACAGATTACCTTCCCATTGCGTTTGCGCTGGTTGTAATCCAGGGGGTCAACTGACAAATCCCCAGACTCAATGTTCTTCGTGTCAAGAACAAACTTTGTTTCACGCTTCACAGCTACCAAGCATTGTATGAAGGAGATTCTCGTACCACGATTCAAATTGCGTGCCAGTGTCATCAAAAATAAAGCAACCAAGCATAGCTAAAGTAAACCAAGGATACATAGAATCAAACTCTCAATTATTTTCAACACATTTTAAGCTTTGTATAGCACAATTTGCATAAAGAAGATAGAAATTTTTACCATTTTAAACCTGCACATTACTGATCAATCTTCATTTTCTCTTAAGGATTCTTTTCATACAGCTCTGCTGTCAATCAAAACCCTTGTTCCTGCGCAGTAGCAGTTCGCAACGTTTATGTTCAGAAACGGGAAGAAAACTTGTTAATGGAATAAATATTAAAAATAAACGTTCAAAATCACCTCAAAATGATTTCATTTTCATACACATGGTTTGATAATTGATGGACAGCCAAAAATACTGTCTCCTTTTCAAAACTGCAACGTGGGGAGGTTATCCCAAGGGAACGAAGAGATCAATCAACCAGTCATGAATGGGCCTCAGCGCAAACTGCCTCCCTTTAGGAGGAATTCTTAGAATTTCTGTCTGCCCCTGACAAGTCAGACAGCGGCAGGGCGTCGGTTGATCGCACGGGTCAGCTGACCATTAGATTGTTGCAAACTTGAGGTCTCTTTTTGTATTGCCAAAACTCGTCATTCCACAACGGACAATTTTGTTAGGTTGCTAAGCTGGCCCGTTTTCTTACCATACAACATCTAAATCTGTCCTTATAAAGTTTGAGTTTGCAAACTGATAGTTGTCTTTCAATCATTTCTGAGACCAATTCAGAAAACTTGGGTCAGTTTGAAATTGTTCCTACTCTCTCATTCTCTGATCAAGCTCAACTAAAAGTAACAACCCGATGATTTTGATAGAGAAAAATTTGCTGCTGTTGGCAATGTTTGATCAACTTCGCGCATTCTCTCTTTTCGTTTTATTTCAAATGGCTCTCCAGAATGCAAGGACAGTTGATAAAACATCAATAAAGCTTTATTTGCCTTGTAGTCAAAATCGAAGAGACGCACCTCCTTTATATTGATATGTATTTCCTATCTTGTTTGCCGACACCAGTTGGGAAGAGATTTTTGGCAGGAGTTTGTGGTGCGGCAGGATCACTAAAATATAGATTTCAAATAGCCAGAGGTTGTGCTTTTAAGTGCAAATGTAGAAAAATGCAGTTGTTGTAATGAAGAACAAAGAGTGTTGAAGTGACTCCTTGGTGAAGAAGGTTGGGAAATACTGAGAAACATTGTTAAATGCCAGACAAGGAAGAATTTGAATGTAAGTGCATTTGAAACTCGGCAGGACAGAATCATTGCCTGGAAGATTGAAGACTGATCGTCATGGGAGTGTACTCGAAATAAATTGATGGATTTGTGTCACAAGTGACCACACCAAAATAGCTCTATATTTCCAGCTTTTGAAATAGAGAACGGGATACATCAAAATTCAATTCTAGTCGTGGAAGATTTCAAATTAGTTGCATTTCAAAATGGTAAATGAAATAACAAGCAAATAAGTCAGCAGAGGAAACAAGGACAGAGCAAGCAGTTTCACTTTTTTCGTACGAAGTATAAAGCAATCAAAGATTGCAGCTATTAGGTTCTTGGGGTCGTGACCGAGTTACTGTAGATGATGACTGAAGACAAATGAAAAATATCGTGACTCTTTCAGCATATAAGCAAATAGAAGCCGCCTAGGCCAACGGAAATACTGAAAGTTGTTTACAATAATCACAGCCATAATTAGAAAGCACAACATATTACTTCTTTACATGTTCTCCTGCAAGATCTTCCTTCAGAACAGTCAGCAAGTCAATTATTTATTCCTTTTTGGCAGACGATATTGCAGTAACAGGAGTTTAAGGAATCGCCAGGAATAGCTGTAGTGGTTAACAACAGTTTCTGTTCAATGTTTATGATGACTATGATGGAAATTGTTTCGAGGGAGCTGTGTCGGCCATGTTTACAATTTTGATCTTCTGTGAAAGATCCAGGCGATTGGAAAAAGAACATTTGGATGTGAATCAAGCGATGGAAAATCTGACGAGTAAAGATTGGGAAAGATTTTACATAAGCAATCAATCAATCAACAGAAAAGATGCTTAACACTTTCCAAATTTGAAAAGCCGACATTTTCAGAAATCACATCTCCAAGACCTGCAGATGCTCACATGATGCAAGTTTCTTTTTCGTTGGCTCAGAAGAAGTGATAATTAAATATTTGAAGAAAAATATAACCTTTTGCATTTCTTTTGCTATAGTCATCAGCTTGAAAATGATTTTTTAAGCTGGTTAAATTTTATTAAGTGCCAAATAAATGGAAAGTGGAGGTTGTTCAAAGGCAATTCACCATGTGTGGCTCAATGACGAGTTTGTGTTAGGCTCTGTGCAGGTTAAAAGATAAAAAGCTGTCCTTCTGCCATTGAGGACCAGATTTCTTTTCAAGTCTGGCCATGATGCTTTCCTTGAGAACTATGAAGTCATGAGTAATCAGTAGGACTGAAAATTCTTTTGACCTACTTGCCGTTTATTCCCCTCTAGCGCTGTTCTAATTTACATGTTTACTCGCCTTTGCTATTTTATTCTTCCCCTTGTTTTAGTTTCCTTTCTTTACTCTCTTGGTGGACATTTTCTCCTATTACTCGTTGTTTTTGCATGTTTTTACCTGTTTTCTTACTCTTTGTTACTGCCCTATACCCGGGGGGGTAACTTAACTTGTCTGTGGTACGGGGTTGTGCCATTTTTTAGGGTACCTTTTTCATGATAGTTTCCGGATTTATGGGTGTGGTTTTCAACAATTTTTGGCATCTTCCGGATTTATGGGTATAGTTTTCTATCAGAATTCAGTTATTGATGAGCTTTTTTGGCATTCCTGGATTTATGGGTATGATTTTCAGAAATTCTCCAGATTTATGGGTATACTTTTGAGAAGCTTTTCCGGATTTATGGGTATACTTTTGAGAAAGTTTTCCGGATTTATGGGTGGTACTTTTACGATTTGAATGGCACAACCCCGTATCTTGGAAACTCAAGTTACCCCCCCCCCCCGGGCCCTATATGGCAGTTTACGCCCTATTTTACACAATTGTAATATTTTATATGGATAGAAAAAAAAAATTTTACACGCTGATGAGGATCTTGGAATGGATCCGAAATGCTCTAACTAACAGAACCATATCACTTGGACTTTTCAAATGGATTTGTCCTAACCAATAAAATTTGTGAAATGCCTCAACAAGATTCTTTTTTTGTCGTACTTGCCCTTAGATTTATCGAAAGGCTGCGATTTTCACCTGATGCTCCAATTTTCACTCTTTGCTTAGTTTCAGTGTTTATCTCCAGTTCATTGATTAGTTCATAAATTTGACAAATCATTTGTTGTAATTTGTAACTGCTCTGAAGTGGAGATTTGGTAGTCATTAATATTATTACTATTACCAATGAATCAAGTGTCAGTTCACCTAAGCATATAAAATTTTTAAAAGATTTTTAAACAAATTTATATGCGTAGGTGAATTGGCTCTTGATTTGTTTTATCATCATATTTGCTAGAATAGGAATGGAGGGAAAAAATCAATTGGGGTATACGTTGATTATCAATGAATTCATCAAATTAAGGTGTAAGCCCCTTGTTAGGTTATTTCTGTTGTTACCCTATTCAGAACCTTCTTCCGTTCTGATCTTTGCATGAGCAAGGAATCAGCTTGTATTTCCGTACCCTTACATTTATGGAGATTTCTGTTAGCTACCAGCCGTTGCCATTCATATTTGAGGTTCGAATTTTCAATTCTAAAGGCATATCGTTTGTGTGGGCAGATTTGCAAACCAGAAGAGGTTTGCAGCATTTGTAGATTTTGATATTCCAAGTCTGCAACATGATCAAAGCTTCGCATCACATTTGCCAAGGAGGTTGTGTAATGTCAAATGATACCCTCCTGCACCTCCAGGTTCTCCAAACATAATGACTGCTCTACATCAGACCACGTGTGACCTACACGTAGATACTAATCACAAGTCGAAATTCCAGGAATTCATTTGTTGTTTTGACAACACAACAGGTTCACGCGAATTAAAGAGTTCGTAAGATACAATCACGGGGACCCCGGTCCCACCCCTCCCTAATGATAAAGAGACGTTGCTCAGTGCTCTGTAGCCTCGACCATATTACGCCATAGCTTCGCAATCACAAACGAGGTCACATGGCAAGGCCTCTTTATTATTTGGGGGAGGTAGGTTATGCAACTTCCTGGGGGCCCTGTGATGCCATTTAGGACTGCAGACAAAGCCGCCGATCAACCCTACGCTTGCTATTCCTATTACTGATTTTGCAGTACTCAGAGTTTCTTATGAGTTTCTTAAAGGTTCCATAACATTCTCTATGTTCACAACCTTTCCCTTCTGACATTCCAAAAGAAAGTCTTGAAGCCATGTCAACGTTTTCACTTTATTCAAATACCTTCTAAGTAAAGTTGTACGGGAAAGAAGTGAAAATTGAGTAAAATAGGCAAGGGATTTCCTTTGTGAAAATGAATTGTTTCTTCACTTATATTTTCCCAGTACTGGAGTTTCTTAATTTTTTGGCAATCTGAGAGTAAAGTTTCTTATACGCAATTTCTTATTAAAAAATACGGGTATACAAACTTCGAATTATTTCATCTTGCCTGGATAAGTCTTGCTTTTTTGAAGATTTGAAAATTGTTGTAAGATGTGTTTATGAAAGGGGTAGTGCAACTGCAGGAGGAACTACTTTTTTGAGTTTGTACGGAACTACGTTAGCATTTTTCATAAAACAAGTATTTTAGCATTTTTACAAGCTCAAGATGGAGATGAAATTGTTCCATTTGAGGACAAAATTGCTAATCATGCAATGCAGGACTATTTGGAGGAGTAGATAAAACGAAGCAAAATTTCCTTGCTGTTTGCAAGAATGATTCATTTGGATTCATCAGTCATTTCTCTTCATCTTCAAAGTCAAAGTTACAATTTTGTAGGGGCTCAAAGCTCTAATGGCACGGTGCAAACGTGAAACGTGGTCTGGATCTCAAGGCTGACTTATCTTGCGCTTTTATATAAGACCTTAGCAGATTAATATTCGCTCTACAAGCAAATAAAAGACTCATCCCTTTTATGCTCGTCATAAATGTAACAGCAGGCTAATACACATACATACACATGGCTTTTATGAAGCGTTTCAATGGCGTGTGCCCTAACACCTGGCATTACAAGTACCGCGCTGAACCCACATAAGCAAGAGCTGGTGGCGGTTTATTCAAAATTGCATACCTGCTTCCAAAACAATGGCAATTAAGGTGACGCATTCAATTTGATCACGTTACCAAAAGTTAAGGCGATAAAATACTTCAAGGTGATAGATTGCTTCTCAGTAATACTCCTTCACAGCGTATTGTGTGTTGTACATTGTTTGCTCCTTCGCAAGGAACGGAGTGCCTCTTGCACTCTAGCCTACGAAACAAAACTCGAGTAATTATTTTTAATCATCCTAATCTGCAATTCAAATAATGTGTGACACGCGTCTCAACAAATGCTGCATAAATTAAGTTCTAGGGTTCTAGCAATCTGGAACTCACTATAGCAAGCTTTCACTCTGTTTAGTAGACCCTTTCTTCTCTTGAATAACGGGTCTACTCGTGGGCTACTTGCGATCCTGCTTCTTCACAATGGGGTTGAACTGCGCTTCTCTGCTCCTTCGCAAGGCAACTGTTCGATTTGTGTCAACACAGCATAGAGTATCTCATACGGTCCTGCTCCTTCACAAGGACATCCGTTACCGCAGATATCTGCTCCTTCATAAGGTAACTGCTGAATCTGCGCCAACGTAGTGCAGTGTATTTGATCAAGATAAAATAAGAGAACTAGGTCTTATTTGAACGAATAGTTCTCTTATTTTATCTTGATTTGATGTATAGTCAGCTGGTAATGGCTTCTCTTAACATATAAAAACAGATTGACAATAGACTTTTTAGCTTGTCTAAGAAAGAGCCTGGATCGAGCCGTGCTATTATACATTTTACACGCAAGGTTCAATCGAGTGGCATTAAAGCTTCCATTATAATTGTGCAGATTCGAAAATTCTACAAAATGTAGAAAATATCATTCGATTCCAACCTCGTTCCCAGGGTGTTCTTACGTCATACGCTGATCACGAAGCCAAATGAACACCCTGGTACACTTTGATCAAATCTGCTCAGAAAATGGGCAGATTTGCAGTTTGCTAGGCAATGCCAAGCGACGGAAAATGCCCGTTGCTCTAGCGCTATTTTTGCAATAGATAAATCGAGATACTAAAAAGAAACACTTTGACGAGCTTATTTCAACCTCTTTAAATGTATTCAACAAAAATCTGGGGTTAGCAAGTGTGTTTAATGTGAAAATAAGCACGGCTTCTTTGGGGCGAAAATGGGCCTAAGTTAAAAATCAAAGAAATTTTCACCGCAGTTTCCATAATGAAATGGCTCATTATTCTTCGACAGTCGGAAATAAATTGCAAATGATGGTCAAATTAGATAAAGAATATGGTTTTACGTTGAATTTTGACACGCCGCGGCCGTTTACCCCACGCAAAACGGAATTACCGCGGAAAATGGCAAACAGCCAATCAGATTGCCGAACGGCCTCTTGTATCCCAGAGTAGAGGTAGAGCAGCGAACTCGCTCTAAGGACGAGATTGGATCAATTCACACTCTTCATATGAATAGCTAAAAGGTCTATTGAAGCATCAGTTCCAAGTAAGCAGTTGCTTACTAAGATAATGGAGTTATAACACGCATTTCTGAATGCAGTTATTTCTAGAAATGAAGTTTTAAAATGAGGCACATACGTAAAGTTTTGAACCCAATTCTAATCAATAATTTCTTCTAAGTGAATCATCTCTGAATTAGAATCTTAATAATGATAATTTTCATCCAATCTCAATCAACATTTCCAACTATAAATCATTGCTGAAACTTTTACTTCCTTTTATTTTATACAAGAAATATTATACACAACCGTTTAGTGTAAATTACATTATATGCAAGATTTACATTTTATAGTATTTTCCGGTATTTTCTAGATCCTCTTCTAACATCTTTATTACATTAAAAAGCTGATAAGCTGCATTTTGGATGGCCTGAAAAGGATTCCTCTGTTTGAAAAAAAGTTTCAAAAAGTTTCTAAGCTTGAAATCTCATCTTGAGGATCAACGAAATCCCACTATTTGCCTTAAGGCTAAATTGAGTTCACAATGGACATTTTTGCTCAAACTCTTTAGCAGAAAAAGTAGATAAAGCTGTGGGGGGGGGGGGGAGCTCTTGGTAAAAAGCTCTCAGTTATGGATATTTGTGATACTAAACTGTTAGAACTATCATCATCTTTTAGATCCGCTGGGGGCACTTCATTATTGGTTCATGTTGGGTTGTGCGCAACAAGAATGTCAGCTTTGACCCAGTTGCTGAATTTTGGGGGAGGATTTTGCGACCCAATCTCAGAACATAGATATAGTTTCCAACAAGTTTTTGCACAACAAAAGAATAAGAAATTGTTTAATCTCAAACCTACGCACCCCTAGAATTTCTAGCAAAAATTAGACCCCAGTCGGAATCGCAGAATTTTCTTCAACAAGAGCTTCTCATTCTAGGAACTTTTGCGCCAAGAACCACCATAAATTGGTCCACATCTCCATATGATCGGGTAGTGAATAGATCAAGGGTTAAGTTCGGGCATTGACATCGCTGAGCAAAAATAAAATATTCAATGTTGAACGATAAAATTTACTTGAAAATATATGGAATTCTCCTCAGGCCACCAAGTAAAAACCACGAACGGATTAAATAACACTTGTAACTCAACAGCCTGCGGACGCAAACCAGGGAACATATTTCATAACGAAACTTGGACCATGAGTTGCAGGCACTATTTGTAATGTATTGAACAACATGTAGACTTATGTTAAGTAAGAAACAACTGATTTTAAGAAGGCCTTCTTTTGGAAATGATTCCGCAATTGTTGTCACAGACAAAAGTGCTACATGGAATAACTTCTTTCATTCAATGCCAATAAGGGCATCGCATTGACTTGATTTTTAACGGCATAGTGAACGCCCCAATTTTGTGCCACATTCTGAAGGAATCAGTCTCACTCACACACCCATACAGAAATCAGTTTTCCATTATCTTTGGTTCGACTTAGGTGTCACGTGAAAGTTTTGTTGACCGACATCTTATCACAATGCTTGGCCTAATGCCATAGGAGGGACACTGGGGGGCACGTGCCCTTAATATTTTGCAATAAATAAAGAAGTTCCTTATATTCAGGGACTGCCCTTTAGCTTAATAAACAGAGTGCCCTTCGAGAATCGTCAACTCCCCAATAAGTTTGAGATGCTTTCCTACGGCCCTGGTCTTGCTACTTAAGTGTTCTGCTCCTTGCAATTTGCCACGGTCCAATTTTAAACTACCAGAGACTGTCCCCAACATGCTCCCTGGTTTTCTGCCTCTATCAATAAACCTAACTTAAATAGCGCTCTTTTTACCAGTATTAAAAAACCTTTTACCATACATGGTCAACTTGTCATTCCAGTTTTTATTCAACAAAGCCAGATCGACTTCAACGTAGTTCGCAAACACGAACAGAATTGCTGACAGAATGGCCACAGAGAAGAAGAAGCGAATTACAGTTGACACGCAATGACAGTGTGAATTCCGTGATCTGTGTGCTCTGAAATAAAATAAGATGAAAACTTGAGATTGTGGTCATCATACAAATTATCTCTTTGCAAGTTGCTGCGTTCGATGTATAGTAAATTATTCATGAGGTGTATGTACGTTAAGTCAACTGATTAAATGAAAAATATTCTGCACGAAAGATGAATTAAGTTGCTAGCAGGGTATTAAGCTGCGCTGTATAAAACTGCTTTTCTTAGAACTTAAACGCGAGGTGAAGTCTTTTCATTTTTTATCTTAAACATGGGGAAGGCAACTCTACAAATGCAATTACTAGAGGACTGGAGGCTCATTACACCTATCTTGTTACATGAAAAAAGACTTTAGGCCAGCACTAAAAACTTCTTAAAATTATCAGATTTTCAGTACTCAGAGCTCATTACAAGTTTCTTAAAGCTTTCTCAACAATCTTCATGTTCACTACCTGTGTCCTCGTGAACATTTCAAAACAAAGCTTTTCTAAAGCAATTCCAATGTTTAGACATATCTCAAGTACCTTCCAAGTAATCGGATACAAGCAACAATTGAAAATAAAGTAAAACATACAAAGGATTTCCTCTATCAAAAAGTAGCTTCTTTTACTAGTGTTTCTTAATTTATTGCAATCTGAGAGTTCAGTTTCTTACGAGTGGTTTCTTACCAAAAATGCGCGAGCACTCATCTTTTTATAAGAAACCGCTTATAAGAAACGTAAGGATAGACGATCTATTTTTTGAAAGTTGAGAGACCGAGCTTCCTGGCTAAAAAGCAAAAAAAACATTGCCGTAATTATCAGCTTAATTTTTCAAGGTCATAAAAAATGTTTTTTCATTGCAAAGGATGTCCCAAATATTGTGCCCCGTTTGTTTGGCTACTGCGGAGGAGCTATAGATTCAATAATCTCGGTTTTACACAGTTGCATAGATCAGGCTGCAACTTTGAGTTTGAGACCGTATTTGAGTCAATCTGACACGTGGTTGCCGATTTATTGCAGAGAGAAAGCAAAATAAGGGGTTCCTTCATAAACAGCGCTTCTTTCTATTGTTCCCAGCAATGTCAAAATAAAGTAAGTTTTCACTCTGCCATAAATCAGCAACCACTTGTCAGATTGACTCAAGCAAGGTCTCAAACTCCAAGTTGAAGCTTGATCTATCCAACTCTGTAAAAACCTAGCTAATTGAATCTACATCTCCTCCACAGCAGCCGCACAAAATCGGGCACAATGTTTTTGGGACACCCTCTACAGTGTTGACGAATATTTGAATAGACGATTATGCTAAAGATGGTGGCAAGGAAGTTTTTACCAAGATTTACAGCGTTCGAATTGCGAATCTTTAACGATTCGATAGGAATTCGATCTGAGAACGCAATGCATCTTGGTAAGAAGTTCTCGCCGCCATCTTTAGCATTAAAGTCTATTGAAATTATTTTGAGCTCGATTTCTGTCTGAACTATTCCGATATCTTATTAAGTACTTTAAAAAATCACTTTAAGGAAAAAAATCCAAATTCAGAAAAAACAAACTTAAGAAATTAGTAAGAAACTTTAGGTAGCTAAAATTTCCTAAAAATAAAGAACTAAGATCTAAAACTTATGCTTAAAATAGTGAAAGCAGCTCTAACACCAATAACTCGAGCTGCTCGGATAAAAATATGCAAATATCACTAGATCTAAGCCCTTTTGTAGAACGTCCTATGGCAGGCTGATTGGACTTCTCACCTGATATCTAATTCTCGCTCTGATGTTTCAACTCTTTCTAATGTTTCAAGATTTGGCGAGTAATTCACACATTTTGGTTTCGCATCAACTGATTCTGAACCTTCAATTTGCTTTTCAGTTTCTTCTTCTCGAATGATCTCCTCCTTCCTAGCTGATTTCTTTCTCTCTCGAAGAATCGATTTTGCCAAACCAAAGAACGTCAGTGACTTCGACTTCTCTTTCTGAAATAAAACCGAAGAATAGCTAATACACCGGGCGTCGGGTGTCAAAGACCCTGGGGCGTACTTGATAAGATTTTGGAAGGGGACGTGCCATCGAAGTTTGAAAAACATACACGTTCCTTGTACCAATTTTTCCAAAATGTATACCCGACTTTATACCAATTTTTCCAAAATGTATACCCGACTTATACCAATTTTTTCGAAACATATACCTGACTTTATACCGATTTTTCCAAAATTTATACCCGACTTATATCAATTTTTTCGAAACAAATACCCGGCTTTACGACAATTTTCCGAAAATGCATACCGTACTCTGTAACAATTGCAAAAATTGCGAAAATTGATACCGTTCCTTATACTAAAGTCGCTACCGTACCTAAATAGATAAAAATGAAATGAAAATGAATGAAATTAGTCCTGGAAATCGATACCGTTCCTTATATCAAAATCATCAAATTTGATAGTCTTCCCGATGGCACGTCCCCGTACCCAAAATATGCATAGCACCCCCCCCCCCCGGTTCAAAACAACTCGCCAAAGTTCAATTAAAACCCTTTGATAAAATTTTCTTCTGTATCTCTTATCTTCTGTGTTGTCAATCATCCAAATATACCGGGTGTTCCTAAAAAAGCTTCCCTCTTTGAACAGTTCCAGAAAAACAACGATTGTCTCGCTTTGAAAGACGTAAATGCTATCACTTGCCAACTTGGACCCACATAATTTTTCCCATTTTTTTTGCTCCACCAAAATACAAATTATCCAAAAATCTATTGCTCGAGATACCCTTGGTAAAGTGAAAAGTCTAGTGGTGGAGATAGGTTCCATTCCTTCCATGTTTTACATCATATGTGTGAAGGCATACAACCACTTGTCAATTTAAAAAAATGGTACTTAATCTCGGCAATATGCTAAAGTGCGGACCACAGGATCACTTTTTCATGAGACAGCTAGACGAAAGAAACCATATAATGATACAACAGCGAATGAGTCCATTTAATGAGTGTATATATTGCCAATATTTCGTCCTCCATGTAGGACTTTTTCAGAGCTGTTATACGATAGTTACATTTAACATTTGAATATGTACCAATTCTCGAATCGATTCTTCGAGAAAGAAAGAAATCAGCTAGGAAGGAGGAAAGCATCCGACAAAAAGAAAGTGAGAAGCAAGGTACACATTCATCAAATCTTAAATGCAACTATCGTATAACAGCCCTGAAGAAGTCCTGCAAGGCAGGACGAAATATTGGCAATATATATACTCATTAAACAGACTCATTCACTGTTGTTTTTCGACGCTTTTCCGCGTTTCTACCAACAAATTCATTCGTTATCCGTCATCAAAAGCTTTTGCGGATCCGACGAGCGACGTTTATATCGTGGCATTTTCCTTTTCGACTTATAATGAGACATACCTAAAAATACTAAACAAGGAAAATGAAGATAAACAAAGATAAAGTTATGGCGAGACGCAAAAAAAATTTCAATGAGTTGGTTTACTGCTTAACATGTGATAGGCATACCTTTTTCTCTTCTGGAGAGCTAGATTCTTTACTGCGCTCTATAACAGAAGCATTTGTAAATTAATAAGAGCAACATTAGTGTTGTTTTTGCTTACCAAGATGCCTGTTAATCTATATCTACGATTGTAGTTTGCAGCCTCTCTTTGAGGCAATAATCAGGATATGGAGACCGATATACAGAAAAAAAACAATGACTTCGAAACAAACAGGCATTCAAAGTCAATTAACAGAGATACATATATTCTTTTTTATCCATATAAAATTCTTACAATACATGTTTACCAATTCTACATATCAATACTATACAACTGGACAACACTACAGGGACAATAACACGAGGAGCAAAATTGCATGGCTACCCCATGTTCTTACATATAACAAAAAACAGTGAACACTACTAGGATATTATGCAAAGAGAAAACAAAGAATACTTGTAAACTAATCACTATACGCTAACTACAGCCTAAATCCATTACAATGAACGTTTGCGGCATAAAAACTGTGGGAAACGTATTTCAGAAATGTACATATATTCTTTTACAAGAAACCAAGAATTTGAGCCAGAAATGAAAGATTTAATTATCAGATTTTGAGTACTCAGAGTTACGAGTTTCTTAAAGGTTCCTCAACAGTGTTCACTACCTTGACCCTGCCGCTAGTGACTGAAGCCTTTTCAATATCTAGATATTACTTGAATACCTTCCGAGTAATACGATACAAGATACAAGTGAAATTATAGCATGAATGTCTGAAAAATTTTCTTAATTGAAATAACTGCAGATTCTTGATTTAACGATTAATTATAGAAAATACGAATACAGCGAGCTTTTCTAAACATAGCTCAAACACAGGTTGTGGGGGCAAATTAGTCTGAAATTGACAAATACCACTCTTGTTACTTCAGTATTTGCTAACTTTGTCTAGATTAAACTGTTTACATCAAAACGTCATCGTTGACCTAATCCAGACAAATCTGAAAAATACTGAAATAACAAGAGAGCTATTCATCAGTTTTAAACTAATTTTCCCCAAAACCTGTGGCACAAAATATTTACACGCACCACTTGAGATTCTACCATTTTTACTGATCGACAGAATAAAATACAAAAGGTTACATTTAGACGGACCCATTCCCCCTACCTTTAGCTAAGTTACTTTGATCAAGATTCAAACTCTAAAATTTGCAAAATTTCCATTTTCCTTCTAAATGAAGCACGCTTTGACAGCTACGATGCACCAAACAGTAGTATATCTACAAAAACTTTCAGACACATAAAAGCAAGAATTAATGCGATATACGAACCATGACATTTTTCACAATATCCATTCTTCAGATTACCATTAGCCATATCTGCAATGAAATGAATCCGATTTAAAACCAAATAGATTTTAGTTCGAAGCTCTAAATGTCCATATTCTGTACCATCTACAAAATCTTCAGTGCAATGTCTGATAAGTTTTCGCCGTCATTATCCTTAAAAATCAGCCGTTTATTAAGCAAGTGCAATATGAAATGGAAAGAAGTACCAGGTTTCCCAAAAAAGTGTCCCCTTTTGAACAGTTCCAGAAAAGCAACCATTGACTTGTTTTGAACGATTTAAAGGGTGATCTCTTGCTGAGAGGCTAACTTGAATCAAAAAATTTTTACCGATTCTTGTCCTAATCAAAAGGCTTCCAAAATATGAATTTCCAAAAATATTAAGCTCGAGAAACCCTAGCCTGAGATCAGGCTCACTCGCAAAGAAATTTAAAGTAAAAAAAAAACGAAAAGAAAAGAAGAAAAAGTCTTGATCTCAGGCTAGAGAAACCCCTGAAAAGGTGAAAAGTCTAGTGATGGAGACATGTTCCATTCCTTCCATGTTTTACATCACAGGTGTGAAGGGATAGAACCGCTTGCCGGTTTCATGAATTGGTATTCAAGCTCGGCAATATGCTAAAGTGCGGACCACAGGACCCTGTCTTGTCTTGTACTTTACTTCGAACAATCAAGCACAATCGAGCTGTTTGAGGACAAAAACAAAATTCAAGCTCGGTACTGTTGGAATTTATTAAAAAGAAGAAGTTTCGAGGGTTTTGAAGTGCAAGCTTAACGATCTTATTGATCAACCGCTTTTAGCTCTATCTTAAATACTTCAGGTATTCTGTATTTCCGGAAAATGATTACTTTAGGGGCAGAAAGTTTCGCGAGAAAAGAAAATCGCGAAATTAAGGGCATGAACTTTCGCGAATGACGTTTTTTCCCGCAAATTTCGAAAAAAACTTTCGCGATCGAGAAAAAATGATGCATGTTCGCGTGAAAAGACTGTTGCGACTGAAGAAACGTGAGGGAAAAACGCGATTTTCCATTTATTTTCAGTACTACCCAAAATCAAGGTGACAATTTACAAGGGTTTGTAGCCCAAGAGACTAAAGATCGAAGTGATTAAGGAACAGCAACGCAAAACTTGAAGAAAGGAAAAATTTGATAGAAAAACTCTCGCGAGTTGAGGATTTTCTGTAAATTCGCGAGCAAAAACTTTCGCGAATTTTGAATTTAGATTATGCCTTGGCAGAAATTTCCGCGAAAAGTGCCAAAAAACGTGAAAATCGAAAAGTTTCTGCCCGCGAAAGTTTCTGCCCCTAAAGTACAGTAAAACCCCGCAAACAAGAACATAGCAAAATAAGAACCTGCAGACTGATTTTGTGGGAAAAGACACCCAAATATAAGAACCAAATACAGACTGATTTACTTCAATGTTCTTATGAGATGGTACACTTGATTAAGAAATTTCATCAAATCAGTGTAAACAATTATTGGCAACTGAACACCTCAACCAGTTTCAGGAATATGCAAATTCTTTTATCTAGCTGTATGATGTAAATTGCTTTGTCAATAACAAAAGTACCATACCTTCTGATATTGAAATGCAGTCATTATACCCTAGAGTATATTTAACACATACTGTATACTGTAGCTATATATTCATCATAGTCATAACTGTCCTTGTGATAAGAACCAAACCCTGTAAATATCATAAGTACCCCATTTATAAGAACCTAGCCAGTCTATCTTTTAGAAAAGTATGTTCTTGTTTGCGGGGTTCTACTGTATAGCAAATCAATCCGCGCAGATAAAGAAATGAATGAAAATTGGAATTTGTAGGCCACGAGGCTCTAGTGGGACAATCTATAATGAAATCACTGAGGGATACATTTTTAAGAAGAGAGATAAAGGACGGAATAGTAGAACCTGGACTGATGACTTGAAAGATGGGCAGATACAAAAACATTCTATGCATTGAAAGAACATAGAGAGAGATGGAAGTTCACGGTTTCCAACTTTCGTTACGAAGATGGTAACAAATAATGAAGATGAAAACATAATGACCTACCATTTCTTAAGCGGCGTGAATTTTCAATCGCAAGCATTTCTTTCTGCCTGCAATTAAGAAAATGAAATTTATAAGACTAAAAAAGTATGGAACGACTAGCTATAATCAAACATTGCAATTGGTCCGTGAAGGGCACTTACGATCAACTACATTATGTAGAGACATTTTGATTGATTAAATCTTGCACTCCCTAAGAAATTGCACAGCGTAACCGAGATATTCAATGGACGAAACGTGAGGCATAGACAACGCCTTTATATCTTTGCTGAAAGGAAGAAAATGAAACCTACGCTCTTTTCAGATATGAATCTAAGTTCGGCGTAAATCAGATTTTCTCAAGTGCTATTTACACCAAGTTTCAGATCATGCTTTGTCAAAGATCTTCTAGCAAGATATGACAATACATGTATTGGTATCTCAGCTGTAAATAGTTAATTTTTTCGATATAAAATACGATCTTGTACTTGAAAAATGATGTTGCATAACGTCTCGAGCTTTACTCTTAATCAGGTGTGTCTTTTAGAGAGTAAAACTCGAAACGTTATGCAACATCATTTTTCAAGTAGCTACAAGTTGTACGCTATACCGAATTAATTGCTTGCAATAATAACGACACACTACACGCAAAACAAACTTTGTGAATAATGAACATTAGATACATCAGATATAAAGATGCCATCAACGAAGAGTAGGTGTGGACGTTATCTATATCGATTTATCAGATCATATCACCGATGTTTCGCAATGTAAAAGTATTGAAAAATTTATCACGTATGACATTTAATGATGATACCACGTCATGTAACGGGCGAGCAAAACAACAAAATAAAAACAGTCCTCGTTTGAAAAGCCACTACTCCTTGGATATCGTTAAAATAATATTAGCTAGTATGTCATTCAATAGTAGACATGCTCAAATATATCTTAAGACTTGCCAAACTGAAATCGACCTCCATTCTGAACTAATGAGGGATTTTCTCAAGAAAGCCCCTCAAAGAAACCATCTTATCCCATTGCTATCCATGTAATTCACAACCAAGAGATGCATTTGAAACAGTTTCTACTGTTTATCAAAGAGCCATCTCTGCTCCTTTGCAAATTTCTGAACAGGTTATAGAGAAATAATGTCGCAAATTTTCGACTAAAGGAAGCTTGACGCATTTTGTCCAAACCTACAGCTTGTGAAGATTTCTTAAGACGTAAATTTGATGTGCATAGTTCTAAGATGTAAAAAACCAACATGCGTGGAACCAGAAATTTGCTATAGCTATCATGAAATGTTACCTCGATTCTTCCACTTCTCTGGCTCTTTCATTACAAAGCCGCAAATATTCAGCGTAGTTTATAAAAATTTCAATCACTTGTCCGGCCTTTGCTTCCTGAAAGTTGATGTAAAATTACTTTAGACTCGCCAGGAAATTGGATGAGATTCGATTTTCGGCTCTTATTAGTGAAAGAACAGCTTCTAATAAAAGGTGGGAACAACTTCGTTGACTGTTAAGGTAAATGCTTGAGCAATTGATTGGAGATTCCTGACGCAAATCAGCGAGGTTTGGCAAGGAGCAAAGTACCTTATTGTCAGATATTGTTAAAGGAATTAAAAGCATAGCTATTCTAAAAGGAATCTGAATCGAACGATACCTTTATGCACTTCAAAGAATTCTGGAATGTTTACAATACTGATAAACGCTTCAACGGCATTCTGTCGAAACTTTCGCATAAAAATTCATGAGAATATCGCTCGATTTAGACCCTTTCGCCGAATAGCTAAAAGGAACAGAGGTATTAAATATTCAAAAAGGTGGGTGTAAAATTCAATGACCTATCTCTCTGAAGTGAATAGCTTTAAAGAAACTTTAGCTAATTCATTATAGATCTTCCGTTAGACTTTTACAAAATCTTCAACATTTTTAAGAATTCAAGAAAATTTCGAAATAAAACTTCAAACTATCATAATTTCTAGACCGGTGGACAAAAGATCAAAGAATTTCAAGAAAACCATAGTCTATGAATGTCTACAATATGGTATCAAGCAAAACTCTTCCACTCTTCTGGTCTATGATTTAGAAATTTGCTGATGTCACACGCTAAAATGAGCTCAAATGTAAAGTAGGCTGCACAATCAACAAATATTCAAGATTTCTGAAAAGTCCAACGGTAGAATCATGGATATGTAGCTAAGTCTTCTGTCAAGTCATTCAATTAAAAGAAATAGGTCATAGAATTTTGCAATTTCCTTTAAACACCGAGTTAAAGATTTGAAACTATCCGACTACAGCTATATTTCGTATTAAGTACAGACTGCAAAACTCTGGTCCTCCTAAGTGTCCTAAGAGTATCTGCACCTTTTGACCGGCATAAAGACGGAAAAACTGGCTTCACACTGCGCTAGAAAGTTTTCTTAGTGAGGTATTTCAATGACTTTGGCAGCCATGTTGAATATTGAGACAACCATTTTGGTCCTACCTCTCTTTCATGCAACTTATCACACGCAACAATGTAATCAAATAAATCTGACGTCACAATCTGACGAGGTTAGCACAAAACGAAACGCAACGCAACATTTGAGCATATAGTGAAGAATTCAGTTGAGTTATTGGTTGTGTTCTTCATTATCGAGTGAATATCGCTCCGTTTACGCAAAATTTTGTCGTTATTGAATTGTGAATTGTTCTGTAACGATTGTGAATGAATAAACGCAACATGTTGGCCGATTCAGGTGTCGATGTTGCGAATGTTACGCCAAGTATGCAGAAGAAAGATGATGAGTTGGAAAAGATGCGAGAGGCATGGGAGATCGCGGAAGAAAAGAAGTACCTCGCCATGCAGTAAGTGGATCTTTAACGTAAAGGCGAAACAATAACTGTTGTTGGAAAATTAGCATTGTGCTACTTCGAATGCCAATCGTTTTGACCTTACCTTTAAAGTAAAAACGAAACATTAGCTGTTTTTCGACCACTGGAATTGTTATAGTGGCTTGTCTTTCCTACTTTAGTTCCTTATTGATTGAATTTCCAATTTGTTTATCTTCTTTTCAGCAAACTCCGGGAAGAAAAGATTGAGAAACGCTATGTCGCACTGAAACTAAATAAGGAGGTAAGAAAGTTGCCATATTTACTCTATAACTGCAACATTCAGAGCGGCAAAGTGTATCATTTGACTTAACGTTACTGGTTCCTATCAACTAGTTTTACTGTGTCTTTAATGCAAGCTAGGGATATACTGGAGGGGGCAGAGGGGGGGGGGGAGAAGTTGAAGAAAGGAACTTGTTATTTTCTGTCGGAGAACACAGCAGACAAGTAAAGCGTAAAAAGATTGTGATGTAAGCAAGAGACGGGAGAATGAAGGGCCCCTACAATATTTCCACTAGAACGGAAATCAATTAGGAATATTGCGACGAATTACAAAGTTTATTGATTCTAAGTACATCTTCTTTCTTCTCATTTCTGTAGTTGGACGAAGTTAAGAAACAAAATGCAGAACTGAAAGTCGCTTTACAAGATCAGATGGACATAATAGAAAGTTTGCTGACCCGAGAGTCGCCCAAAGTGGAGGGCCTTGAGAAGAAAAATGCTGAGCAGAAGGCAACGATTGATTCCATGCAAAATGAGATGGAAACTTTGAAGAAGAAGATGGAAGAGGTTTGTATATTTCAAATATTCGAGATTAGGCATATGAAAACCTGTTACAACTGTCAAATCATAAAAGATTTCGGAAGAATAAGCAAAGATATTTGCATCTTGGTGTTCTAAAAGTCACAAACATATTAATTTCCACCTAAAACTCGGAAGCCTTTTTGAATTGCTACTTTGAACAAGTTCTATTATTTACACACGCGATTCCTCCCTCTTGGAACTTATCTGACTGTTTGCATCAACCACATCCAGATAAAACATAACATTAAATTGTGTCGGCAGTATTTACAAAGAACATTTAATGGTGGATCACTTGAGTCATAGGAAAAATGTAGCTTCGCTTGAAGATTTATATGGAAAGACATAAACAGCGATAACAAATTTATTTCAATCATTTTACCATTGCTCCTTTACCTTACTGTCAAACCTGATGAAGAGCCTAGCTAGAAAACTTGTGTATTTTGCACTATTCCAATACAAAGTCGTAATTCTTCAAGGATCACTTGATTTACACTACGTAAAAATGTTTGTTTTGCGAGTTTCCTTTAAAAATGCATACACAGTTGGAAAGTAAAAGATTTTCTGCTCTTTAAAGATTGAATCAATTGGCTTTTTCTTCACTCAGGATGAAAAGAAACAAAAAGAATTCGCGCAGCAAATGAAACAAGAATTGCAAGAATCAAAGGAAGAGTGTGAAGAGAAGGAAGACGAAAACATCAAATTATGGGAAGAAGTTGAAACCATGAAAGATAATTGCAACAAAGTCAAATCATTGGCTGCTAGAATGACCAAGATGGAGAAAAAAGTTGCAAAGCAGAGAGAGAGAAATGAAAGTCTGAGAATACAAAACACGACGTTCAAGCACAGAGTAAAGTTCATCCAGATGCATGCAACTGATTTAGAGGAAGAAAGTGATCGTCTTCAGCTTTCATTGGCAGTGTCTCAGAAGGAATTGAGACAGCTGAAAGCAGAATATGATGAACAAGAGAATGCCAAGCAAACATTGGAAGAAAGAGTTCAATTCTTGGAAAAGAGAAACAAAGGACTCAAAGATTGCCAAATGAAATTGGAACACCAAATTCAGGATATGCATGCAAACTTTGAAGAGAAGAAGATCGAAAATTACAGACTGAAGGAAAAAGTTGATGTTTTGGAGAAACACAACAACGAAATGCAAGCAGTCAACACAAAGATATCAGAAAACTTATCGAAATTTGGGCAAAAAGCAGACAATTTGCAAACCAAAGTGGATGACCTGCAGGCGAAAAATGTACAATGGGAATCAAATTATGCAGAATTGGAGAACAAGAATGCAGAGATGAAGTCTGCAATAGCCAAACTTGAAAAAGATATTGAAGTTTTCGATTCAAGTTACAAAGAAAAAGAAGAAGAACTCGATGAATTGCGATGTGACATTGGCAAGCTGTGTGATGAGGTATGTACCCTTAGCGATGTAAATCTTGGATTCAAGAAATCTCTTGATGAGCTGTCCACTGCATATAAAGATCTGGACGTGACATGTACAGATCAAAACAATATGATTGCTGTATTAGAAGAAAGCCTAAAGCAACAACAAGATGCCAGTCAAAAGGAACGCGATACATATGAAGAAAGAATGGAATCTTTGAACATGACAGTGGCAGAATTGACACAAAAACTGGATGAGATGACTGTACAACGCGATGACATTATGCATGATAATGGTAACTTGAAGGCAACGACTGCCAATCAGCAAGATATGATTGATGAATTGGAGGAAAAGCTTTTGGCCCAGAGAAAGCAAAACGCAAAGGATATCATTGAGTATGAGGAACAGACTTCCTCACTGGAATCAATGATTGCAGATTTGAAAGGAAAGATGTCGAGTATCTCTAATGATAAAGAAGATTTGGAAGAGGCAGTTGGAAATCTTAATTCAATGGTGGAATCATTGAACACAGAGAATGCAGACTTGACTAGCGAGAATGAGGTCTTGCAAGAAACAGTTGCAATTCAACGAGATGCTACTCGTAAATTTGAAGAAGACATCAAGATCCTTGGAGACCTTTATCAACAGGCATCAAACACCTACGAGCAACAGATCTCTCATCTAAATTCGCTTGTGAAAGATGGCAAAGCAACGATCTCAAACCTCACCAGCGCCAATGAGAGCCTGCAGGAAGACATCAACGTCCAGGAACAGCTGCAACAACAAACAACGAGCAACTATGAGGAGCAGATTTCTGCCTTGAATTTGCTGGTTGCAGATTTGCAAGCAAAACAGGAAGAGATAATTGCCATAAAGGAACAAATCACAAGTGAAAATGACAGCCTCCACACAACAACCAACACGCAAAAAGGTATCATCTCAGAGCTGGAAGACTCGGTTGATGATCTGAAAGCCAAAGTGGATGAGCTCCAAGAGAAGAGGAAGGGTCGTATCACAAAGCTCTTCGCTCGAATAAGAAGAGGACGTAGAAACTAATAAATGAACAATGATTCAAAAAGACGCTTTTAAGCGAGAACAGTATTTAAACTTATTGTAATTAATACTTAAATATTTTGTAACTTTAAAACTTGTAATAATTGTACTTAAGAACACTTGTGAATATTGTAAACTTCAGTTTTCTTGGAAAATGTGCCTTTTTTCAGTTTACTTCCTATTCTAAAGCAAACAGAAAGATTTTTACAAGTATCAGCTTTGCCTAAAGAGTTGTTGCATGTGAATGTGTTTAGAAAATAAACTACTCGAGCTATTTTCAAATCATTTCGCTTTTTATAATGAAATAACTGACTAAGAAACTTGCAAGCACACGATTTGAACATTGATCAAGCAATAGCTTTCTTTTTGAGAATACAGACGAGCAAATAACTTTTAGGCAAACTTGGTACATTGTTGCAATTCTATCAAGAAAATGAACTATACTTGTTTCGAATGACGCAAAATTTAAAGATAAGGTTGAATGAAGGAAAAATTAGCTGAACAATTTTGGATAAAACTTGTCAAAATAAATCATGAGATGAGATTCAAAACATAAACAAGAACATAAAAATGCAACATTTCGAGATCAACATTTTGAGATTAGAATGTTGCAACTGGCCAATGGAGAAAATGAACAAAGTATGTTTTACCCATTTCAAGTCATGTGACGATTCTCAAGGGAAGCTTTGGTATTGTACTACCTAAGTTTTTATGACACGAAATAAGTTAAAGAAATCAAAAGATATTTTATCTAAGGATTGATCATTTGACTTGAAATGGTACAAGCAAATATTTGTCAGTTGCAACAACGAACCCTTGCTGTACCATAAAAGAGCCTTGATCGAGTGACAACTTTGTACATTTGGGTATGAAACTTTCCGTTGAAGAGCAATAAAGCTTCCAGTATTGCTATGCATATCCAAAAATAATAAAAATCTCCATAAATGCATTAAAACATCGCTCGATCCGGACTCTTTTTTAGAATACCTTTTAAGTCTTTTCCGAATCAGTACAATATTCACTGGTCATAAGAATTGACGAAAATAAAAGAATCTAGTTTATTATCATTAGTCCGAGGTGTTTCCATATCGAAAACAATGGGAAAAATGTGGTAAAATATAGATCTAACTATAAACTTGATTGAGAGATGTTTGGAGCATAGGTTGCAGATATCTAAACAGTCGGTGTAAAATCCTGTGACGTGTTTCTTCCAACTGAAGGGCTTCCAAGAAACTTTAGCTATTTAGCTACATTTCTATCGTTGCACTTTTTGAAATCTTCATTAGTTTCAGAATTAGAGTGTTTTCCTTCTTTGTTAAGACTTCAGGAAAAACTGTTGAACCATTTGTAATTTCTGAAAGCTTTGAAGAAACAATATATAATTTTTGAGAAAATCGTGCTTTATAAATTTCTGCAATATGGCCTGACACTCTTCTGGTTTATGACTTAGAAATTGATGATGTTACGTCCTCAAATGAGAGTTAATACAAAATGAGCTGAAATTTTGAATAAAATAGTCAAAATTTCTAAACAGTCCAACGACAGAATTATAGATAACCAAGCAAAGAGCCTGGGTGTAAACTTTTAATTACATTTTTAAAAATGAATTCGTGAAAGGAATTTTGAGTAATTTGCTGTAAAACTGACATGGTAAATTTTTGATAGCTTGATTAATTTCAAAATGGCTGCATTTATTAATTTTGAGGCTGTAATGTCATCAAATTTTTGAATCCTTAAGCAGAAGAGTTACAGATTTCTGCTTGCAACCATATTGTAGACCATTAAAAAACCGTGGTTTTCTTGAAGATTGTAACCAACTTTCCTCAATTAGTTTAAGATTTACGATGATTCTAATTTTTCCAAAATTTTCGATGAATTTTTACTAAAATAATCAAAATGCAGTCATCTTGAAAATAATCATTTTCAAATCATTTAATCATTTTCAAATCAAATCATTTTCAGATCGATTTACAGCAAATTAGCCAAAGCTCCTTAAAGTCACTCAGTTCATAGAAAAATGTGACACAATTTCACACCCACCTTTTTAAAGATTGGAAAGATTCGAGCACTTTGTCAGATAAATAGCAAAATTTCTCTTTAAGTCATTTCGTTCCAAGAAAAAGGTCTTAGAATCTTACATCCACCAATCACAAAGATTTCAAGATTTGTAACCTATGCTGATGTATGGACGACAAAAAAACACTAGAATAAATTTGAACACACTGAGGCCTTCTTGCGGTATTGCGTCCTTATCAGAGTGTGATTTGACTCGAAGACATTGGAGATTCTAAATAGTTCACAAGAAGTAAAGAAAGAAAAGACAAACCTGTTGAAAGCAGCCATGTTGTTCAGCTTGTGCAGATACTTTCATTCCAGCCTTCCGAAGCACATCTGTATGCCTTTGCAAATTCTTCATAATGTTCTGGCCGGAAAAAGAAAATGTCCAGATGACATTCCTGGCAGTTAACGGACAAGTCCGTGGTTGGATTATTCAAGAGATTACACTGTTGTGAATGGTGTGTAGTACTTTTTTCAATTTACTTCTCTTTTAATCTGCGAAGCTACATATTCTAATCTGCTAAGAAATGACGTCTTTTTATATGATTTCACTTCACGTTGACCTGAACGCGGCTGTCAAATGTGTTGATATTTTACTACTCACATTGCTAGCCTCCTTATCGCACCTTCGCGCACTCGTACAAAATACAAAATGGTGACGATATTTGGCCTAACTTACGAGATTCATTAACCAATTTAGGAAAGTTGGAGGTATCAAAACTTGGAAAGAACTCACGACTGGTGTTCCGCAGTTGGCAAGGTTGCTTTTTAACAATAATTTTATCAACTCCGGACTTGTCCTTTAAAGGTGAGTTGTTTGCGTGCGACAGATACTATATGCATCAAATCTTTAAAAATACTATAAAAGAGGTTATACATCTTTGTTTCATTTAACGACTTGAAAGAAACTTTTGGTCTTTTGTTCTTCTTGTTTATTGACAATTTTTGACATCTTTATTACTTCAGAATTACAGCGTTTCTTTCTTTAATTGAAAAATTCACGAAAAGCTTTGAAGAAAGTTAAGATCAAATGTAAATTCCAAATGAATTGATAGCAGCAAACCTAATCACGCATTTTCGGTAGTTTATTATCTTTATCGATGTAAGTATAGCCTCGTGCTTTTGGAAGCTTGATATTCTGATGATGAAGCAAGTTTGCTTCGACACGTCGCAATCTTCTATTTCCTTAACTGTTTTAGGTATTGTCCTCTGGGTGTACCTCATTATTTTTCACGTAGGATTTGTAAAAAGAAAAGCATTTTTGGTAGTTTATTGTCTTTATGGATATAAATAAACCTAATCAATTTTTAAGAAGCCCAATTTATGAATGTCTATGTGAGCAGAAATACATAACTTTCACGTCTATGATTTGGCAGTTTGATAACCTCAAAACCTCAAAACTGGTTGAAACATAGAAAACACTGCAAGTTTGAAAGTAGTCAAGATATCAAATATTTTCAATGAATTATTGTAGCAAAATACTTGAAGTTCCTTCGCAAATTCAAAAAAGTCGAAAGCCACTGATATTAATTCCAAAATATTTACTGTTTGTGGAACAATAGAAATTACCCTGGAAATTAAAAACTTTTTGCAATTCATTAAGCAATGATATTACCGTCTACGATAGAGAGTTGTGGTTCATAACAAATTTAGAACGGGTGAGTCCAAAAAAAAAATTGTGCGTTTGGTGGGCTGTGGAATAAACAGTATGTGGCCGATATCCAAAACTAAAATGTTAATCTATCAGTTAAAGGCCAACTTAGGTGGGAAATCTTTTGTTTGGTAACATCACACATCTTTAAGGTCCAAAGCATAGAAAAATGGATGTAAGGGGTTGGAATGGGAATCGAGAATTCCAAGTTCCATTCTGATCCATGATTTATTTGGTGTTGAAATTCAAATTCCAAGCCATTGTTAGTTACAGAATTCACTTTAAATTGCAATAGCAAGTAAATCATGTGGAATGTGGAATTTTGGTTCCCATACAAACAAACCCCTTTCTAACATTTCCCTAATTTCAGCGTCTATGAAGTGGGTGATAGTACATAATTTTAGCCTTTCACTGATGTACTATCACTGATGGGTTGATATTTTAGTTTTGAACATCGGCCGCATACTTTTTAGTCCACAGCCCTCCAAACGCGTATACTTTTTTGATTCACCCGTTACAACACAATAGGCATATAATATTAATGATGTTCTTAATGATATTTGATGGGCATACCTTCAGTTCAAGAGTAAGTGAAAGTTTCTCTGCAGTCTAGAAAGGAAAGGGATCTGAAGATCAAAATGTTTCAACATCAAAGTGAATATGACCAATTTCAACACTTGGACAGTCAACAAAAGAGCACATTAAGTAATCTCACATGAATAACGAAACAGAAAGAAATGCACTGTCCGTCAGTTAAGATGAGCTGCAAATTTCAGTTGGCTAAGATTATCTGAAATATAGCTATAAACTATTTCTTAGCCTACTTGATAAAATGGTGATGACGATGACGATGACGATGATGATGATGATGATGATGATGATGATGATGATGATGATGATGATGATGATGATGATGATGATGATGATGATGATGATGATTACGATAAAGGCAATGGCACTAGCAATGTCACATAACAATCCACCAAGGTATTGTGATGCTAAATGGGAAAAATGATGAAAATTGTTTTAATTCAGCAGAAATTTTACCTGCACACTGTCTGCAAGCTTACGAATTTCCCTTTCCATGCCAGTTTCTGCGACATCCCTTGCTCTTTCCTGACAAAAAATTTTTTTAAATTAAAATCTGTCAATAAGATGTCACTATAGATTTGCGAAAACGCAAAATTGATGATGAGAAAACCCTTTGGTGTTTCTATTCGCGGATATTTCCCGTGATATATTTTCTGGCATAGACTTTAAAAAGGAGGGTAATAAGGTAAGCAATGTACAGTGAATTTCATGTGTTACTTTGCTTCATAACAATTTTAGTTTATATAGAGCTAAATTAAACAGTTGTGTTTTTCTAATTCATATAGTATATCGGAGGGGGCTTTACAGTCCTTCAAAACCTTACAGTGCTGCAAAATAAGAACAATAGTTTATCGAAAAGTTCTAAATCATGTGATAAAATCATGTGAAAAAGTGATTAAAAAGTTTAAAAATTTGTTTATGAAAAAGAGTTGGTGCCACATAACTGGGTCAATATTACGTCATTTTTCTGACTGTTTCTTTTTATCAAGATTAAAAAACTACAACAGATAATTCAAATTACACTGTGCCATCCATAGTGAAAAAAGACACAAAGTCACCGGGTCTTCACAACGAATGGCACTTGTAACTTAAAGTTATTTTCTATACAAAAAAATATAGAACAAAACCACAAAACCAAGACACAATACGCAAAAACAACAACAAAACAACTAAGCCAAGGCAGATTACTGGTCAAAGAAATTGGAGCTATTCAACTCGTAGCTGTAAAAGGAGAGAAAAATATTGCAGTGCATGGTTTATCCCGGTAATCCACCTCAGCAATGCGAAAGAAAACAAGAGAAACAGAAAAGAGCACAAACACGAAGATGGGGAACTGGGAATAGGGAACTGCTGCTGCTGGTTTGATATTGCTGTATCAACAAATTGGCCAGAATTTTTTATGACTGAGATCCTCGCTTATTGAATGAGAACGGCTTATTGAACAGTTATGAATGAGATTTTCTGACTGTGAGTCTTCAAATGAAAAACCTCTATCAAAACTTTAAGAGTATATAACTAATGAACTGTATGATCGAAGCTGATAGCTGACTATTTAAGACATTCTAAGAAAGAGTCTGGGTCAAAAAACCGTTCTATACATTCTTACACTCTTACACCAAAGGTTCGAAGGAGTGGCGCACTAGAGCTTGGATCACTACTGTGAACATTTAGACTAATGACGTGATTCCTTATTTTCGCTCAACGTTTTTACTTGAATGTCTTCATTTTCACTCATACAAGGACTCGCAATCAAACCGATTCAAAACACGGACTAAAATCTAACGAAAAATCCGAAGCCGCATCAAACATCTTCTTTCCCTAGAAGGTCGAAAGCAAAGTCAAACGTCACTTCGCTTCGAGAATTCGTACTTTGAACTAATCAGCCAATCAACACTAAGAAAAGGCGAGTGGGTTGATCATATTTAGAGAGGAGTGATCTGATTGGTCGCGCTGCAAACGTGGCGGACTCGGCCTAAATTAGTCCTCAATTTGATGCTGCATTGCTTTGAGTCTCAGTTTGAAGTCATAAACATCATCCAATTCAAAGCAAAAACTGAGGCTTGTGTAACCAGTCGAATATCGTTCAATTCAGATTCTTTTCAAAAATAGCTAAAAGATCCATTAAGGTCATTGCAAGTCCAAAGGTTTCTGGTTTCTGAATAACGTGTCTAGCCCTTACAAATGCATAAATTTACTCGAAGTGGTTTGCTTACTTTGGTGAATATATATAGAACAAACTCACTTGATTTTCAAGTCGTCGTTGCAAAGTGTACTGATCTGTTCGGAAGGACAGAACTGCGTTGTTGTATCGTTTCTGCAAAGAAAAATGGCAAGGGATGAGTACTCGAATGTCAAAATATAAGGATTGATAATTTGGTAGTTAGTCAAGACTCAAAACTGCGAATCTAAGATGCAGCCAACGAGCTTGATTGAAAAGCGCATAAACAGTGTAAAATGACTTCAAATCAAGTGTGTAAGGCCAGGATCTGTTGCAGCAAGCTGGAGGGGGGGGGGAGGGTGGGGGGCTCAAAGATACGAATTTCCCAGCATTTCCCTGCCCTTTCGTTTGACTAATTCAAGATGCATCATCCTAACAAGGGCAGGTTTTGTAATACAATAGCATCAGTCGCTTTGGTTCACACCTCAATTCAAAGCGATTAGCGAATGCAGACAAAAGAAATTCTCTCAACCAGTAATTCAAAACAACCACAACCACAAAGTGTCCCTGAAACCAGTACGGCTAACTCTCACTTGGTGTGGGCAAAGGAAGGGTTTTAAGAGAAGTTATCTGCTTAAGACGAAAGAAGAAGTGTAAATCTAAAGTCCTATCTCGCGGATTTTGCTTACGTGATTCAGAAGGGTATTACGATTGTTGCATATTCATTGCTCAAATGTAAACAGTTATTCCGCAATATCAAGTCTACAAAAAAGCAGCAGTTGATACTAAATATGTATTCATATGCCTAACATTGAGCATACATAAAAAGGGCTCTGAATATGGAAGGCAATTTAAAAATAAGCAGCGGTCACTAAGTTTGAGATTACTTTGACAAATTGTGGTGTGCTCACCTCCAATTCTTTATCTGACTCTGGCATTCTGTATAAAGAGAAACGTATTTTTGAAACCGGTTTTTCGGACAGTACGCATATCTTAAACTGACCAAGCAACATCTCAAAAGATAGCGGAGCCTTTCAGCTACATGCTGATATCTTGTTTGTCTTCATAGCACTTGCTTTCAAGAAAATATGTCCGATCTAGCTACAGGGGCATCAGTTTAAATATTCTTAGTTATTAATTAGTATTTCTCGATATTTCTATTTTGAATATTTTCACTTATTTCTCGATACTGTTGTCTTTCTTGTTTCTGAAGAGCCGCGAACACTTTGACCAATGCGAAGGAGAGCAGGAAATGCGAAGGAAGTGCTCTCCTACGCATTGGTCAAAGTATTCGCAGATCTTCAGAAACAAGAAAGAGAACAGTATCGAGAAATAAGTGAAAATATTCAAAATAGAAATATCGAGAAATACTAAATAACAATTAAGAATATTTGAACTGATGCCCCTGTGATCTAGCTTGTGAGGTTTTTTCCGGCCACCCAGTACATTGTCAGCGACATCCCAGTAAAGTGTGGATTTTGAAAGAAAATTGTAAACAATGTTAATAACGATAGTAGTCAATTAACTTTACGGTGGTAAAAATTTCTGATCGAAGCAGATCAAATCACATTTCGTGGCAGCAGTTACTTAGCAACTAACCTCAACGTCGGTTGAAATTGTTGTTGTTGTTGTGATGATCCAAATGATGATCTAACAGTTGATCGTCGCATGTCTTCTGGTTTCTCGTAACTCACCGAGCTACGCTTTTCCTCTTCGTCGGCATTGCTTATCCTTTCAGCGATTCCCGAATGATCTCGGCTTTCAGAAAGACGATCGGAAATCGACGGAGCTTCATACGATCCAACAGCGGACGCTTCCGATCCAGCGATTGAATGAAGGCTCTCAGGTGATTTGACGATGGGATCTTGGCTCGCTGCTTGATCTTGGGTGCCTGGTGTAAATATAAAACAATTTGACGGTATTCCCAAACGCTAGATAAAAAGTAATGCTACTCACACTCATGAAATAAACAGAAAAATCTTTAAAAATTTTACGTTTTTATCCATCATGGCATATTCATTAATTTTCAAAGTCTGCCAAACCTTCGGCCTTCTGAAGTCCTGCCGAACCTTGCTACATTACACTGGTGTCATTTTCCAAACCTTGTAAGATTATAAAATGTAAATACCATGTGTGTCAAAAACAGTTTCCATGTTTGAACAGTTCCAGAAAAACAACCATTGTCTCGTTTTCAACGACGTAAAAAACAATCCCTTTCTTAAAGGCCAACTTTGATCCACATGATTTTTTCCGAATTTTTGGCTCATCAAAAAACCTCCAAATTATGAATTTCCCAAAAATCTTATAATGGAGAAACCTTTAAAAAGGAGAAAAATCTAGTAATGGGGATATGTTCTATTCCTTCCATGCTTTACATCACAGATAACATTTATCAAATCAACTGGCACTTTTACTAAAATAACTGATCAAATGGGGAAACTCTTTTGAGACATCCAGTAGATATTCACACAGTAATTATTTTCCTTTTATAAGGTAGCTGATATTGTGGTAAATCAAAAACAAATTCTGGGTTTACAATGACTGTCGTTACTTGCCTCATCCCCCGCTTTAAATGCCGAGTTTTCCAAGCCAACTGTTTTTAGCATTCTTGCGCAGAAATGTCGCTCAACACAGACTCCTTTGTTGAATAGCTAAAAGTCCATCGAGTAATCTCTGCACTTCACTTACCTCCATCGCTGGTCTCCTTTGGAAACTCACAAAACAATTCCAGAGGGTCCTCATCTTCGTTCAAGTTGCTCTGCAAGGAATCTCCTTCTGTAACATGACATCTATCGATTGCTAACACAATCTCAGCATCAGCACCAACACTCAATTTCTCTTCAACGACTTCCATTGAAACTTTCGGCGTTCGTAACATTTCCTCGCTATTCATCTCTTCTTCCATTAGAATCTGTTGATTCAGCTTAAATGATTCTCGTAACTCAGTCCATGTCGGTAATCGTACGGGTTCAGCCGAAACACCGATCCTTCGCCCTCGTTTCAATGATGAAGTCGAATTTGATTCTTCGGAAGCCGTGGGTGATTCGTCTTTTTGCTTGGCTAACTTTTTTCGCCTGATTAAAGGACTTTCGGCGCCATATTCATCGCTAGTATTTGATTCATCGGTCGATACACTTGCAGTTCTCGTTATTCGTTTTCGTCTCGTTGATTTCTCGTTGATTTCTTCGTGCTCTGCATCTACATTTGATGAAAACGCATATCTGAAAGCCGCACTTGAGTTTTCGCTTCCACGTTCGGAAGTTAATTGATCCTGGGTATCACCCTGAATAATTTCAAGATCATCTGAATCTTCAGATTTACCAAGGATTAAATGGGTAATGACATCTCTTGATTCATCTTCTGAGGATTCATTCATATGAAATCCAAGCATTTGTCCAGGGATCTTCTTGTCAGTGTCATGTTTCTCTGGCAGCTCATCTCTATCAATTGAGTCGTTCAGTCCATTCACGACTAAACCAGAAACACCATCAAGATCTTTCTCATCATACCGCCCTTCTGAACTTTTGTTTACAAATCTACTCTCTAGATGTGGTCGCCCCTTTGAAACCCCGTTTTCATAATTGATCTCAAAATCCTGCCGCCCCTCTGGACCCCGATTCTCATAGTTAATCTCTAAATCTTCCTGTAAACTACCATTCTCATCAGATAATCTTTCGAAATCTGATCTGTAATTTTCATCAGAAATCATATTCGAGTTGAAATCTTTCTGTTGTAAAAGTTTGAGCATTGTAAAAGCATGTATCGCCTCTTCAACTTCAGTCATTCTTAAATCTGTCTGGCAATGAATCGACACAACAGATTTCGCTTCTTTCTGCATGGGCAATCCTGCCATTAATTTTGTTTCCAGCTCTCGGTGAAGTTCTATGAAATTGGAATCTTGTCTATTTTCAGGATTGGCTATTTGCGGGGGATCGTTTCTTTCGCTACCAACGGGACCATCTCGTACACCCTGTCAACAAGAAAGAATGCTAACTTTAGAAAGGAGGCTCGATGTAGACTGTTGCCTGCTGCTCCTCGATATGACAATGATCACAAAGCAAAGATAGACTTCTGTTTCCAACTTAAACAAACAAAATTTCATGAGCCAGCATTGAGAGCGTTCGGGAAACAAGGACCGCTCAACGATTTAAAAGTGGAGGGGCTGCATTGGAAGCGAAGGCAGAAAAACTGAGGTCCTGAGGGTTGCCCCCGACCAAAGCTGAGTCATCACTTGAGAAAATTCTACATCACGACTTCAAGGTTGTGAGATTCTCCTGACCTAAAACTCGTAGCTTCTTCTTCAGGAAAACATCAAAACATATGACTTCAACCTCTCTAAACAACAGTTTCTCAGCTTGCAAAAATTTCAGCCAATGTCTTTCAAAAACGTGGGGGCTATAGCCCCTGCTAGCCGGGAAGATAAATATAAGGGGTTGCCCATGAAAGAGTCTGTTGTTTACGACAATTTTTGGCCGAAAAGGTTCACTTATGAAAATTTCCCAACGTTGGTGGGAGGGGCCGGCCGCCCCCCATTCCCACTTGCTCGTACAATTATGACTAGCATTCAAAGCCAGCTTCCTTCCTTCGACCAGTGACAGTGCGTGACTTTTTTCTATGAAGTACCGATCTATCATCACTATCTAAATTTAATGTTATTTGTTGATATTCGGAAGGTGTGTAATAATGATGCTTGCCATGTAAACAACAAACAAAGCACCATCAGGGCAACAAGACCTTTTTGTAGTAAACAACCAGAGATACAAAATACCTCTTCGCTTCTCAAGACGATATACATCTTCACAATTTTAAGAGATTCTACTTTATAATTTCTTTTGAGTCCTGAATCTACATCCTAAATACCGTCAAAAAATTTCATACGCGCCGAATGGCCCATACCTTGGCCTTAGGAACATAATTAGGCCAGAGGAGATTGACTCCGTGCCCTCCCTCTCCAGGTTCTACGCAATTTTACCAAAAAAGATGCAAAATTTTGTGGAAATTACGGCCGAAAATTGAAGACGGCGTATATATCGTTTGAAAAGTAAATTAGAAAGAACATTTTAAAGGGCAAAGGGCATTTTGAATTAGGCCCTTTTGCATTCAAATCAAAGCCTACCGAAGCGATCAATGTATTTGACTTGGAAAATTGCTACAATAAAGCTAACTGCAATAAAACTGAGCAAAGTAACAGCAAACGAATCTAAACATAATCTCACCATGTTTTTCAGCGTTGCCTTAACGGAAGCCATGTATTGCTCGAACTTCTCTTTGACCAACGAAATCGAGAGTGGTTTTGAGGCCTGCAGAGAGAGGTAACAACGGGTTTAATGCTCTTGTGCAATGTAGTGGTTGTAATGATGAGGTGAAAAAGACAAGATTACGAATGATAAAATCCACAAATATCAATCGAGTTGAGCTCAGACTTTCAAGATCTTTAACACAATCTCAAGAGGGGGTCTAGTCCAGTCCATGCCATATCAAGTTTCAGGTAAAAATTTGTTCATATCATATGGTTCTCACGGCAATCAACATGGAATTCACACAGCAACACAGTATAGCATTGTTCTAAGTTCTGATATAATGACATTAATCTTTATCGTTCTTTCCTTCGCTCTATCTTTACACCAATACGTGAAGTAAATTCCTCAATTTTTACCAAAGATTGACGGGCCTAAGCTTGTCGACTAAACTCCTGGCGAATCTTTTCTAGGACGATATTTAAGCCCACTTCCAAGCAAAAAGATAGTTATTTAGCAACCATTATTTTATCTGAAAGCTCTCCACTGTTTCTTCCGTTTTATGCAAATCCATTACTTTGTCTGCTTTACTCAATTCCTTCTGAAGTACGTAAGCCAAAAAAATTTCCGTTTTCTTTTCTCGAAATCTGCAGGTGTTCTTTGTACATGGAATGAACTTTTGGAATGATGCTTCGAATACAATATCACTTCAAGAAATCACAAGGAAGCCACATCAAAACAAAGAAACGATGGTTCTTTTACAAGTAAACTTCATTCTCCAATTTTCCTTCCTTGATTCGATGCCCACAAGCTAGAAGGATTTTCTTTTATTCACCCAGGATCTTCAGGGCAAAATACGTGAGCTGCAGTCAAGGCCAAACTGTTTTCAAGAATGACAATAGTTAGCGACTTGTGAATTTATGGCAAGTGTAACAACGGTACTTATCATCAACTTATCATCGACATTCTTCCACTACTACTGTCGGTCTTGGAAAGAAGACCATGGTTTTCTCAAGTATCATGTCATCATTGCTCGGAGAAGGCCCCAGGGGGAGGTATTTTTACACTTTCGGTACGAGGCACATGCCATCGGGAAGGGTATCAATGCCCATTATTGTGGTGTAAAGAACAAATAAATGAGCATTTTTCTTTTTTTGAAACTAGTATACAAGAAGGTGCTTTAAGAAATTCAACTCTCAGATCGCCAAAAAATCAAGACACTCCAATACTGGGAAAATATAACTTCAGAAACTATCTATTTTGATTGCAGAAATCCTTAGCATATTTTTACTTTACTTTCACTTGTTTCTTGGGTCATATTTAAAGGTACTTGACTTATGTCTAAACATTGAAAAGAATTTAAAAAAACTTTGTTTTGAAATGATCATGAGGGCACAGGTCATGAACAGGAAGATTGTTAGAAACTCTGAGACTCAAAATCTAACAACTTCAAGAAACTCTCAGTACTGGCCAAAATTCTTAGTTTCTTATAAAAGTCCGTGTAAGGTACACGCTTAAGAGAAACTGGTATTAGGATTGGGCACACATTTTCCAAAAGTTGGCACAAGGAAAAACGTCTCCAACCAAATTGCAGCAATTACCTCAGCACGCTCTAGCAAGTGCTATCCCTTTGGGAAGATGAAAATGTGATCTTTGGGCGCATAAAAACATTATTCCGGGGTCATTTCATTCTCCCCCAAATGGTAGAGCGTGTATATGTCATTGTTGTAAGGCAGAAATATCAGGAAAATTTGGTCATGATTTTTGCCTCATCTTGAATGCTTCTTGAAGGGACTCTCTCGAGAATACCCCTTATAATTTCAGAGCGGAGTGGCAAGTTTCGGTCGGGAAACTTTAAAAAGATTTGGTGAAGGACACTAAACCTTACTAAGCATAAAAAAGCCTTAATTTTGAGGGAATTCTACAACTACACACAAAGGCCTGCAACCAGTAATCAGGCTCGTTGACACGGTGCCGCTACGCAGCCAGTTATGGAGTCTGGTAACGACCCATGGTGACTTACCCAAATGATCGAGGTAACATGGCCGCCAAGATGGTTTTAGACTGGATAGTTCGATGTTTTCGTTGAGTTTTTATGTCATTTTTGCAAGCGAATTACTTGTTTTTCAATGGATATTCTTCATATCAACCAGTATCAACACCCAAAACGTGGCAGGCTAACAATTTGAATATGTCCCCCTCTACATATAGTCTCTCTTGTATAAACTGTCAATGAGAAAGTTCATTCAATTCAAAACCTCAATTCAAAACAGTCAAAGGGAAGCTCATGGAGGTCTTACATCTTTAAAAAAATTGAAAAACATCCTCCCACAATCTCAGTTAAGCATGCTCTTGTAGAAAGTCACATGCGAAATGCAGATGTTATTTGGGATAGCCTCTCAAATTCAAAAAAGGAATCCCTTCAACCTTTTCAGGACAGAGCCATCTCCATAAACGAGACGTCCAGGATTAAAGACGAATGATCAAATAACTTCCTTGGTATCGAGCAACTTGTCATGTTTGATAATGCCGCTATGGCCTAAATAATCATGGACAGACAATGGAAAAAATTCCAACGACGATCCCAGTACTCCAGCTACAACACGTGATTCTGTGGAGATCTCAAGATTCCGAGGTATAATCTGGAGTATGCCAAAAAAGGTTTTCCTATTCAGCTCTTGACGTCCGGAATGAACTCCCGATAAGTATCAGGGAGCTTCGTCCCTTGTGCCAATTCAAAAAACAACTAAAGACATATTTGATGAGCTAAAAGCCAATAAAAACACGACTTTCTTGGAGATCAGCAATGCGATTAGCCCTCAGTTTTTCTATCTGTATATAAAATAATTAATAAAATTTTCTTTTTGTAGAACTCGATTTAGCTGAAGGGATTTTGTGTACAAATAATCTAAAATGAAAAAAAAATTTAAAATGTCCACCATCAAGTGATAGTTACGAATATCATCGTCTTGATGTCCAGGGGGCAACGGCCTATCAAAAAAGGATTGTTTTCCTGTTACTCACAAGATACTTTTGAATTATTCTAATTTTTTTCGCACCCTGTATAAATGAATCAGACCACTTAGGCTACGTTCACACTGCTCCATTTTCGTTTCTATCCGTTTTTGTTGATGAAAATGCTGCCCGTTTACTTTGCTCCATTTTCAAATGAATACGCTATGAAAACGATAGGCGCTCACATTGCTCCTGCAAAACGGCGTTGTTAATCCCTTTTTCAAAACAAAGCCTTTTGTTGATATCTGTCAAGAAGGCGCCAATCACGAGTTTGAATGCCTTTGTAATCAACAGCTTATTAACAAAGGAATGTGAAACGTTTTCAAAAGTCTCCGTTTTTGGCGTTCACATTGAAAACGGATCGTTTCCAAAACGCACCGTTTTCAGATTTATGCGTTTTCATTACCGTTTCGAAGAGCACCGTTTTCGCAGCGAAGCAATGTGAACGCAGGGCCACAAAGTATAAGTTTTACTGTTAACGGGACCTTAAACAAAACTCAAAGATTTTTCTTATCTTGTTTACCCGATCACCTGGAGTACTACGATAAATTTATTTCAGACAGTACAAAACAATTTCATAGCTACGGTCCAAACATCGCAAATTTCGAAATCGTATTATTAGAAACTCCCAGAAAACCATGGAAAAATGAGAAAGGATTGATCAGCAGATCAAAAATTGGCTCCTTGAAGTTCTAGGCACAGTAGGCGGTTAATCTGTGTAAGTACAAAAACACAGAACAGTCAGAATATTCTTAAAGACCAACAGCTAACAATGATCCTTGGCGTCACCAAAGTCGTCTTTGTATGATACGGAAGTTGTTTCTGGCCTAGCTTCTATATGCAGTGCATCTTTCGGTGAGCGAAGGATAAAAAGAATTTAAGGTTATTGGCCGGGTGATATCAGAAAATCAAAGAACGCAGGGAAACAACGGATGAAAAGGCATCACTCTAGTACTTTGTTGTAAATCTGCCGTGGGAGTTTTGGGGTATCATGATTATTTTCAAAATAACGGCATTTAATAGATCTGAGGCTGTGACATGATTAGATTTCTAAATCCGAAACTATAACAAATAGCGACAAATATTTCTGCTTGCCACCAAAATGTAGACTTCCATAAATCATGGTTCTCTTGAAGATAGCATCACTTTTCCGCTGTTGATGTTGGAGTTACAATGATTCAAATTTGTCCTAAATCAATGAATTCTTCCAAAAAACTAGACACGTCCTCCTATATAAAAACTTGCACGGTAAATCAACAGTGGTGCCTCTATAAGACGGCCGACGGCCCCTTGGCACGTTTCATTAATAGATTTATCTGATAAAGACTTGCACGGTAAATCAAGTTTGCTCTCACTTTCTTTCCATCCATTCAAAAAAAAGACAGACGTAGTAGAAGTTTACATCCACCTTCATTAAGATTTGAATGATTTTAGCCCAATGCTTTTCTGTCAGTAATACCTTTTTCTGCGGGGTAAGCTCAAAAGTAATGGTGATCTTAGCTAAAGGAAGTTTGATTTCTCCGCCCACTCGGTTCAAACCTTCTTTATCTGTTCTCTTTACTGCTCGCTTTGCTCTTACGTTGTTTTACTTGGTTTTGACATCTGTTCGTAGATTTATCTATATTGTTGTTTTTCTTGTTAGTAGATGTAGAGCGTAGAGACCAAGTTCCTCCGGTATAGTGTCATTGATTAAGCGAAATGGTCATCTATCATCAAAACAAATGGAAAACAAGACAAGAAACTGCAAACTTACATCATGTTCAGGTAGCTCTTCTCCAGGCTGTGAAAACATTATGAATATGTCTCTCAAATCATTTGCATAGCTTGATGATGTTTCTGCATATGAGTGCTAAAAAATAACGCATGAATGACTACATTGGTTGAACAATTTTGATATAAAGCCCCGGGTCGGACTTACTAAAGGCTGGTTTTCTTATATCGCATTTCATCGTATTTCATTGCATTTCATCGGAATTCTACGAAAACAAAGTTCATGGTTATTGACCATCCTCGTAGGAAGAGCAAATCAACAGAGCTACCTCCGTTTTATTTGGATGACCATACTAGCATCAATCAGGTTCATAAAATTAAATACCTAGTGCTTACGGTTGACAATAAGTTGTATTGGAATGAACAGTACAAATCAGTCAAAGGGAAGGTAGTTGGTGGCTTAGCATCGATTAGAAAATTGAAAATATCCTACCACAATCCCAGCAACTCAATGTATATCAAGCACTTTTTGAAAGCTTTTAGTAACGGGGTGAGTGGCAGAGTGGCTCATACAGTCTTCGTCAGGTGATTGAAATTAAGCTCGGTCAAGTGAGGTCAAACTCCGGATGGGTGAACTCAGAGGTCTCACCTCACAACTCAACTCATCATCCTTCAGAAGGGACATTGAATTAGGGGTCCCATGCCTGGACGCAGCATGGACAGTGGGCCTAAAATAGCTTTCAGTAGCTAGAAATCCTGACAAGCGCACTCAAAACAAATCGAAAACAAAGCCACTTAAGGTACTGTAACGTGGTATGGGGAGCCCTGTCCGATACCAAGCTTAGCACTCAGCAAAAATATCAGAACAGAGCATTCGATCTAATAGAATCTTTAAAGGTGAAGGATGCTTGGAATAAGAAACAGAACATAAACAAAAGTCAATTGATGATGTTTGACTGAGCAGTTATGACTTATAAACCTGTCAATCAGCTCTGTCTTGAATGCCTCAAAATACGTTCATCGAACGGTCAGCCATATCAAAATACAACACAAGGAACAGGAAAGATGTCCATGGGCAAAATTAACATTACAGCACACCAATAGAGGTTTTTTGTACACTAGTCCAATTGCCTGGAATAGTGTCCCATAGAGAGATTTAAAATAGAACTAAGATCTTACCTTTTGAGCTAACAGAAATCAGCTCGGCGCGAATCCTTGGAAGATCAGGCAATATATATTTAATCACTGAGAGTAACCTTAGCAATTTACTATTTCTTAACCTTACGTAACTTTACTTCGATCTACTTTTTCTTTTTGTATATGAAAACTGAATGGATATGGTGTATAAATCAGATTAAATGAAATGAAAATGTCTAAGGATCAACAAGAATTATTTCCGATATATGGTAACGAACCAAATTACATGCAAACCAGCTATCCCAATTGATCATAAGTCGTTGTAATTCTTCATAATTCGTGGCAGTTCTCACAAATCATCCCAGCAAATCAAAATATTTTGTTTTTCTGCGATGATGTAGGACGAATTCCGATGAAGCAGGATTCTCGATCTTCACAGTGCCTGACAGTTGCCACCATGGACATCCGACAAATTACGATGAAATGTGATGAAATGCAACATATGAAAACCAGTCTTAAGGGATCGTCCAAACTCATTAGCTATCCTTCGGCACAGCAAAAATTAGACCTCAGACCCACCCCAGACGTCCAAACATTTTGGGTAGGAAAATAATCATACTAACCTCCAGTCTAAGGATATCTTTAAGTTGTTTAGAGATGATATCATCTTTCTGCTCAGTGATGCTTTCCACATCAAACAACTGTCCTGTGAGTTGAAGAAAAACTGTCTGGATGAAATGTTTCAAGTAACGAAATAAGAAGCTATTCATTAAAGATCATTACTGAATAATTAAATACACAGGACAAAGGTAACAAAATTGATTGTCCCATGAATTGAAACACCGCACTGTATAGGATGAATGGTGCAAGGCTCAGATGTGCTTTTCTTGGCCTACGCGTATCTTTTTTTATTATGATACCTAATTTATGCCACCTTCAACGGATACAATTGCACCAGCTTTGTATGGATCGAGTCAACTTTCGACCGATCAAGAGCAATCGATTTAGGCATTTAAATCAACCATGTGACACTCATTGTTCGGATCACTGCAAATTCTCAGACGTGGTTTAAAATGTGTCATACTCACTCGTGTATTCACGCGTTCTGCTTTCTAAGTCAGCTACCAACCTGTCGAAAAAATTTTACAATTATCTTTCAGCAGAGACGTAAATAATAGATAAAGCTCACCGTTAACATAGAAACATGTAGCGACCTTCTACAAAAATGTGGACCATTTACAAAAACATACTGTTTGATAATAGTCAACAAACACACGGCTCTAGGAAGGGAAAGAACACAATATGGATTATTCACGTCCGTTAGAAAAACGAATTTTCTAGCTTATGTTATGGAGAAGGTTTCTTTCAGAACAGCATATATCAAGCCCGTGGGGGGAGAGCATATATCAAGCCCTTGGGGGGAGGCTACTTGACCAAATTTTGGATGGGGACATGCCATCGAAGCTTCAAAAACATACTTGTTCCTTATACCAACTTTTCCGAAATGTCTACCCGACTTTATACCGATTTTCCAAAAATATAAACCCGACCTTATAACAGTTTTCCGAAAATGCATCGATACCGTTCCCGATACCAAAATCATAAGAATAAATACCGTTCCTTATACCAAAATTGCGAAAATAAATACCGTTCCTTATACCAAAAGTGCGAAAATCAGTACCCTTCCCGATGGCACGTCCCCGTACCAAAAATATGTTTAGTATCCCCCCAGGATACCAAGTACGCCAATATGTCTATCCTCTCAGACGCTCGTGCAGAAAATCATAAACAATCGATTTCTATATAAATAAAAAATCACGACGAATAAGTTTTCTTTTCTCCCATTAATGTCAAGTCTTTAGACAACTTGATCGATATTTTAGATCGCTTCAGTGTTCTCGAGAAGGAAGGAAGTAGCTTTTTGCTCAAGAAACAGAGCACTAAAAAATTTACAAAAAATCCTGAATCTTAGTCTGGATTTTCGCTAAAGATGAAGCCATAAATCTTCGGAATGAATCGGTCCAGTGTGCGACTATCATCGTCCGTCAAAAGTGCTAAGATGTTGGGCGCATCTGGAAGAGTGAAGCAAACAACAAAGCTTTACAGGGGTAGATCCAGCTACCAGATGAAAAAGGGGCAACCTGCACAGAGGGTACCAAAAGTAGAAAGAAGGGTAAGCGCAACGAAGGCATGTAAAAATTTCTGGTTTAGCAAATTTTTTTGTTTTCAAACGAAATAAGAACTTGATTTGCACATTTTCCTCACATCCTGCCCTTAGAAACGGTTGAAAAAAGAGCTCCTTACGGTCACAACGAGGGGCGCACATCTCACCAAAAAGAGGGTGCCAAGCTAAGTTTTCATCATGAAGGGGGCAGTTGCCCCTGCTTGTTCCCTTAAATCCGCCACTGAAGCTTGGTATGTTTGGATGATATTTAGGAATTTCCTTTCCCCACACAACGCTTTGAAAGCAGCTTTGTATCAATTACAGAGTATTGAATCCGACATAGAAAACTCAATAAATTTGCCTACAAACAGTAAAGAGCTTAAAAGAAAACTTACGATTTAAGGTCCTTTATTTGTTCATCTTTATCATCTCCTATATCTGAGTTAATCTTGAACTGAAAAAGAAGGATCAGAGCTAAACAATTTCAGGATGTCTCTAAAAATTTTCCCCTTTGTATGGCTGCTGTGGAGGAGCTGAAGATTCAATCATCTCGGGTTTTACACAGTTGCATAGATCAAGCATGAACTTAGAGTTTGAGTCCTTTTTTGAGCCAACCTGACTCTTGGTTGCTGATTTATGGCAGATGAAAGTCAAAACAAGTGTTTGCTTCCAATAGCACTTCCATTGTTCTCCAGCAATGTGAAAATCAACTCATTTTTGAAAGAAAGTGCTTTAGGATCTATCGAAGCATTATCTATACCCCTTGGATCAATGAACGGCAAACTGCGAAACTGCTAGAGCTGTGAAAGCAGACTAAACATTTCCAAAATTTTGTTTTCAGCTCTGAAAATCCACGAGTCAAAGCAATTAATGAATTTTACATCAGAAACTTTGCACCATAGTAAACCTCACCTGCATTTATTTTGGGAGAAGCCTTGGAATGTAGTAAATATTTGCCGTAATTTCTGAATGAAATCTAATAAAGAACAGATGCTTCCAACGGTCAAATAAATAAGTCCTTTTTCTGTGAGCACATTTCTATTTGATGGCAACTTAATTGTCATCTTTGAATTTAGATGCAAGAATGATTCATCGGTTGTAGTCCTTTTAACTTGAATCAAGCAGAGGAGTGTGCAACGAAACGCGTATTTGGTGTAACAATTTGGTATGTTTTAAGGGATCGTCTCCAAATTATCGTATAGCTTTTATACGAATTGATACGAATTCAATCGTATGCGTGAAAGGTGTCATACGACTTAATTCGTATAGCCGCACAAGAGATAAGAATTGTATACGAATTGTTTGATTTCTATACGAATTTGATACGAATTTGATACGAATTGTGTATACGAATTGCCTATATGATTTTGAAATGAATTGATTGCGTTTACGAATTGCTTATACGAATTTGATACGAGTTGCATACGAATCATATACGAATTGTATACGAATTTATACGAATTCTAAAAGGTGACGATACGAATTAATTCGTATGCGGCCTATGGAATATCGTATCAAAATCGTATAATGCTGCGAATTCCCTATCCGAATTTGATACGAATATTTGGAGACGATCCCTAAGTCACAATCTGATGACGACTTAAGTCAGAAAGACCTTAGTGTGGTAAATCTTCTCATTCTTTTTGCATCCGAATATCTTCTTTACCACTTCTCGTTAAGAACCTTATCTACCAAAGTTTCAAAAAGAAAGGTTCGACGAATTCGAAGATTCTATGAAATGAACAGAGATATCATTCATCCCAGACTTTTTTGTAAAATAGCAGGTCTACCGGGTGAGTCAAAAAAAAAGTTTAGGCGTTTGAAGGGCTGTGGAAGAAAAAGTATGTGACCGATATTCAAAACTAAAGTGTTAATCTGTCAGTCAAAGGTCAACTTAGATGAGAAAATTTTGTTTGGTAGTATCCCTCATCTTACAGACCCAGAAATTAGGAAAATGCTGGTAAATGGCATGTTTGGGAACAAAATTCCACATTCCATTCTGGTCCATGATTTCCCTTCTATTGAAATTCGAATTCATTATCTAAAACTGACAATGTACACTTCAATGCCACATAAATCATTGACCAGAATGGAATGTGGAATTCTAGATTACCATACAAACCCCTTACAAGCATTTTGATTATTGTTGGGTCTCAAAGATGTTTGATTTTACCAAACAAAATTTTCTCATCTAAGTTAGCCTTTGAGTGATACATCAACACCTTAGTTTTGAATATCGGTCACATACTTTTTATTCCACAGCCCTCCAAACGCCAAAACTTTTTTTTGACTCACCCGGTATTGCGGTAAGAATCAAATGTCATTATTACCTCAGTTGACGGAGACAACGTCTGTTTCTTGAGACCAACAATCTCCTGCCTGTTGAGATTGACAACAAATTATGAATAAAAAACGAGTCTCTCTAAATCCATTTTGAGCATGGGGGCTTATGCTAAGATGGCCAAATAGAGCCCCTGCTAAATGTGCCGGGACGATAACAAAGGAACACTTAAAGAATCATCAATCCTCCATGGTGCTGAAATTTCAGACTGCTTGAAAATAAAATTCGGCCTTAGCAGAAACCATGAATCTACATTGCAATTTTTGAGCTAATAGAAGATTTTTGCCCTGGTTGACTTTTCTATAAGGTCAATGAATGCACTACGAATCTATGATTTCTGTTTAGGCCAAATTTTACCAAAATGATAACCCAAAATTCATTTTCAGCTCGAAAAAAGGCACCCAAAAAAATGGCACTTCCCGTACCTGCATATATGGTAGTTACCCCCCCTCGGGTGTTCCGATCTAATCTGGATATTTGTCATGACCAGTGCAAGTAGAAATATTCATCCGTTTTTCGAAGTTATTTCCCAAGAACAAGTGCTGCAAAGAAATTCAAGGTAGCGAAACGCTAGGCGGGAAGCGCAGTCTGATCAAAAGAATCGATGATAAGAATAGAAACGACGATTATTGTAACAACCAGACAGTTCCATGGAAATTATTGATGACGATGGTACGAGATCGTATCGAAACGTACTTACAATCATAATATAGCCTTGTCATAATCATCATCATAATCATGTTATAATCATTTACATCGTAATATATCCGAATTGTCTTATCACACTGGCATGTCGAATAGACCAGTTTCACACCAGTTTCACAATCAAATTCAATTCGAGGTAAGCGATGTGATTCCCTGTAGAGCAACAAATCTACATCATATCATTATGTTGCAAGCAGACGTACAAAACATTCTCATGCGTTGCTAAGAGCAATGCAAGCTTTTACACGCTTTTGAGATTTAGATCCACATGATATTGAGGCAAGTGATGTTCATGGAAGTAATTCAAAAGAATTGACTTCATTGTGAAAGTTGTCTATTGCCATCAACAATTTTCATGAAACTATCTCTTGCGGATGTTCGTTTCTATTCTTGTTAGCAAATAAGAAAATCTATTGAAAAATGAATACCGTAAGACTTCATTCTGTTGTCTTTCTTCATTCAGCTGGAAAAGATTTGATAGTTGCATTTGTATAAATATCTATATCGAGCAACAAATCTGTCAGGAAAGACATTTAGGTCAGGTTATGCCACCAGATGATACTGGGTGTTACAAAAATTTATCCCGTAAAAATCACCCAAACTCCATTATCAAACTTCGCCATAATATGCTTTTTTCAATGACTTTTGTTCACGATCGAAATGTATTTAAAGATGACAAATATTTGTGTTCATCACTTAAAGGACAAGTCCGGAGTTGGTATGATTAATATTAGAAAGGAAACTGATCATGTACTGACGTGAATTCTTATCGTTGTTTCACATTTGAGCTATCCAACGGCTGTCAGTTCCAAAACTATTCTGATAATTTAGGCCACATTTGGTTAAGGCTGGTTTACACGATCATATTCACATAAAATTTGCTTCACATTTTTGATGTGATCACAGAATGTGATCGTGTAAACGGGCATCACAAGTTGCTTGAAGTTATGTGAAGCAATTACAATTAATCCCCTTTAATTTGCCATCACATATTTTCCACTTGACCAGCCTTCAAATGGAAAATCTGTGATGGCAGATTAAAGGGGATTACTTTTAATTGCTACACATAACAAGCAACTTGTGATGCCCGTTTACACGATCACATTCTGTGATCACATCAAAAATGTGAAGCAAATTTTATGTGAATATGATCGTGTAAACCAACTTTTAGCCTGCGTGCAGACTCTTGATAAGAAATTCAAAAGAGAGAAAAAAGTTTTCTCCCTCTTTTCGATTTCTTATCAAGAGTCTGCATACAGACTACATTTGGTCTCTGTGTCGCCATTTTCTTGTAGGTGCACACGATAAAGAGGCTAGCAACGATTAAGAGGCGAGAAAACCACGGGACAGTCTCTTTCGTTTTCGTGATATAACGTCACTTCGCACAGATCGCTGAACTGAATACGTAATTTCATAAGGAGAAGACGAAAAATAAAGAGAAAAAGTATGACACACCCACCATTCATGCCAGAATTATCTTGTATTTTATCATGAATCATACCAATCCGGACCTGTCCCTTAACGGGTATAAAATGACAGGGCTTAAAGACCTTATGCAGGGTTATACTCTTTCAGCACCATTATAAATCTGGCTAGAGGACAATGATGTTTAGACTTATTACATAAGTCCTTGTTTCCGCTCCATTTACCTCAACATAAGGACTATAACAGTAACTAACAATTCAATTCAATGGAGCAAAACTTAGACGAAAATCATCAGCCTAAATGATATTGAGATTTATCATTATCCTTCAAGACAGCCCCGTCTAAGCGCTCATGCACATTCTATCCCGGTGATTTTCCAGGTGAAAAAGTCAGTCCAAGCTGACCCCCCCCCAGGTTAAAAACGCCTCACAAGTGAAACTTTGGCTGCAAACAGACGAGCCCTGGGGAGAAGTGTAAGAAATTACTTCCATGTAGAATCAGCTCCCCGCTAGTAATTAGGCCATCCTTGTTACATTATTCGAGCTTCCCGGTGAAAATCTGACCATATTGTTCGGTCACTAGGAGCCCGGTGAACATCTGACCTCACACCGGGGAACTTAGACCGGGGTGTTTCATGTCTACAATGATAATATTCATTCCTTTGTGAAATTCGTCACAATAGCAGCTTTCCAAACAAAGAATATATACTGGTAATCATATATGCTTTTTGCAGTATGGTTCATATTTAAAGGGAAACAAATTTTCTACATTGAAAACCAATGAAACAAGCAGTGATTTGGGCTTTCGTTTTCCATAAATCATTAGCTACTCGTCAGATTCATTCAAACCCAGTATAAACACCAAGTTGAAATATCATCAATTCGTAGACTTGAAAAATAGCAAAAATGGGTTGAGAGTTCCTTCAAACAAGGAACTAGTCATTCAAACGGCGTCCAAGTTTTTCGTGACACCATGTAATGAAACAATATACAGGCCAACCTGATCAGTTAACTTTCTGTTTTCAGCTGTAAGCTCAACAACTTTCATTCTCTCAGCCTTGATATCGTCCATCAATTTTTCGATTCTAGAATGAAACATAATTGACTAAAAAAACTGAAATTCATGTAAGGTAAAGTAAAGTCAACAAGATTTGATGTGACCGAAAAGATTACCAATTCAAGATTATCAAGTGCCCTAAATCAGATTTGGTTGAGCCTTGCAAATAGCGCATCACTTTGATTAGTTTGACATGGTATATATACAAATATTTACGACGGCAAATTTAATGGGAATAGAACAGACATAGTTATACCTCGTAGCCGCGCCGCTGTAAACAGGCTAAAGAAACGCCCACACACGTACTGCATCTTAAGCTAAACAATGTGTTGGGAAAACCCACATGCTTGCTGTTACAAACATTCCAAGTCGGTTAGCAACTAAAAATAAGTACATCATTTACCAGTATTTTTATGTTCATTGATTCGAACGGCAACTTTATTTATTTACTTTATGAGTCAAAGTATTTTTCTTACCATTGTTGTAACTTACTTATATGCGTAAGAGCCTCGGCTTGGAACTGAGATTCGGAAACTGACTAAGGATACAGTACCTTTAATGGCTAGGTGTAACGTCAAACTATTGTATTAAGAGATAAGTCACTTTTCCTGTTATTGTCAATTCTGATTGGCTAGAAAGTTTTACGAGTTCCTTATTGGCTAAGTGCAGATGATTTGTATAAGTTAGTATCATTCAGTAATGAGTTGACTATGTTACATGAGACATGATGTCTGTAAGAATGATGGTAACATGATGTACGAAAAAACCAAGATCGCCTTTTTCATTGGAGTCATCCTGTGAATTCGAAATTTAGCCTAAAACTAGCGAGGAGAGTGTGATATTCTCCACATATTGGTCCACCGTCCGGAGGCTGAGTAGATTTCACAAGATGGAAGATCTCGACAAGGCAAGAAAGAAACGAAGAGTCCATCGAGGGACGACAACCAAGTTGTTGAACAAGATTGAAAATCTCTTGAAGGAAGATGACATCGATCGCATCAAACTGAAACAGTTCCTTATAGAACTCAAAGAGAAGCAGAAGACGATTAAAGAACTGGACGATGTAATATTCGAATTGATGATCGAAAACGCACTTGAAGATGATGTTTGTGAAAAAGAAGCTGAAGAAGCTAGTGAAATTAAAGAGAGGATCACGTATGGGATAGTTTCTATCGAAGATTCCTTAGAGGCGATTAGAGATGGAAGAGGTGGTTCTGTGATTTTGGAAACAAGTATGAGACAGGATAATTCGCCACATGGAAGTGTAACAGGACAGAATAATTCGCCAGCAGAAAGCGTCAAATCCTTGTCAAGATTCGATTCGCAAGAAAGCCTGAATTCAGTTGCTTCATCGGCCAATTCAATGAGGAACAGAACCAGAAAAGTGAAACTGCCGCAGCTCGAGCTAAAAAAGTTTTCGGGAAAAACAGCTGAATGGCAAGAGTTCTGGGATGGGTACAAAAGCGCCGTGCATGACGACAACGATCTCGCAAAAGTCGACAAATTCAAGTACTTAAGGAGCTACTTGGAAGAGCCAGCAAAAAGTGTTGTCACTGGATTTGCTTTAACTGACGCGAACTATGATGAAGCTGTCGATTTACTGTTCAAAAGGTACGCAAAACCCGGATTTATCAAAAGAGCCCACATCAACAAATTGCTGTTTTTAGACCCTGTTTTCAAGGAAACAAGTGTTGAACGTTTACGTGCCCTGAGAGACCAAATCGAGACCCATTTTCGTGCGTTAGAGGCTCAGGGAGTTGACAAAGATTCGTATTCCACGGTTGTTGTGCCTGCTGTGATGGAGAAAATACCACAGTCAACCAGATACAACATGATTCGGTTTTCTGGCAAAGATCATATGGAGTGGAACGTTGGAGACTTGTTGGAAGCACTGGAAAAGGAGCTAGAAGTATTGGAAGGACATGTGCCGATCATGAAGTATCCACAGCAAAGAGGAAATGAAGGAAAACCCCCGGAACAACGACAACAACAAAACCGGCCTAAGCAGCAAGGACCTTCCACAGCCACAGCCTTGTTTTCTGGCAAAGAAGGAGGAAAAAAGTGCCCATTCTGCTCGGAGGAACATCTACCCGAGAACTGTGATAAAGTGAAGGACCCTTTGGAGCGTAAGAAAGTTCTTTTTAAAAATGCCAGATGTTTTAATTGTTTTATTCCAGGTCACAGGGTTTTTCAGTGTAGGTCCAAAGCCCCTTGTAAGATTTGTAAGGGCAAGCATCACCATGCGATTTGTTCAAGCTCTTCACAGGATAAGGAAACGCAGCCTAAACCTAGTGCGCCCTCTCTAGATCCCAACGCGAACGTATGGGTGGGAAACACCGGTTCTGAAGGGAGTGTGGCCTTACAAACTGCCTTGGCTAAAGTGGATGCTAAAAAAGAAGGTAATGATGTGACTGTGAGAGTGTTATTTGACACAGGAAGTCAAAAAAGCTTTATCACAGCCAAGGCAGTAGGTAGATTAGGATTACGGCCAGTTAGAAAGGAGAATCTTGGAATAAAAGCATTTGGAAGAAAGGAAGCTGAAGAAGGGATGAGAGATGTCATTGAATTGTCTTTATTAGGCCCTCAGGGAGAGAAAAAAGTGAGCATTGAAGCATTTGTTGTTGAGGACATAGCCACTATTTCTAATGTGCATGTTGAAATTGTTAAGAAACAATATGCTCATTTGAAAAATGTATATTTCTCAGATGTTAGCAGGTATGAAGACACACTGGAAATAGATTGCCTGGTTGGTTCAGACTTTTTCTGGGCTTTCCATGATGGGGAAGTGATACGAGGGGGGCCAGATGAGCCTGTAGCTGTGAAAACAACAATTGGATGGGTTTTGTCAGGACCAGTTAAAGGTGAGATCTTGCATTCTTCTTCTGACTGCAATGTTAATTGTTTGACTGATTCTACATCCTTGTTTGTGAACTCTGAGAAGCATGAAATTGATTCACAATTGAACAAACTGTGGGATTTGGAGAGTATTGGCATCAGAGTTGAAGATGAGGTCCATACTCATGTGATTGATAATGTTTTCTTTACAGGAAAGAGATATTCAGTTGGATTACCCTGGAAGGTTGCACATAAACCTCTGGCTACCAATTACTCCAACAGCTTAGCCAGGTTAAAGAGTCAGGTTCGCAAATTGAAAGAAACACCTGAAATTTTTGAAAAGTATAATGAAGTTATTTCTCAACAGGTTAGGGATGGTATTGTTGAGCAGGTCACTGAGCTTGACCCTGCAACGAAAATTCACTTTCTTCCCCACAGAGCTGTAATTCGTGAAGATGCAGAAACAACTAAGCTACGAGTGGTGTATGACGCCTCATGTAAGGACAGGAAAACAGGTGTATCATTAAATGATTGTTTACATGTGGGCCCCTCATTAACACCAATGATCCTTGATGTACTTTTAAGATTCAGAGCAAATCAGGTAGCATTGGTTGGAGATATTGAAAAGGCGTTCCTCAATATCGAAATACATCCTGAGGATAGGGACTGCCTTAGGTTCTTGTGGTTAAAGGACATCCATAGTCCAGACCCTGAAGTAATTACTCTCCGGTTCCAGAGGGTGGTCTTTGGCTGTAATTCCAGCCCGTTTCTTTTAAATGCCGTGTTACGACACCATATTAACAGGTATGTGGAACAAGACCCAGAATTTGTAAGGAAATTGCTAGGGGGGTTCTTTGTTGATGACTTAGTCACTGGGGGGAAGGATACCCAGGACACTCTTACCCTGTATGAGAAAGCAAAGGAGAGAATGAAATCAGGAGGATTCAGCCTCAGGAAGTGGAAAACAAATGATGGTGTGCTTGCAAAGGAGATTGAAAAAAGAGAGAGTAAGGGATTTGAAGAAAAGAAGAATGACCCCACCGTCAATGAGTCCTATGCCAAAGAGACCTTAGGTGTACCCAATAGCTCAGGGGGGAAAGGCAAAGTATTAGGTCTTACATGGGATTACAAGAAGGATACCCTGGAATTTGATCTAGCTAAGGTAGGAAAGGACATTAACAACAGTACAAGGCCCACCAAGAGAGGTATCTTGAGTACCCTTGCCTCATTGTTTGATCCCCAAGGATTGATTAGCCCCATTGGGGTAACTGCAAAAATTCTTTTTCAGGAGTTATGTGTTGACAAGCTTGATTGGGATGACCCACTCCCTGATGACAAATGCTCTAGATGGGAGGCATGGTTGAAAGATCTTAATAATGTTAAAACAATTTCTATCCCCAGGTGCATGTTTGACAAGAATAAAGGTGAAGTATTGAGTTGCCAATTACATGGTTTTGCTGATGCCAGCAAAAAGGCATATTGTGCCATGGTTTTTCTTGTTTGTAAAACCAAACAAGGCTCATACACTCAGTTACTTTGTGCTAAGTCACGAGTTGCTCCTTTGAAGGAACTTAGCATCCCACGCCTGGAGCTCATGTCTGCCAGAATCTTAGCCACTCTGATGGATACTGTGTTGAAAGCCTTAGACTCAGAAATTAAGATTGACTGTGTTCGTTATTGGCTGGACAGTAAGACTGCTCTCTTTTGGATAGCAAACAATGGAGAGTGGAAACAGTTTGTCCAGCACAGAGTTAATGAAATTTTACTCCTATCTAGGAAAGAAGATTGGGGGCATGTCCCAGGGGTGGAGAACCCTGCAGACCTTGGCTCTAGGGGAGTAAGTGCCAGTCATTTAAATGACAGTAGACTCTGGTGGGAAGGGCCAGAATGGTTGAAGCAAGAGGAAGAGAAGTGGCCACCTAAGTTAGAACTGGATAATTCCACAGAGATAGCAAGTGAAAGAAAAAGAGTGAATGTGATGGTAGCTGCAGCAAAAGAGCCAAAGGGAGTGAGCAGTGTGATTGATATTGACAGGTTTAGCAACTTAGGCAAGTTATTGAGAGTGACAGCCTACGTGAAAGGATTCATAGAGAACATAAAGCTCAAAAAAGAGGGAAAGGAATTGAAAACTGGAAACATGAGTGTAGAAGAGTTAGAGAAGGCAGAAAGACTTTGGATCATAGAATCACAGCTCAATTTGCAGAGCAGTTCTAACTTCAAGAAAATTTCAGAACATTTAGGAGTGGTGAAAGAGAATGAGATCTTGATATGCAAGGGTAGGCTTGGAAATTCAGAATTAGATTTCAGGACAAAATTTCCCATAATACTGCCAAAGGAAAACAAGTTTACAGAGTTGGTGATAATTGATTGTCATCACAAGGTGCATCATTGCAAGGAAAGAGCAACATTGGCAGAGCTTAGGTCTAAGTTTTGGGTTACAAAGGGGAGGCAATGTGTAAAAAAGGTAATCAGAAATTGCTTTATTTGCAGGAAATTGGAAGGTAAAGCATTTAACTCTCCTCCTACAGCTATGTTACCTGATTTCAGAGTTACAGAAGCTCCACCTTTCAGTAAGATGGGGGTGGACTTCGCTGGGCCACTTTATGCTAAGGGACCAACAGGAGTGATGACCAAATGTTACATTGCCTTATTCACTTGCTGTGTAACAAGGGCAGTGCACCTTGAACTTGTAGAAAACCTTCTTGCCTCTACATTTGTTAACTGTTTAAGGCGTGTCTGTTCAAGGAGAGGCACACCCACACTTATGGTTTCAGATAATGCCAAGACGTTTAAGGCTACAGTCAAACTTTTGAAGAAGCTTGCTAAAGATAGGACTGTTGTTAACTTTTTAGAATCCAGGAGAATAACATGGCGCTTCAACCTGGAACGCGCTCCGTGGGCAGGAGGAATATTTGAGAGGATGGTAGGTACAGTTAAAAGATGCCTCAGAAAAGTGCTTGGTAATGCCAGACTTTCATTTGATGAGCTGAGCACAGTAATAACAGAAATTGAATGCACTGTGAACTCAAGACCACTAACCTACCAGTACAATGACCTTGAGAGACCACTCACACCTTCTCATTTAATTTTTGGGCGCAGATTTTCCCCATTATCTGAGAACATTGACCTACATGTTGATACTGATGAAGGAAGTACAGATAAACTTTCTAAAAGATTTCTTTATCTCACCAGGAAACTTCAGCACTTCTGGAACAGATGGAGAAGAGAATACTTAGTTGATCTCAGAGAGTTCCATAAGCTAAAACAACAGAAACCAGTAGATGTTGCAAAGGATGATGTCGTGCTGATCCATGAGGACAATGTGAAACGTGGTGAATGGAAAATGGGAGTGATCGAAGAGCTGATTACTGGAAAAGATGGTCAGGTGAGAGGTGCAAAGGTCAGAAAACTTGGTCGTGGTAAGTTTGAAATTTTGACCAGACCTTTACAGAAGTTATATCCTCTTGAGATCACAAATAGAGACCATGATAAAAAACAAGTGGGCCATGATGAAAGCTTAACAGAAGAAGAAGAAATGAGAAAGGAGGTTGAGAGCAAGGAGAATGAAGAGAAAATAGTAAAGAATGGTGACACGAAAAAAAGGAACCGACCCCTCAGGGCTGCTGCTAAGGATGCGCGCCTTTTGTCCAAACTCATGCTTGACCCCTAATGGGTCAAGGAGGGGGGTGTGTTGGGAAAACCCACATGCTTGCTGTTACAAACATTCCAAGTCGGTTAGCAACTAAAAATAAGTACATCATTTACCAGTATTTTTATGTTCATTGATTCGAACGGCAACTTTATTTATTTACTTTATGAGTCAAAGTATTTTTCTTACCATTGTTGTAACTTACTTATATGCGTAAGAGCCTCGGCTTGGAACTGAGATTCGGAAACTGACTAAGGATACAGTACCTTTAATGGCTAGGTGTAACGTCAAACTATTGTATTAAGAGATAAGTCACTTTTCCTGTTATTGTCAATTCTGATTGGCTAGAAAGTTTTACGAGTTCCTTATTGGCTAAGTGCAGATGATTTGTATAAGTTAGTATCATTCAGTAATGAGTTGACTATGTTACATGAGACATGATGTCTGTAAGAATGATGGTAACATGATGTACGAAAAAACCAAGATCGCCTTTTTCATTGGAGTCATCCTGTGAATTCGAAATTTAGCCTAAAACTAGCGAGGAGAGTGTGATATTCTCCACACAATGAGAAAGCACGCGTCAAACTTACCAAATACAATACAGTATATTTCAAACTTCACCCAAGCCAGCCGTTTACTGTGTCGATTCCCTTTTATTTAACATACCTGTTACAACTAAGCTCCATCTCATATGAGATGTTAGGTGAGATTCGTGACAGCGCAAAATTACTCGCGCAAAATACTGCAATTCAAATAATCGCGGACATTTTCACCTGCCATCTTCTTGGGGGACAGAATTAAATAACTTCCAGGAGCACCTGGCGTTTTCATTCGTGTTCAAACACATCTTTAATGAGTCAACGAGAGAGATTCTCCTTTCCCTCAAAGGGCTGGATAAATTTGACTGGCAACAACATTATGCAAGATTTAAGACCTTAGCTCAATTTAGTCTCTAGTAATAGACTACTGATTACACGAGTCTCAGTTTTTTTAATTAAACTGGATGATGTTTACGGCTTCAAACTGAGACTATTTACAAGACAGTGTCAAACGCAGACGAATTTAGGCCAAGTCCGCCGCGTTTACGGAGCGTTTGATTGGCTCATTATTTCAAATTTCGCCTTTTCAAAGCGAAGTGACTTGGCACTCCTTGGTTCTAAGTGACCTTCCCAGGGAAGTTCGACTTTTCATTCGACATTCGAAGGATGGAAAACGTTCGATATTTCTTCAGATTTTAGTCCGTGTTTAGAAAGTGTTCGATTGTGAGTCCTTGTATGAGTGAAAATGAAAACATCAGGTTACAAACGTTGAAAGAATACTAGAAAACACGAGGTCACTCTCCTCTAGTCGTAGACTGATTAAAATGAGTCCCAGTAATCGCTACGGCCATACAATCAGTCTACTGTAAAGTGCGACCAAAAACTGTGCAGAGTTAAACGTTTTTCCATGCCATTTCGGCTCTATTTACTTAATGGTAAAAGTTAAGGTCTCTTTCGAAAGAGGAAGAGCAGCGTAAGCAGCTTTTTCGAAATTTGAATTTACAGAAGGGGGTTGAAATCAAGCCTCAAAAAAGGCAACTCTTGCGCCACGCAGCCGTCGAGGTTGAAAACACATCGCTGAAAAGTTCTATTTTAGCTGTATCCAAATCTGTGCTACGTTCATTTATCAACCCAATAGGTTTTTGTCTACATACGAAAAAATGGCCAAGGGTTAGCAGATTTTGGAAATCTGGTTTTCTCAATAACGGGGGAAGCGCTGAGTCGCTACAACAACAAATAACAGGAACTCTAACCACTCTACATAGTTATTGGTCGTACTTAAGTCATAGAAAAATCCTTGACCTCCAAGGTACACGAACATGACTTAAGCGTTTGCCAACTTGTAAATATCTTTTGGCGGCATCTGGTGACCTGCAAATCAAATTGTGTTCGGAAACAGCTTCTTTCAAGCCTCAAGGAGCAAGGGTTCCTGAGAGTGGCTGCATCGGGTGTCTGTCTAGCAGTAACAAGAATTCTACTGGCAAAAATGGTCTTGGTCTTACCTCTGTTCCATTCCTTCTCTAGTCATAGAAAAATCTCCTATTCTCTGCAACGCTCTGTCACGACTGTCTGTAAGCATTCTATTCTCGGCTGAAACGAGAAGAAGACGACAGGTGATATGTGATGTGGATTACGGAATAGCAATCATCATCTTATCTTGGGTAAATGAAAAATAATCTTAAGAAGTGATATTTAAAACAAGAATTTCATCATTTCAAACAAGGACTGCACATTTCACACGACAATAACGTTCTGATTACAAGGTGGGAAAGAGGGCTAAACTTCCCGAAGGGTTTTTCTTCTTATGATCAGATAAAAATTGTCCATATAAACTACATCCTACTATTCTTTCTGATGGACCTATTTAAAAATTAAGTTCAATTCGAGGTGAAAGAAGTAACTCCCTGTTCAGTAAGAAATCTGCATCATATTATTATGTTACAAATACACGCACAAAAAATAATTACATGCGTTGCTTAGAGCAATGCACGCTTTTGAGATTTAGATCCACATGATATCGAGGCAAGTGACTGACGCCATTGTGTGAAACTATACAGTGCTACAGGGAAGATACAAAGAGAAGCGAATGACGAGACTTTCCTGATGTTTGATGAAACAAAACGAAGACAATGCAAGAGCATTATGCAAAGAAAACAGTGAGGGAACAAGAACACAGACAAGCAACACCAAGTACATAAGATAAGCTACAAGTCAAGGTAGCTTGCAACCAAATAATCCATTTTTTCAAGATAAGAGTGCGAAAACGGAAGTCTTTTGTTGTTTGAGATTTCGCATTTTGAGGCTAAAATCTTGTTCTGCGTGCAAAGTTTAGCATAGAAGCAAATTTTTACTTTAATATCTGTTTTCTTTTGGAAATTACGATCATATAAAGAATTAGAAATCATAAGGGCTTTGACCGTGAAATCAGATGTTTGGACAAAATTTGTCCAAACATCTGATTTCACGGTCAAAGCCCTTAAGTTATAACATTAAACTCTTTAAAATGGCCATAATTTCTAAACGAAGACAGATATGAGAGTAAAAATTGGCTTCTATGCTAAACTTTGTATGCAGAACAAGATTTTAGCCTCAAAAATGCAACAACTCAAACAACAAAAGACTTCCGCTTTCGCACCTCTTATCTTGAAAAGAGACTAAAATGTAGACCCAAATACATGGTTTTCAAAAGGGTTGCCCTTGCAAAAGGGATACGCTATTAGGGGGTCAACTTTGGCTCGTCGGCTCGTCATTTGAAGATAAATTTCGGAGTTCTGACCTATCTTGCCCTTTCAGCCTACGACCTAGCCATGGGTAGATTGACACCGTAGTTATGTTTAAGCTTGTATACTCCAGCGGTGGAAAGTTATATCGTTCTGCGGAGGAGGTTTCAAATATAAATGTTTCATTCGTAGAAGAATGCAGCAGCGCCAAAATCAAGCACACTTGTGGAACGAAACCACCTATCGCCTGCGTGCAGAAATAACCCTTCCACCACGAAAGAAAGCAAATAATCCTCAATGACGCTCCTTCGTAGCGAAAAGTAAAGTCTGCCACAGGCTAACCACCTACGGCCTTACGTTCGTGAAATTTTCGAAAACCCATGACGTCGCTAACGCAAAAACTGTTTGCATCCGCGTGGTAGATAAATCCAAATCAGCTCTAAGGAATCTCAGAGTGTTCATGGCTTACTTGTCAGGAGTGGGAAGGGAAGCATTTAGATTTCTGGAAACATCTGTCGACCAGCTGCATCATTTCCAGAGAACCCCTTGAGAAAATGTTTTCTTTCTGATCACAGCCGGTTGTGCAAAAAGCAACTTCTTCACCACATGACTGTGATTTTTCAACTTCTTTCGCAATGATCGACGCGAATATGAAATTATTAATATCAGTATCTAAGGAAGCCTGATTCGGGATGGGTTCCAAGCTCCAACGAATGAAGCTAATTGCTAAACATATACCATCAAAATTGGACAGTTTTCCGCTCTTTTGGGGTGTTGTCCTCAAAACTAGGTTTTGCTGTATTATCTTGATAACAACCGGTGCGCTAAAAAAGTTTAGGCGTTTCAAAAATTGTAGTCCTAGAATAGAGGGCGGATTTCAATGCATCCAATTCAACTTCATAGCAGGCAGATATCAGTCTCATCGTGATTTTCTTCCTGTTTTTACAAATGAGGAAAGAGGTAAATTCGAATTTATGAATAACGCTTGACTGCGAATGCCTCAAAAAGACAACTTTGTTTCTTAATAAAAAAAATACAAAATCTTTAAAGCAACAAGGCTTCGGAGTCACAAAGGTAAAACGAAAATTTACCAATGAAACAGAGAATCTCTCCTAAGTCGGCTGAAACGTGTTGCCTTTGAAGCAGAATGTTCTTCGGATGGCTTTCTAAACCTACCTAACATACCACTTTGACAATTTTAGAGTCAGTCAAATGCAATTCTGAGCCAATCAGGTCTACTTTATTCAGAAATGGTACCAATCAAAAATACACCATAAGAATTCACTATACTTCATAAAGTCAAAGATGTTGATATTCTGTCTGGCAAGCCAATTAATTATCTGCCTGATGATGGATTGGCCATGCTATTTCACAAGATTAATGCCCTGTTTATATGAGGAAAAACACCTCACCAGCCCCGGGGCTGACAGGCGAGATAAATTTCAGTCACTGTTTATATGAGATTTTTCCCCTCACTTGTCAGCGCCGGGGCTGAAAGGCGAGGTGGAGTAAAGTCACTCTTCCGTGAAGTCGGAACAAACTGACCAATGAGGATCAACGAATAATTTCAATTCACCATACCGGTGGTATTTCGTTTATATGGAAAAATTTCACCTCACCCAGGCGAGATTCCACCTCTAGTGAGGTGGGACTGCACTATACCGGTGCTGTTGCGTTCGTCATGTAAACGCGAAATGAACAAACAGAAGATTCTATTGGAAGGCGGAATCTCATCTCTCAGCCTCGGGCTGGCAAGTGAGGTGTTTTTCCTCATACAAACAGGCCCAAAGCAATCTTTGAGCAGTGCAATCTACAGAGTCCAGAAAAGTTCAAAACTTCCTCCCGAAGCCAATTTTGTTCGTTAGATCTTCCTCACTGCATCATTTCTTAAAGTCAAAATACCAATGTCTTGCAAACTCACTGCGTTGCATATAGTTTTACATTTCACGAGATTCGCCAAAATAACGCAACGTGTTGCTTCATTTTCTTACAAGAATTACTAAACCTTCATTAAATCTGACATCAAAAAGCACAGCCTTCCTGCACAGCCTTCCAGCAGCTCACAGCCGTGGAGCCGTGAATTTTCCTGAACTCTTGCAATCTATGTGCCCAAGACCACATTGACATAAAACTTGCTGAAATCTTGGTGCCTAGTGCTTGGTGCTCGGTGTCTTGCAAGTGAGATGATTTTATCAAAATTTTCGTTGCTTTCATCAGATTTGGGTTTATTATTTCCATAAAACATTCTATGTAGTAAATGTGTGTTAACGCCAAGGCGATTATATTTGTGCTGTAGTTCCAATAAGTAGGCCCAGTCCCCTGTCGCCCACCACGTGGCTCTCAAGTTACATATCCTAAAGCCAAACAGGTATTTCTCCATCACATTTTACAAGCACCGTTTTGTGTTGGTACCGTCCTTTTCGAAGAAATTTCGACTTCTCAGCTACTGATGGGTAAGCTTTGGAGTAAACTTATATTATGTACAACGTCTGAGTCCAACACTTCACAAGCCTCAGTTGATCGAATCAAAGAAGGGGATGTCATTAAATGATGATTTAGAAAAAATGCACGCCGTTGGAAGGCTGCCGTTCCCTTCGTATGACTGCAATCATATATTAGCAATTCATGTCTTGGTTGATAGCCGACCTTGTCAAATATATCTTAAATTTACTTGACCTAAATTCTAAACTCCTATAATAACCCATCTTTTGCGTGCACAAGGCAACAGTTTGCCGCACAGGTCTCACGGCAACTTTTGCCACTTTCTTTCTTTGTTTAACTTACTGGTCCAGATAATCTCTTATTGCATGAACAAGGCAACAGTTTGCCGTACAGGTCAGGCAACTTTAGCGGTTTTATTTCTTTGTTTTCAATTACTGGTTGAAAGAATCTCATTTGTCTGCAACCGCCAATCGCTTTGAACTGCATTGTCACTCAAAAGCAGCTGATGAAATTGTTACAAAATCTATCCATGTTGATTTAATGACACTCTTAATAAATCTTTCTTCTCCTTTAAATTTAAATAACAAGACTTCAGTTTCATCTCACCTCTTCGTGGCAAACATCTCAACCTCCACATGATCTCAGCTAAAATGCTTTCGACAGGTGGCAAAGTAAAACCAATCTAAGGCTGCAGTAAAACGAGCCAGGACATCACGAAATAATCTTTCATAGGCAATTCATCCTCAACAACAAATTTTCTGCCAAGAAGCCCTTTTGATATCTTCACCTAGCAAAGTCCATGTCTTCCAAGCAAGAATAATTCATGCTGTGAACAAATTCTCTAATACTCGCATGACTTAGCTGGAAGAATTTATAACTGGCAAAACGTTCTCAACAGCAATCACTATCACAAAACATACTTAAATATGTTCAACCAGAAAAGCTTACGGTTTTCTACGAAAGAGTTCTTGATGAACTGTTGTGAAGACTTCTCTTCTTTTGAGTACCTAACTAAGGCTTGGAGCCTATGTTTAGTGTCACACCCCCTGAATTCAAACACTCAGATATAACTTATATGGTCAATACTGTTCAAAACATGCCTTTAAAGCTGCTCATAAGAAATTCATGAAAATAGATTGTCTTTCCAAAGCAAAAGACACAAAAAGAATACAGTAACCAGAACCTTCTCACTGTGACTGACAGAAATCAGTCAATATACCGTGAAAACAGTGTGATTCAGTTGCATATCAAAAGAAAAACAATACAAAAAGGTTGATTTATTCGTTGGACCGCCTCCTGACACACAAACATACAGCACTACTAAGAACAGGAGTCAACCGTTAAAAAACATCGCACTTTTCTTTGGCTTAAAGGACAAGTCCGGCGTTGGTTAGACTTATAACCTGCAGTCTCTTGTTTCCCTGTGCTCCTTTGAATCGATGATGGCGCTGAAAAACCTGACCCTATTCAATATAAGCCCAACTCTGAGCTTCCATGATGAATAATTTTTTCCGCCATTTTCGCCTTCTCTCCGTGAAATTACGTGTTCAAATAGGCGATCTGAGCGAAGTAATGTCATATTGCTCAAAAGAAAACGAGGCTGTCCTATCGTATCCTAACCCTTTAATCGTTGCTAGCCTCTTAATTGTGTGCTCATGCAACAAAAAGGCTACACAGCGGCTAGATTCCCTAAATTATGAGAGCGTTCAAAGAACTGACCGCCGTTGGGAAGCTCAAAATATGAAACAAAGATGAGAATTCGCGTCAGCAGTTGGTAACTTTGTTGGCTATTCTACAAAAGAATCTGCATCGAGCGACATATTCATACATTTTCATAGAAAAGGTTCGATTGGTGAAGGTGGAGGTGAAGTTGCAGTTTCAAGCGCCAAGCGCTGAGATTACAGAAGTAGCTAGGCGCTAACTGAGTCCACCATCCCTTGCCATGACGTTCAAGTGGTGACGCTCTACCGGGTATCAAATCCCGACTGTTCTGACTGCAAAGTCAAAGGCCTGCATAACTGCGCTTTCGCAATTTTGGGAAAGGGACTGGGGAGAGCAACGCCCATTCTGACAACCATGTCAACAATCGAATTGGAGAGTACACTCAAAATACATTCAACAATGGGCGACAAAAATGACCAGATAGCTTAATAATCCAGAGAAAATACTTACCGATCCAAACAACTATTGTGCAACTCTTGAAACGTGCAAATAGATCGAAAACAACTCAAGTTTGGAGAAAAGGCAACCGAGCCGCAAGGAGTCGACTCTCCTTATTTCCTATGTTCCCAAGGCTGTCAGAATGGGCAGCTCTCTACCAAGTCTCTCTCCGAATTGTGACAAGGTCTCAGGAAACTGAATGGCGTTAGAGCTTCTATCCTTATTGAAAACGAGGAGCTCTAGGCCATAAGGCTACGTCACAACCTCAAAACTGGTTTAAAGATAGAAAACATTGTAATTGTGCAAATGACTAAGATATCAAGATTGCCAATGAACACTTGAAACAGAGAGCCTTGCATCAATCAATCAATCAATCAATCAATCAGTCAATCAATCAATCAATCAATCAATCAATGATTTTCAAAAATTCAATTTCCATGCTAGCACTACCAAGCGCCTACGAAGCCATTTGCTCAAAGGCAGGTAACTCAGTTTTGTAGCAGATGAACTGCGTATAGTTAACTGCGTGTACTTCTTCGTGAATCACAGCTTCATCCGGCTCAATATCGCATTGTCTAAAATAAATCAGCAAAAAGAAATAAAATGCTTACCTTTTATCTTCTTCAAAGATTTCATCAGTTTCTCTGACCTAAAAAGGTTATCATAAACTTTTCAGGAAACTGCAATCGAGGTTTTCATTTCTGTATTCATTGATTTATTCATTCATTCATTCATTCATTCATTCATTCGTTCGTTCGTTCGTTCGTTCGTTCATTCATCAATTTATTTGCAGATGGTTGCAAAGCCATTTCTAGTTAATTTAGGTCGATTAGTCATGTCACACCCAGGCATGAGACCCTAGCCTTATGGTATTGCATCCCTTGTTTCCCTGTGCTCTTTTGACTTGATGATGGCACTCCGGTCACCAGAGACTCATGACATTACTCTGAAAAGCCTGACCCTATTGAGGCCCAAACTCTGCGACTACCAATCAGATTGTGAGATTTGTGAGTTACTAACGTTAGTGTGGCAAATGTGATAAAATTCTCGCTTCCATTGAACAAATGATAACATTGCCACAGGATCTAGTTCGAAACTGGTATTCCATTCCATTGATGATTGCAGAAAAAAGGGCTAGTTTTTTTATGTTTTATAATTAGTCCCTGTTGAGCAAGGCTTACTGCAAGGATACAAGGGACTCATCATCATAAGTATGATGGGACCCCTATTTTAGGGTACTTTCTGAAGGACGACTGTGAAAAGTTGCCTTGTCAAGCATCTGGAAGAATATCCATCTGGATTCTGACCTCACACCACCCAGCGCAGCCCCAGCTATCCAATGGAAACTTTATAAGCCGCTCGAATACTCACCCCACAACTAATAAGGATCTAATGGTATCCAGTGATCGTATTCAATAAAGGATGCGCTTGATTTGTAATTCTGGAGATATATTTCCCACTCAGACACAAGAAATTTTTTAATAGGTCTGTGATTCAGCATGACAACAAAAGACATTCGCCAATAGAATGGAGAATCTTTCCAAAGTCTACTAAACCTTCTGTCTTTCGGAGTAAAATGCTCAGAGGGCCGTCCAAATCCACCAAACCTACCGTTTTGAGAATTCCAGGGTCAATCAAACACAAATTCTAAATTTAGCAAGTCTACTAGTTTCAGAACTGGCAGCCATCACATACACCCGAAGTATTCAAACGCAATAAGGCTTCAAATCGATCTAACCATAGCTTTGATTAAGACATCAAAAGTAAGAATTCATGCATACTTACCTACGCTCGGCATTATGTTTTGCCATGGCCAAGCCTTGAACTTCATCGGCAAACGAGTCCATCTCCTCTTCCCAACTCTTCACTAAGACCTAAATTGAAATCAGAAATTAGAAACTGCACTGAGCGGTTGAAAAACATGAAAACATATCAGAATTTTTTGTAAGGTTTTAAATCTAACTCAAGAACGTCCAGCTACAACTGTAAGCCTCTCACTGCCATATCTCAACTTTTGCTACAAAAGACAGTTTTCCATACTGTTCAGAATCCTTCAAACCTTGCTTTTGCCTTATTTCAGATAAATCTCCGGTTTATTTCTAAGACGGCTTAAAGTCAACGTATTTCGACGCGTAATCTCTCTTTGCACTAATAAGTTTCCACGCCTGTTTCCTTCTACGGCATCTTTGAAAACCAAATAAAATTGTATAACAATAACTAAGAAAACAATGTGGGATCCTGAGATCGATTTAATACTGAGACAGGAAAATCAACATATCAAAGCTGTTCTCACATTAGATATCAGGTGAAATTCGCGATAACGCAAAACTACTGATGCAAAGGACTGTAATTGTTGTAATTCGCAGACATTTTCACCTATGTTAGCTCGACGTCCAATATGATATCAACTCAAGTATTCATTGGTGAAAGTTTTTGGATGAAGCATTTTGTAGAAATTTTTATTGATGAAAATGAAAGCCATTGTCGAACGATACATAATCCTATTAAATTTTTTTGATCTCTCATTTCGTTTTCAAGTTATCCGCTGATATTAAGTTTCAGTGGATGACATCATTTTGTTCGCAAATTTCTAGGATGGTTTAATGGAATACAGCTGTATCGAATTTTAAGTTGAGTTGAATAAATGCAGCTGAAATACTCTAATGGACTGAAATGATGTTTAGAAAGGCATGTCAATTGAAGAAAAGTCTTTTGAGTCAATTTCCTTTCAGAAACATAGTCAGCCTCATACACTTGTTCGTTACTTTTTGCAAACAAAATGGCGTCATCAGCCAATCACATAAATAACTCAAAATGAAACGAGGTATCATAAAGTTATAAATGCCATTCTTTATCATCCAAAAATGCTTTTCATTTGCACCAATATAATCTTTAGCTCCAGATCACCTTTAAGGCCAGGGGCTGTCATGAGGTATCATAAAGTTATAAATGCCATTCGTTATCATCCAAAAATGCTTTTCATTTGCACCAATATAATCTTTAGCTCCAGGTCACCTTTAAGGCCAGGGGCTGTCATGAGGTATCATAAAGTTATAAATGCCATTCTTTATCATCCAAAAATGCTTTTCATTTGCACCAATATAAACTTTAGCTCCAGATCACCTTTAAGGCCAGGGGCTGTCATGATATTTTGCCCTTCTTTGGGATCGTTCATGTAGCGTTTTATAGCAATTCGTAGGTAGTATCTAAGGTAATTCGCCACGTAACTTTATATTGAGTATCAAAAATAAAAAGCATAGTCACTAATCATCTAGTGTGAAGCAGACTTTACCGGTATTTTGATTCAAAAAATTTTATGGTTGATACAATGCGTAATAAACCTACAAAGCTCTTTGATTCGATCCAAAATGGTTAGGACATTTTCAAAGGCTCCGCTAAAATCTCCAATTGAGGTAAAACTAATTCTGAAGCTTTTGTCCATCGCATTGCTGATGCATTTCATTTCCAATGCAAATTTCTGATTGCATACAAAAGCAGCACAGCAACTTCAAAGGCACCCGCAAAATCTGAAATCCTGGGTGCAATAATTTCGACGCATCTTTTGTCGCATTTCTGTATCTCTAACGCGCTTAAGTTAACCAAATGTTGTGAACGGTGGATAAACAAAGCAATACTGCTTTATCAACATCTACATCGATATTTAACAAGACCGAGTATCAGTATAGTGCTCAAAATGCAAAAATAATAATGACAGTAATGATTAATAATTGAATACTGCTAGAAGATGCCACTGTTCAATGGTTAGATTGTAAATTTCCACTCGAATTTCCATGTCAAATGAGACATTTTGTTTGTCGTCAAGACCAATACTGTGCCTGTTTTCCTTCTTCTGTTTATAGACAAGCGTGCCATTGCAAATTCCTCTAAAAAAGTTTCCTTTACGCACCAAAAGTTACAATGAACACCTGTGTTCAGGGTGTTTTTTAACGTAATAACTGGCAGGAGATTTGGCCCAGGGGGCCCTTTTGAGTGTCCCGGTAGTGATCGAAAAATTAGTACTTCTATCCCAGCGGCCTAAGGGGCCACTCTTTTTTCGTCATGGCTTCCGGTGGAGAGCAGACGCTTATTTGAGTTCGCTGTAGCGAAGGGCTTTGAGGATTAATGTATGGTGTTTGTGTGATCGATTAGGCTGTAAAATGGGTTTTACGAATGAAATGTTAAGAGTTATAAAGAGTTTAGGATGATTCATCGCATTTGAAAGGAAAATTTTTAACTTCGCTCGCTCACTTCACCTGCACGTGTTGATGTGGCCTAATAATGGCGGGCGGTGCAAAGACGAAAACAAGAAACTTAGAAGCCTATCAGGCATACTTCGACGAAAAGTTTTCAGAACTGAAGGACAGTATGGCGACAAAGGAATGTATTGAGAAACTTCATACTACCATAAAAGATCAAAATGAGAAAATCCAAATTTTAGAGTCGAGGATCGCTATTATGGAGAGGCATATTTCTCTATTGCAAAACAATGTTGATGAAAATGAACAGTATAGTCGTAGGCTGTGTTTGCGAATTAATGGAATTCCACCAGTACCAGAAGGCCAGAATGAGTCCAGCGAAAGCTGTTTAGAAAAAGTCAAGAATGTTTTCAACGAATTGGGTGTTGACGTTCCCGAAGTTGTAATTGACCGCGCTCATCGGATTGGTCGCCCAAGAATTGTGCAAGGGAAAAGAGTTCATCAAGTAATAGTAAGATTCACAACCTGGAGACACAGAACCCTGGTTTATAGGGCCAGGAAGAACTGTGCCAAGTACAAGGTAAAGTTGGATTTGACGAAGAAGAAGGTCGATACAATTGAGAAGATAAGCGAATTCCTTACAAGGAAGAAGCTCGGCTTTGCATTTGCAGACGTTAACTGCCGTTTATGCGTGAAAATTGGCGAGGAGTTTCATCACATAAATAGTGAAGATGATTTGCATGATATCATTAGAGAATATGATGAAAGAAGTGATACACGAAGTGATACCCGAAGTGATACCCGAAGTGATACTGGTGATCAGCAAGGCAATGATGATGATGATGCTGAGGATGCTGATGATGATGACGATGATGTTGATAATGTTGATGGTGCAAATGAGACTAACTCTAGATAAGTATCTTTGTTAAAGACCCTTTATACGGACCCCTTTTTGAGTTATTCTTCTTTAAAAATTGCAGATGGCAATTATGGATACGTTTCTGTTCACAGCATTATTTTATAATCATATTAGATTAAGTGTGTGTGTAGGTAGGGGCAAAAGAGGGGTGGATAAGGGGTAAAATGGGTTGGCAATCACAATAGCTACCAAATCTAATCGCACCTGGCCTGTTTTTCAACTGGTTTTTGCCCCATTTGTTTCCCTATATCTACCCCTCTGAGAGCCCCACCTCTTCAGGTAGCTTACCAACAAATAACAAATGTGTCTTGCAAAAATGTCCATTCATTTGAGCTTCTATGTTTATTTTATTGAATCCCAGATGGAATTTATCGGTGATTTTGAAGAATCGACCTGTTGCTCTTTTGTTGGTGAGCTGCCTCAAATAGATTTTCAACGGCTCTATATTGGCTAGTTTTGCTATTCAAGTCTCAGGATGGCATTTGTCTGTTTTGTGCTTAAAGTTATCCTATCCATTTAGATACATTCGTTTTTCGGCCCTTTCCAAAACGCCCAAAGAAAATTGTTGATATGCCTCAAAAAGTCCTTCGCAGTTTCCTGCCACCCACACGTTTGGTTCTCAGGATCACTGTCCGTGCGGAAAATCTGACTTGTGGCTTGTTTTGTTATTTTTTTTATGTTGTTTGTTTTGTTTTTTGTCATGTTGCTTTTCAATAAATACTTTTGTTTCAGCTGCTGTATTTTTGCACTCAAAAGGGACTTTGAGAGTTGCCAAAGAGATTATGCAGTCATCATATGCCCATAGGAATTAATGAATGGCGTGCGGGGATTGCGCTTAGGTTCAGACTGGTCCCAGTGGTCTCTAAATTCATTCCTGTTGAAAGCATGCTTGTTACGGTGCTTTGTTCCTTTGCCTATTTGTACCTGCTCATTTGCTCATCAGTGGTAACTTTTCCGCTGTCACTCATGATTGATTCTTTGTTAAATACTCTTCCTCGGTCTCTTTCCATAGGGCTGGGTACCCAGGGAATACGTCGTATTTACGTGCAAATAACAAGTTATGCAATAACTACCGTGTATTTTGCAGTCTACCTACTGCTACATATTTCTGACACGAGATTTACATCACAATTGAAATCGAATCGTCAAATAAAAACAGTCTCGGCAATTTTCCCTCACCTTTTGTATGCATTGTTGCTTGGTGCAGTAATTGACTCAATCTACCTATTCCCTCTTGATATACTTTTACTCCTCTCAGGAGATATTGAATTGAATCCTGGTCCGCAAACTGAAAACTGCGTACGATTTTTTCATTGGAACTTAAATGGTATCTGCGCAAGAAATGGTGTAAAAATTCCACTTATTGAGGCCTATAATTCTCTTTACAAATATGATGTATTCGCTGTATCGGAATCCATGCTGAATAGTAAAGTGCGAGATGAGGAGATCTCCATAGAAGGTTTCAGCAAAGAGGTGTTTCGCAATGATCATCCAAGCGATTCCAAAATCGGGGGTGTCTGCATGTATTTTCGAGAGGGTTTGCCAATTCAACGTAGGAAAGATCTCGAACTATTACAGGAAATAATTGTAGCTGATATAAAAATAGGGCGAAAGAAAATATTCATAGTTACTGTTTACCGCAGCCCTAGCCAAAACAGTGAACAATTTGAAATGTTCATGGATAAATTGCAGATGACATTAACTCGTCTCAGACAGGAGAAACCAACTGCTTTGATTATAACAGGGGACTTTAACTGTAGATCATCTCAGTGGTGGGAGGGAGATAATGAATATCCAGAAGGAACTGCTTTAGATGAGTTCATAGAGACAAATAACTTACACCAATTGATAAATGAGCCCACAAACATACGTGGTGAAAGCATGTCTTGTATCGATCTCATTATGACTGACCAACCAAATCTTTTTGTTGAATCTGGAGTTCACTCTTCCTTGGATGATCATTGTCAACATCAGCTTATTTATGGCAAGATGAATTTGTCTATCCCTGCCCCACCACCCTATAAGAGGACCATGTGGGATTACGCAAAAGCGGACACCCAGTCAATTAGGGACACAGTTAACGGGATCGATTGGGATTCGCAGCTTATGGGTCTTGGTCCAAATGAGATGAGCGAGGTCTTCACTGCGACGATTTATTCTATATTGTCTGCTAACATACCAAACAAAGTTGTTAAATGTAATGACAAGGATGCCCCATGGGTGACAGCGGAAGTAAAAACAGCAATAAGGCGAAAACATAGGGTTTACAAAAAGTTTTTACAGCGTGGTAGAAAGCAAGAGGACTGGATCAAAGTTAAGAACGTTCGGAAAGAAACATCAAAAATAATTCTTGATGCCAAAGATAAATATTACCTAAAGCTAGGTAGGAAACTGTCCGATCCCAGCAATGGTATCAAAACATATTGGACTACCCTGAACAAATTAATGAATAAGAAGAGCATTGCGGGAATTCCTCCAATTCTAGAAAATGGAATCATTGTTACCAACGCAGATACCAAGGCGAACATTTTGAATGATTTCTTTGTGCAACAGTGTTCCGAAATATCAACCGGCAGTATAATTCCCAACTTTTTGCCCCGGTGCAATTCATCTTTAACGGACATTGCCATTAACAGGGATAAAGTTTTACGACTAATTCGGGCACTTGATTCCAAAAAAGCTGGTGGTTGTGACAACATATCTGTTCATATGATAAAGATATGCGATGCCTCAATAGTTGACCCTCTGTGTTTAATCTTCGAAAAATCTTTGGAGACGGGAACTTATCCTTCTGTCTGGAAAAGGGCTAATATAATTCCTGTCCACAAAAAAGACAGCAGACAGAACAAAATGAATTACAGGCCTATTTCGCTTCTACCTATCTTCGGGAAGTTATTTGAAAAAGTAATGTTCGATGATATTTACAAATATCTTTGTGAGAATGGACTTCTAGCTCAACAACAATCAGGCTTTCGGCCGGGAGACTCTACTATTAATCAATTGTTATCTATAACTCACAACATCTACAAAGCATTTGAAGCTTGTCCTACCCTTGAAACTAGAGCCGTCTTTCTTGATCTTTCCAAAGCGTTTGACAGGGTTTGGCACGAGGGCCTTCTATACAAATTAAAATGCAATGGTATCAATGGGAACGTCCTTGCTTTGATCCAGAACTACTTAGCAAATCGTAAACAGCGAGTTGTTCTGAACGGAAAAAGCTCGAAATGGGCACCGATATGTGCTGGTGTGCCACAGGGTTCTGTCTTGGGTCCACTTTTTTTCCTTGTCTACATTAATGATCTTGTCGAGAACGTGAACTGTGATGTCAAAATGTTTGCGGATGATACCTCTCTCTTCTCGGTTGTTGAAGATGAAAGAAGATCTGCTGACGACCTCAATGCAGACCTTGAAAGGGTGCGATTATGGGCATGGCAATGGAAAATGCAGTTTAATGTAAATAAGACTGAAGAGGTTGTTTTCTCTTGCAAAAAAAGTAAACCGTTCCATCCTCACCTTTTGCTTGGCACTGATGAAGTTGAAAGGAAAACTGAACACAAGCATCTTGGAATGCAGCTTGACTCTGAACTAAATTTTCTTAGTCATATTAAAGAAGCTATTGGCAAGGCTAGAAGGGGCATAGGAATGATAAGATATCTGTCGAAGTATGTGGCTAGGGATGTGTTGGACCAGATATATAAATTATACGTGAGGCCACACCTAGACTATGGAGACATCATTTATCACAAATATGACCCAGAAATGCGCTTAACTTTTACGCAAAGGCTTGAACAGACCCAATATTCTGCAGCTTTAGCTGTTGCTGGTGCTTGGAGAGGTACAAATAGGCAAAGATTGTACGAAGAATTAGGATGGGAAAGTCTGTATCACAGAAGATGGTACAGGAGGCTATGCCATTTCTTTAACTTAGTGAAATCACAATCACCAGGCTACCTTTTTAATGAAATCCCTCCCGAACGTGAACTTAACTACGGTCTTAGACACCCTCGTGATTATGAAGTACATGTTGCCAGAACGAATCGCTTTTCCAATACTTACTTTCATAATACCCTGTTTGAGTGGAATTTGCTTGGGGAAGAGATCAAAAATTCAATATCCCTTTCTCAGTTTAAGAACAAATTATTAAAAATCATAAGACCGGAGGGAAATTCTGTCTACAATATTTCTGATATTGAAGGCGTGAAATTACTCACAAAGCTGCGTTTAAAGTTTAGTGTGCTGAATGAGCATAAATTTAGACACAACTTTGATAGCCTTACTCCATTTTGTGCTTGTGGTAATGACATGGAAGACAACGAGCACTTTCTCCTGCACTGCCCGCAGTTTGATTCGATGCGGCAAGAACTCTTTGATCGGCTCTCTGAAATCCCTGGTTTAAATATCGATCTTGATGATAAACCTTTGTGTGACTTGCTTCTGTTCGGAGACTTAAAGAACAGTGTCATCATCAATCGAATAATCCTTGAAGCAACAATTTCTTTCATCAAAGATACGAAAAGGTTTTCAGATTGAACTTAAGCACAAAACGGCAGCAACATTTTCGTTTATTTGTAGTAATTGCAACGGGTGTCTTGTAAAGAAGCACTCCCATTTGCACCATGAGTAGCAGAAGTGCATACTACAGTTTTCTGATAATGTTTGGGTGATTATTTGACTATCTGGTGGGGGGTCTTCTTTCTGAGACGCCCGGTCGAGTTGTTTTTTTGTTTTGTTCTTAAATTGTTTGTATATATTTTGAAATTATTGTAAGTGGCTGCCGTAGTTGGAACTCGCTGACATCATGTCCTTTCCAGCTATGGCAGCCATAGAAAATTTAAATAACTTAGTTGTAGTTGAGATCTTTTATGTGGTATAAAAAAAAAAAAAAAAAAAACTCTTTTTTCCCCTTGAGAACAAAACAATTCTATTTGTGTTACTGTCTCAAAAAAATCTCGCAAAATGACTGCTCACAACTGCAAATAGAAACTTTTTGTTGAGAAGTATAATCATAATTTGTCTAGTGACAAAAGGCCTAAGCTATAATTGAATTCGATTGTATCAAAACACTGGAAAATTTCATTGTAAACTCATACCATAAAAACTTGGGGGCCTTTTTGGCTGTTATCTCCACTAGTGAAAAGTTCATAAAAATACCCTGCATGTGTATAAGAACCTAGTGGAATGCGGATTCATATAATCAATGGGGCAAATCCAATGTGTTCCTTGTACAATAACCCAGGCTAACTGAATTGCAAAATTGTAGGTTCCTCTACGCGAGTGTTTCTTGTAGCCAGAGAATGATTACTACTCAAAGTGATTTTGTTTAAAAAAGAAATGGCAAACCTGTGACATTTCGGCTGATTCCGAGTTCGTATCGACTGCAGCTAATTCTGCGATCTGCTTTAATGCCATCTCCTTTTTCTTCTTAAAGTTTATCGCCTGTGAAAGAGAAAGGATTAAACTTGCATACCGTCCACTCTTTCTTAAAGTACACGTATCTTTCATAAGAAACAAAAACTTGGGCCGGTACTGGAAGTTTCTTAAAATTATCAGATTTTGAGTACTCAGAGTTTCTTAAAGGTTTCATAATTATCTTCATGTTCACCAACTGCGCCCTCGTGAACTTTTCGAAGCAATGTTATTTGAAAATTTTCCGATGTTTAGACATCACTCAAGTACATTTCGATTAATATGATAAACGAAGCAAGATAAATAAAGTAGAATATGTCAAGGAGTTCCTTTGTTAAAAAAAAATGAATAGTTTCTTAAGTTATATTTTCCCAGTACTGGAGTTTCTTAATTTTTGGCGATCTGAGAGTTGAGTTTCCTATAAGCAGCTTCTTATAAAAAGATACCTGTATTGACAGAAATATAAGCTTCAGCAAGGGCTAATGTTGTGAAATAAAAATTTTAAGAAAGCTATTCGCCTTTCAGAAGTATAGGTTTCACAGTACTGAGTGCACACAATCAAATCAAAATAAAGAGAGAAAGAAAAATAATAATTTAGTTGGCTGCACAGAAGGTGAGAAATCTATTCTTTAGGTTGCATAATCGCTTTATCTTTATCAAACCCGATCAAACCTGCATCGTTTGTCCGACAAAATTCACCTTTGCTATTAGCTCCACAGTATTGTTGGGGAGATGAACCTCAGTAAGTCCGGTGAATTTGAAGTGACGTCGTTTTTGAGTCTTTGGCACATGCGCAGAAGGGTTTCATGAAACGCGGAAATTCAAAATTTAAACTTCAGAAATGACCATTGGAGTAATGGCGGCAAGAAACCAGAGAGCTGCTGTCCACATACAGTCATGATCTTACAGGAAACTTCAGTACGACTCTCAATCAACTGTTTCAATGGGAAAACCACGTAACATCAGTTATAGACATCAGCAGGAGCAACTACCCAAAGTCTTGCAGAAGATGCGCAAATGCTCTGTTAACTTACTATCTGCTGAGCCACTGTAGAATATTTGTCTGATGATGCAGCAGTTGAAACAGAGATATCTGAATTTCCACTCTCATTTGTGGCATTTCTTGAACCATGACTTTCTGCAGTGCTGAGATCTCCAGCATGCTCTTTCGGGGAGGTCGAGAAGTTAGACGACACCTGGAAAAAGTCATCTTTTCTTCAATGCGAAAGTTTGAACATCAGTAAAGAGGCTGCAATCACCTTCACAGAAGGACTACCATTTAATGAAAAACAGTCCTCAAGAAGTCCTGCGTAGCAGAACGAAATGTTGTCCCAGGTCTAAAAAATTTTGTGCTCCGTTTGCGTGGCTACTGCGGAGGAGATGTGACTTAAATTGCTCCGTGAATTACACATCTGCATAGGGTACAAATTTTACGTTTCTATGTACCAATTCGGTTTTGACTTCTCGAAGTCCTCGGGAAGTCCTCCGAATTTCAAATAGCTTATCAAAGCACCTTGATCATATTAAGCAAATTTCATCCAGTCAATAACCGTGGTTTTCCTGACAAATTTGTTAAGTTCATGACGTTACGCGTATACTTGCTAATCCAAGAAGTTATATACTTACTAATTCGGCTTCAATTTCTTGACGCAAATTGGCAGGTGCATCCCTCTGAAATGGAGTGCTCGCATGGATAGGCTCATGTGGGATGCCAGTTGATGGAGAATTCATCGCTGTGAGCCTGTTGATCAAAACAAAACAATTCAATTCAACTTTAATTCAATTCAATCGCTGGGTTGGGGAGTGTGTTGAATTTATGTATTTGACTAATAAAATTGTCTGTTGAGTCCGCAAAATATGGGGTAAAAGAACTGAAAAGCAATCATATTCATTAAAACCCCGCAAACAAGAACATTGCAAAAAAAGAATCTGCAGACTGACTTTGTGAAAAAAGACACCCAAGATAAGAACCACAAACAGACTGATTTAGCTCAATGTTCTTATGAGATGGTACACTTAATTAAGAAATTTCATCATATCAGTGTGAACAAACTCCCAACTATTGATAACTGAACACCTCTAATAGTTTTCAGGGATATGCAAATTGTTTTATCAAGCTGTACGATATAAATTGATTTGTCAACAACACAATACCATACCTTCTAATATTCAAATGCAGTCATTCTACCCTCAAGTTTGTTTAAGACACACTGTATAGCTATGTATTAATCATAGTAACAAGTGTCCTTGCAATAAGAACCACACCTTGAAAATGTCATAAGTACCTCATTTATAAGAAGCTAGTCAGTCTGTTTTTCAGAAAAGTATGTTCTTGTTTGCGGGGTTTTACTGTATATCCTTGTCATTTGCTTCTGTGAATAAGCTCCCCTCTCTAACAAGCCCCACTCTGGAGTGTCCAAAATTAAATAAGCCCCCCCCCGGGGGGCTTAATAGCCTCACTACCACAAGGACCCTCAAGTTACGCTCATCTTATTGAGTTTAATTGTTGTTGTCGTTATCGCTCCACTGAGGGCCTTACGGACATCGAGCTGTAAAAACGGCAAAAATTTTCAATCGGCGACAGGATTCTGTCGCCCCGTCGTCTACCGATCAGCATATGCCTTAAAGCAAGGCGGTTTTTGCTTTTGTGGCAAGAATGATCCTTTACCGAAGTACTGATACCTAATTTGATGGTACAGCAGTTCTAGAAAACTGATTTTTAAGGCATTTTAGACCCAGTGGTTGTGAGGAAAAAGTAGCTGATGATTTAGGCCCACAGCTACATTCTAAAAAAGAATGCGAATCGAACGACAGATTGATACATTGCGTAGAATGTTCGAATGTTCACAATAGTGATAGAGACTCCAACATTGCTCAATCGAACTTTTTTGTGGAGCAGCGGAACGGTTTCAAATAGAATCAGTACGGAACTTTACCGTTTCTGCAAGCGTTTGGGAATAAGTCGTAGTTGTAGCGATACCAGTTCAGGCAAAAAGCGAAACTACGGCATGTAATCGAGTCTAGGGGCTTAATAGACCTTTTACGGTATGCAAAAATCGGTCCGCTCCATAGCAACAAGGCCTTCAGTGCAGCAACAATAACAACATCAATTCAACTCAATGTGATGATGGTAACTTGAAGGTCCTTGTAAAGCGAGGCTTCAGCCTACCGAGGCTATAAGCAATATATCAATTAGGAAGGACATACTTGCTTATTTCGTGCTTTGACTCAAGTAAATCGACCTCTAATCGATTCTTTTCAGCTTTGAGTGCCTAAGATTAAAAAATTTATATCATAGAAATATAAGGACAGGATAAATAGAAGTAAAAAATGGGTTTAAAAACAGTCAATTTTCTCGTCAACTTGACGAAATATTGGCGGATTCTGTAGTTTGTGTGTAATATACCGTATATCACAGCTCTAAAGGTGACTTGAAGCGAAAATTTTGATTGATGTTGCTCAACATTTTTGGAACGGAAAGCGTGATTTAGAAGCAAAAGGTCTCAAATCTTCAAAAAAAAATTAGACAAAAAAATGATTATCGCATCTTCCTTTTAATTCAATGGCTTGAAGCGAAATTCGGGTACTTCGGCATAGTTCTACTGCGGGTATTTTTAGTAGACTTATGGCCTGAAGTCCCTTGTTTCCCCGTGCACCTTTGATTTGATTATGGCGTTTTGGTCAACAGAGACTCATAACAGTAGTCTGAATGAAAAACGTGACCTTAGTTAGGCCCAAACTCTAAGCTTCCTAGCGAACCAATCAGATTGTGCGATTTGTGAATTACTATGACTACTATGGCAACGGCAAATGTGATAGAATTTTCGATTCGATTGAAGAAGTGACAATATTCCCACGGCACTCGAGATTCGAAGCCGTGATTCCATCATAACTCGATTGATGAAGGCAAAAAATAGGGTCAGCTTCGTCACAGTTTCATTGTAAGCCCCCGATGAGCAAGGTTTACTGCAGGGATACAAGGGGCTCATCGTCATAACTCTAGTTTTTTAGGACCATTAACTCTGTAAAAATATGTTTTACAAATTTAAGACACATGTATCTGTTAACAATAAGAGTCCAGAAAAAAGTCACGGCTCCACAGCTGTGAGCCAGCGGAAGGTTTCCTTGTCAATGAGATATTGATCAAGGCTTAGTAATTTTTACAAAACAACGAAATTTTTGTGCTATTTTCGCCACAGCAACTGGTTTTTAAATAATAAGGGTTCTAAACAACGCAAGAAGTTCGAAAACTCTTCTTATTTAGACGTTATGGAACGAAGAAGGTTTAACCAATGAAACTGGTATTCGGAGGAACGTCTGACCTTTTTTTGGACTCTGCTAAAATCTTATATATATACGGTATCTGATGCATGGAAAAAATAAACAGTGTTGGGATGTGGATGTATCAGAAATGTGAAAAGAAAATAAAATGAGAAAGCCAAAAAATTTAGGTCATTTGATAAGAGAAGACAAACTGGAAAATTATTGCTGGAAGAATAAGTGTTTGCAAAAAATCTAGAGGACTTCCCCGTAAAAAGTGGATGAAGACCATCACGGAATCGACGAAGCTAAACTTGAGTAATGCGTAAGAGAAGCTAAAGACCGTGATTATTGGAGACAAGTAACGATCAATCTTTTACAACAAGCAGTCACTGAGAGCTTTTTTATGTAGTCAATATAAAATTTTACAAAACGAACTACTTAAGACACTAAATACGTACTACTTTACTAGACTACGAGGATGATACCACGAAATGCAAGAAACCATGACAACTCCGCAGTCATTAATATAGAGAATTTGTGACTAAAATAAATTACATATAAAGCTACGAAAAATACGCATGAATGATTCCTACTTATAACTGCTAAAGTGTTCGTTTAACTTTGCACTTCGGGTAAACTTTGGGCAAGCAGATCTTTCTCACAAAATGGGTGAACTGGAGATTAGATTTCAGATTTGGATGGATGTATGTATGCCTGATAAGCCTGACACCCAATGTAAAACAAACTTTCAAGCAAAAGAAATAATGGTAATCATTGAATGATGATAGTGATTTTAGAAATCTTACCTCATTCGCCATCGACAATTCAGCGATAAATGAAGTCATGTACTCGGATTTACTGGACGACTCCTGCAACGAAACGAATAACAAGATTTATAACAAAAAAAACAAGGCTGTGCATTTAAACCCACCTAAACATTAAACTTCCACGCACCTGCTCCTTGCAATGAAATCAAAAATACAAATGCATCCACAATCTTGGACGAGGATCTCATTCTGGATCGATCAAGAACAGCACAGTTCTCAAAAAGTGCGAAAGTCGACATCTCGACGGCAAAAACACACTCAGTTATCTTGTTATTGTAAAAGGCGATCTTAAAAATTTATGAGACTATGTTTAGCTTTTCGTATGGAGCAACCCGTGAAAGCTACGGTACATTTGTGTTTTTTGTGGGAGGTGATGAATGATTGCACAATAGTTTCATCGAATGCTACAAGAAAACACAGTATTTTGACCAAATTTCCTCAGATAACACAGGCGCTCAAACAAATCCTTTGGATTAGACAATAGTTTCACTATATACTTCTATGTTACACAGTAGCTACTCGAATTTAGACTGAGTATATGGCCGTAGTTTCCGCTATTGAAAGCCTGCCGCACGTCCCTAACGCTCCTTTCAGTGAGAGCGGTCTCAGTTTGGTGTAGTAGTCTCGTTTTGAATAGCGACTACTTGGACTCATTGTAATTAGTCTAGTTCCAAACATGAACAGCTTTTAACAAATTTTATAACATGAAAGGGTCGCCCTGCTTGCCCTTCAGAGTTGCTGAGTTGTTGGTTCTCATTTGTGGTTGCTCTTTTTGACCTTCACCACATACATACTTAAATAATGCACAGTAGCTACCCACATAAATTCAATGTTTTAACAAATTTTAGAAGATTTAAGTGTACCCTGTTTTACTGTAAACTATTTTACTAAAAGATCTAAAACTGTGTGTACCAAATGTTACGTGATTAGAACTATGATGATGTAAGTCGTGGGGATTTCTCGAAGAATGATAAGGATGGCAAACTGATTTGAAATGAAAAATCAAACGATTTGGATTTGAAATGAAAAATGCCCATTAAGACAGTCTGAAATTTTAGCCTGCCGCAAAGAGCCCAGGGTGACAATGCCTCTTTAACAAGAAAAAATGGTACATGTTCATTTATGTCAAAATGGCGTTAACTGAAAAACAGGAAGGGATTCATACAGCTGCTAATTCGTACCTAAAATTTCTGTGCATAGCTGTAGGAACCGGGAGGCACTAGGGGCACGTGCTCGCCAGATTTTGCAAAAAAACAAAGGAGCGCCCTTTTTATATTCAGAAAGTGCGTCCCTTTTTCTTCATGAAAAAGTGCCTTAGAAGTGTTGTGCCCCCCCCCTCCAAAGTGAGTCCCAACTGGTATGATGCTCCTATTGAAGCTTTGATTAAAGAGTGGCCAACTGTGAAAGACATGATTAGATTGAGGCAGCAATAATTGTTTTTAAGTCTGTTAATAATCTCGCGCCGCGCCTAAATATCTCTCACATTTGTTAAACAGAAATTCTGACCGCCTATCAATCTACGAAATGCCGAAACTGACTTGCTAGTTCCATTCATGAAAGCTGGTAATGGGCAGAAGGCGTTTGCATATCGTGGAGTGAAAACTTGGAATGAACTTAGCCGCGAGGCCAAGCAAGCTCCCTTTTATCTTCTTTTAAGAAAAAGACAAATGGCTGGATATAAATAGCATTGTAATTATTTGGAAATAAATATGGTTATAATCGCGTATTTTCCTTTTCTTCATTATTAGTATTAGTAGGGTTTTAACTAGGGTTTTATCATTATTCTATGGAAATGTTATTCTGAAAGTTTTAGCGTATAAATACTTGGTTGTCCTGTGGATTGTAAACACTAATGAAGATATGAATATCGAAACGTCTCATTTTAACACTTTTGTTTTTATTAGGATTTTGATTTGTAATTTTTCAAAGTTTTTGTCACAGCCCCCTGAAAATCAATCAATATGACTGACGGGGATACCCTGCACAAATGATTTTGAAACGAAAAAGTGCCCTTGAAGTGTTGTACCCCTACAAGTTTGCGATGCTTTCTACAGCCCTATTTCTGTCAATTAACCTTCTGCGACTACTACGCCCAGCACCATGACTTTGAATTCACGGAGCCCCCTCCGTTCATGTGCATGTACGCTTTCCGTATCGATCTATTTTCGAGATGTGCAGCCTGCTTGGCATGACTGTGAATTCCTTAATGAAACGATCACAGACACGATATAATTCACAACGAATTAGAAGTTGACAAGCCAAGGTACTTACATCCATCATTTTCTGTTTCAGATCTTGCAGCGCTTCCAAATCAGCATAAAGTTGCTTGAATAAAGAAAACAAACAAGCATAACTAAGACTGCGTACACACGATGCCGGCACATTTTGAAAACGGTGAAAAATGTGACGGATATGCCTCCTGTTCACACGAAAACGACACATTTTTGCCACCAGATTTTGATAACGGTAGATTTTGAAAACGGAACTCTTACCAGGCACATTTTGAAAACGGCATCTTGTGAACATTCGAAAGTGATGCAAACAGAAAATTTTCGACGCTTTTGGAACAAGAATGATCGATTGTTAGGGTATAGGTACATTTCCTTGGCATCAAAGTCTTGAAACGACTTTTTCAGTCAAATTTCTTACTGTTTTCAAATTGTTCCGGCATCGTGTGAACGCTAGCTCAAATTTTGCTACCGTCACATTTTTCACCGTTTTCAAAATGTACCGGTATCGTGTGAACGCAGTCTAAAGCGCATGTCAACGCCTCTTCCACTGGAAAACAGTTAGTGTTACTTGGCCTGAAAGAGGTATGTGTGTTGGTACGCCAGCTGACTAAATCTACTTAGCTCTGAAACTAAAACATTAGTTAGCTTATGCCTGAAGAAGGCTACTATGACGAGACAAAATATCACCTCATATACACTTATTTTTCATAATAAACTGCTTTTTAGAAACTAAACTCTCAGATCACTAAAAAATTAAGAAACTCCAGTACTGGGACGAATTAGTCAAGAAATTAGTTATTTTGGTAAAGGAGATCCTTTGCATGATTGTAATTGTTTTCATTGTTCCTTGCATCAAATTACTGACAAGATACCCGAGTAAGTCTAAACATTGGAAATAATTCTAATAAAGCTGTCTTCTGAAAGGTTGACCAGGGTAGAGAAAGTAAATACGGAGCGTGTGTTTTTTAACCTTTAAGAAACTGGTACGGAGCTCTGAGTACCAAATTCTGATAATTTTAAGAAACTTTCATTATTGGTCCAAATTCTTAGTTTTTCATAAAAAATGCATGCGCATGTTAGTAATAAAAGTTTAAAGTGACCATGCAGCTTCTCAAAAGATAGCCAAGCCGTTTAACTAAACGGTGATTCAAAGCAGTTGTCAATAACTTTTGATTTCAGAGAGCAACTTATGATCTTCTAGCTCGTGCAGTTATTTTGGGGCATCCGGCAGATCAGTAGGAAGAGAAACCAACGCGACATGAATTAGGAGAAGAATGAAATAAACGTCCACAATAATGAAATTGCAACACTCACCTGCAGACAGACCACTGTTCCAAAATTCAGAGCGGAAGACTGTTTACCTACGCTGTGATTCTAATAAACTAGTCTTTCGAATTTAATATCAAGCGAAACGTTACAAGCCTATGATGTCATGACCCTTTATCTGAGTACTAAGAACGATTTATCAATTGAAACATATCTTCTGTCAACAGCTCTATCTGAGAATCAAACTAGCTTGTCCAGAGCGCAGGCAACTGTGCAGACAAGATCCTGTGTGGTACTGAGCCGCGGGCTTGCAAATTCAACTCTTTCTGTTTTGAACAAAATAAAGAATCAAGTTTCTTTAGAAAAGTGAAAATAGCCTCTGTTAAATGTCATGCTCCACAGGAAGTTTAATTCGCAGACCAATGAAAAATATTCATTAAGTTCCTTAGGTTTCTCTTAACCATAGCAAAATGGCTGAACATGACAGAGATAACACTGTCTTTACAAGGTCGAATTTTGGTTTTTCAGGAATGTCATATTTTTTAGGCAGCGCTACTTCACAGAACGCGGCAAAGTTTTCAATTCATCATAAAAGAGTTCGACAAGATTTCGCGATAAACCATGACAAATAGCTGATCATAACAATGATAACCTTGTATGAAAAAACCTAAGACTTGGTTTCTCAGGAATGTCATACTATAGAGGTAGTGTTACACGCATTTTCGTTTATAAGAAACTAAGAATTCGGGCCAGTACTGAAAGCTTCTTAAAAATATCGGATTTTGAGTACTCAGAGTTTCTCATGAGTTTCTTAAAGGATCCATAAAAATCTTCATGTTCACTTACTGTTTCCGTATGATCACTTAAAAATAAGGTTGTTTGAAGCTTTTCCAATGTTTAGACATTACTCAAGTACCTTCCGAGTAATATGATACGAGAAACAATGACAATAAAGTAAAAAAATATACGAAGGATTCCTTTTATCAAATCAAATAGTTTCTTAAGTTTTATTTCCCAGTACTGGATTTTCTTAATTTTCAGGCGATCGGAGAGCTGAGTTTCTTACAAGCAGTTTCTTATCTAAAAATATGTGTACTTCACAAAGTCCAGAAAATGTTCCAGTCAATAGTACAAGATAGCGGCTACCCATGGGACAGAGCGAATCTCATTCAGTCAAAACAATGCGGAATGAAAGCAATCCCTGTTTGGAATGCCACTGCTCCTTGGATTTCAAGGCAACATTAGCAAGGGAGGATGAAGGTGTCATCCCTGGCAGCATAGCATTATTATTCCAGGCGATTTCATTCAAGGATAACACGTGCTAAAAAATGTTGGTTTAATTTATTGCAGTAAGGCTGAAATATTAGAAAAATTTGGTCCTGATTGACGCCCTATTTTCCTTGTTCCTTGAAGGGGCCTTCTAGAGAAAATCCCTCAAAATGTCCAAACAGACTTGCAGACTTGAGACAGGTAAATTTTAACATGGATTTAAGGACGTGTACCATTAACAATGGTAACAATGCACCGTGTTTGCAGCTTAGAAGTCAAAGTCTATTACATCGAAATTACTGCTTTTTTTGTTGTTTTCTCTTCAGCTCAAGCCTAATCAATGCAAGAAATAAAATTTCAAGAGCCTCCTGCGCGTATGAACAGTTGGCTCCTGCACAATTTTGAAACGAGGATGAACACTGTGTAGGAACTAACTGCTCAGAAGCACAGAAGCCATTTGAATTTGATTTCTAGCACTAGTTAGGCTTGGGCAGAATAGAAACAACAAGGAAAAGCAGTAATATCGATGTAGTGAATTTTAATTTCTTAGCTACAAACATGGTGCATTATTGCCCGTGCAATAACTAATACACATGTCAATATTATCGTTTTTGATATCAATGGAGCAGTAGCTGTCCAAACCAGATTGCATTTTTAATTCACCCATTCTGTAAGACCTTTTCATAGGTAGGCGAACACCACAACTGAAACCTTACCTTTTGTTCGTTCAACTTCTGCAGGAGATCAACATTTTCTTCGCGTATAGATTCGATTGTAGTATTCTTTGAGATATCCTACAAATACAAAAATCGTTGTTTAGAGGCATATATCTTAGCCTATCATTAGATAGACCTAACTGCAGTGACTTTGCAAGTGAAAATGATCTAACTCAAAATATTATGAAATCTTTTTCAGAGAGAAGGGAAAACGTTGTTTTGTTCGTAAAGACCGTAATAGAATAATTGGGAGTCTCTTACAAAATGAGAACTTGAGGCTTTTGCTGTGGCAAATCTTAATTTGTTGTTTTGTCAGATCTTAGAAAGAACCGTGGCACCAAACGAGACTGTTAGACCACGTTAACACCGTATCAACGCCACAGAATTTCTTGACTCAAACAAATAGCTGCCTAGATAATTTTTCCAAGTGCTGGAGTTCCTTGATTCTTTAGCGATCTGAAGATTAAGTTTCTAATAAAAATAACTTTTGGCTTAATCTTAGTGACAATGAAAAGAAGCACACCTTCTTTTGGTATTCTTCGACAGTTCCTTGCAATGCTAGATTTTCCTTCTCCTGCAAGAGAAGAAGTACCAAACAACACATAATACCATATAAGATGAGTGACAAAAACAGGCCGTATTGCATCTACTGACGAAGGCCATGGTTATCCAGTTTTCATTCTCCATGGCTTCGAAGTATTTCTTCGATCATCAATAGACGATTGCGCTAAAGATGGCGGCGAGGAATTTTTTACCGAGATGCACTGCGTTCAGTGATCGAATTACTATAGAATCGTAAAGATTTGTAATTCGAACGCAATACATCTCGGCAAAAGCTTCCTCGCCGCCATCCTTAGCACAATCCTCTATTGTTTTTGCTATCACTACGTCACCACACGCTTCACAGTTATTAGAACTTATTGCATCAAAGCTGTTTTTTTCTCGATTTGTTGAGATTCTCCTTGTATAGTTGTGTGCTTGTTATTATCGTGCAATGCAAAAAGCTAACATCAAGAAAGTTTCAATTATAACACAGCAAATAAAATGAAAGAATAAAGCATTGTGTGTCAGTAACAATTGAGGTTTCAAGTGGATGAATTCAAATAGAGATCTTTCACGTATAAGAGTAAACATAGAGCTTAAGGAAACACTTTGAAACGACAAATAAAAAGAGGTCACACTTGCAATCGATTCTGAGCGAAAGAATTTCAGTTACGATGAACGGAAAAGGGACTTTTCATTCGCTTTGGTTCTCTTTGCCACTGTCAGCGGATAACAATATATTTGAGCAAATTCACAGAAAGAGAGTAATTCCACTGTGGATAGACTTCTTTCTCCACACTTCCCTTTCTAAAAAATCTAAAGCATACCTACAAATTAAAAGTATTTCTTATCAGGAGAAAACCAAAATATCATAACCACTTACCAACAGTGTTGTTTTCGACAGCAATTGATCCCTTGTTGCTTGATATTCGTTAACTGAAAAACAAAGTTTAAAGCTGAGAGAAGTCGGGAACAATGAAAACCAACCATGCTTCCTCCAAAAATTTTAGACAAAGGCTAGGAACGGCTAACTTTTAGAATCCTTCCAAAATGTGATCCACTTCAATGGCAAGCTGCAGAATATAGCAAAGATACCTTAAGACGTTCTCAGATTTCTTAATTTGTCTGCAATCTTTTTTACATCCATCTACTTAAAATATTTGATACACTCGTTTTACAATATTGTCGCTTTCACCTCTCTTCTGATGCTCAGATGAAGTTGCGGTTTTGAGCAATAAGCGCTGGAATTGCAAAAATAAAGAAGTGCTAATCGAGTCTGCAACAAATTGTCATGATGCTCCAGTGGTAAGGCTCTGCCAGGGATCGAGCCCTACCCACCTGACAGCTCTGCTATAAAGTTAAATGATTACATCACTGCAAACAACACTTGGAGGTCTCATGAGCAATTAAATGTTGGTCGTGTTCGAACTTGATTTCAGTTGGTAGATTTGTTCGATTACGGTTAAAGATTTTCGCAGAATGGAAATTTTTTAAACACTTCAAAACATCTGTGCTGCAAGCAATTAGTAAGCTACACAAAAGCTTTTAAGCTTGACAATAAAATACAAAAAAGGATACATCTTATGCATCTTATCCTTATGCTACATCTTATCCTGATAAGATGATAAGATAAAAAAGAGATCTGCTGCATAATACTCAGAATCAACAAAGAAGATAACTGATAAATACTTTTAATGAAAAAGTTGATTTCATCAAAAATTGATATCAAGAACTATTAGCAAACAGGTTTCGTTTGCAAATGGTAAAACGTTTGTAAAGGAAGGATTACACGACATAGCAGAATTATAGCTCAAAGTTCCATGTAGAGGTTGAGACAGTTGCGTACGAAAATCTTTAAGTCTATACAGACGTCTTATTATATTCAGATGTATATATTTTTATCTAATTTGTCAGTAAGTACTTTGTTAGGAACCTTAGTTTTAACAGCGCTAAATCGTAAAACAGTTAACTTATTGAATTTTATACCCTTTATAAATATGTTCAAAACATGAGAAATGAAATATGAAATATAGAAGCAGAAGGGTAGATCTAAAAAATTTTCAAATTTTCTAGCCAAACTGATACCGATAAACTTACCAACATTTTTGAGGGTTTCATAGTCCTTTTCAACTGACTTATGTTTCTCCAACAGTTGTTCATATCTGTAAAGAAACTCAGTAATCAAAATAACGTTAAGTGCAAAGATTTTACAAAACAGCTGCTTAACAAGACACTATCACAGTCGCACTATCTTATCTTATTCATATCCAGGGCCACCTCCTGTTTATATACGTACCAAAGCAACCATCGTGGGATTTGTGGAAGAAGGTTGCTTCCAGGACCTGTTTATATGATCCAGGCAAACGGCTGGCTTAGCAAGTTAGATGACTTACATGTATGTTTATAGGGAGAAATTCAAGCCCGCTTAACAAGACAGAAATTGGCAACGCTTTCTCGCTGGTGAGATCACGCTTGCCGAATCAGCGCGTTTGCCAGTCTCATATAGACTTATCGCGTTGAGTCCTAGTAATCGCTACCACCCACTCACCCCTCGCTCCTAGTAGCATTAGCGATTTCCAGGACGCAACGTAATGAGTCTAGGTCTCATATAAACAGGCCTCAAATTTTATACTGATTAGTATCATAAAATTACACTATTTGTGAATTACAATGTGAACTGGAATTGGAGAATGATGTTTACACCGTAGTTACTCACTTGCTAAGTTTATTTTTCATATTTTCATTTTCATGCAACAGAGTCGAGTTGGCTTCTTCTGTATTATCAACCTGTTCAAAAGAGAAAGAAAAATCAAAACACCACAAGACACAGGAAGTGAGATGATCAGAAATTTCGGAAGAAGATACATAATGGTCCGTACCCCTACCTTGATAAATAAGTTTTATTTCTACCATATCTCCCAGCATTTAGCGCATCGCAAGAATTTCAAGGTATCATAATAAATGAATCTAAGACAAGCGTATAAAGACAACTTGAGGATTAAGAAGCTAGAGAAACAAGATAAAATGCTGGTCAGTTTTAAATAATCTATCGGATGCGTCAAAAACTTTAAAACGTTTGGCGGGTTTGGGAATAAAAATAGTACGCGGACGATATCCAAAAATGAAATGTTACGGATCCTGAACCGATTTTGAAGATTTATGATGTGATCTTTAGCCAAGATCCTCAGTTAGATGCTATAATTTTACATTTTCTAGCCTTCTATTTATGGAGCAATAAGCGAGTTTCTTAAGATTTTGATTTCAAAAAACACCGAAAACGGTCAAAAGCGTTGATCAAATTTTAAAGACTTATAAGGTCAAGTCCGGGGCTCGTAAAATTGTTGATTATTCAAGTGATTACACTGTCGTGAATGGTGTGTAGTGCTTTTTTCAATTTCTATTCTCTTTTAATCTGCGACACTACATGTTTCAATCTGCTATGAAGTGCGAAATGACGTCATTTTATATGACGTTAGTACAAAATACAAAATGGCGACGATATTTGGCCTGACTTACGAACATACATCAACCAATTTATAAAAGTTTGAGGAATCAAAACTTGGAAAGAACTCACGATTGGTGTTCAGCAGTTGGTAAGGTTGTTTTGTAATAATTTTATCAACCCCGGACTTGTCCTTTAATACGAATGGACAAAAGGAAAACGTTTTCGTGGTGATTTGGGGATTTAGAAATTGATCAACAGTCCATGCTTGTTTGACTTTATCATGTTGCTTCACAGGATCACAGAACCTGAATCAAAGTATAAATTGAATGAAATATCAGAAAGGATTACATTTCTTTGTATCATTTAAAGTATTTTCTCATTCCATCCAATATAGAACTAACATTCGTGCATTGGATTATAACTGATCAATTTCTAAATACCTAAGTCATCACGAAAATGTTCTATCTCTTTCCATTAAGGTTAAGTCTTTAGAAATTTGATCAACGTTTTTGATGATTTTCAGTGTTTTACGTAATCGATAACTTTAAGAAATTTGCTTATAGCTCCATAAATCGAGGACTAAAAATGTACCAAAACATGCTAGCATCAATTGAGGACCTTAGCTGAAGATTAACTCATAAATCTTTCAAATCGGTTTCGTATATGATTTATTTTTTATGATTTATGATTTATCGTGGCCTGTCAAAAGTGCACAGTTTATTTTGGCGCACCTGGTTAGACTTACGACGGTGATTCCCTTGTATCCCAGCGGTAAACCTTGCTCAAGAGGGACTCATAATGAAACAGTGAAAAAGTGGGCCCTATTTTCTTCAATAATCAATGGAATTATGATAGAATCACAGCTTCGAATCTCAATCCCGTGGGAGAGTTTTCAATTCTTCAATCGAATAGAGAATTCTACCACATTTACACCGTAACAATAATAATTCACAAATCTCGCAATCTGATTGGTACTTTAGGAATTGCAAAGTTTGGGCCTAAATAAGGCCAGGTTTTTAAAAGTACTGTTATGAGTCTCTCTTGACTGAAGCGCCATCATCAAGTGAAAGAGCACAGGGAAACAAGAGACTCGTCGTTATTAAGTCTAGCACCCAGTATCAGTCATAGGCTTAGCTAGCTGTCATTAGTTTTTCTAGTGACAGTACTCATCTTTTAGACACAAAGATAAGGCAAATGCTGGTAATGTTTTGTATGGAGACAGCGACCCCAACCTCGATTCTGGTCCATGATTTACTTATCATTGAAATTCAAATTCTATTTCTGAAACGGACAATTGTTTTTTAATCTCAATCTCAATAGCAAGCAAATTATAGACCAGGATCGAAAGTGGAATTCTCGTACCGATACAAACCCTTACCAGCATTCTCCGTATTTTTAGGCCAAGAGATGAGTTGTTTTACTAAACAAAATATTCACATCCGAGTTAGCCTTTGACTCATTGGTAGATTATCACTTTAGTTTTGAATATCGACCAGATACTGTTTATTCCACATCTCGCCAAGCGCTCTAATTTCTAACTTCATCCAGTACATCACTTCACGAGAGTAAACCACAACCACGGTAGTCGTGCGGCACGACTACAGTGGTTGTGGTTTACTCTCGTTAAGTGATGTGCTGCATGAATTTAGAAATTAAAGCGTTTGGCATAATTTCTAAATGGCACGACTCGTGCCTATATAAAGAATATACTTTTGCCTAGAGTCAAAATCAGAAACAGGAAAGAAGGCCTTTCCCTTCAAGGAGCAAAATTTTTCGATAAACTAACCGATGAAATGAAGTCTGAAACTTCAATTTTGCGATTCAAGACTCTCCGCAAAAATTCTAACTTTGACTTATAACTTTTATGTTCTTAATGTTCTTAATAACGAACAGCAGCTTCGATGCCCCAAGCAGACCTCTTATCGAAAAGCTGGGATGGAAGACCGTTGACCAACTGATTTCCAGTGAATCTAAGACAATGGTCTTCAAGTCCCTGAATGAGCTGGCTCCACAATATCTGTGTGACCTGTTCACCCGAAAATCGCTCTACTCATCATATAGTCTTCGTAATACGGGAACTGACTTGAGGTTACGGATGAAAAGGTCAACAAACGGCCAGAAATGTTTCTCTTATAGAGGTGCTAAGCTATGGAATAGCCTTTCAGCCGAGTCAAAGCAGGCAACCTCTCTGTATAGTTTCAAAAAAACTATTTAGAAACAGATGCTTCCTTTCACTCTTATTGTAAATTTTGAACATTATTGTATATAAGTTTTAGATATTGTAAATAAGGTTTTATAGTTTAATTTAATTAATAGCTTTTTTCCTTTTATGTTATATATTGTAATTAGTGTTTTTATCGGAGGGCCCCTTGAAAATCAACTTGTTGAAGGGCAACCCTCTTTAAAAGAATCAAATATGAAAATAAATATATATATAAATATAAATATAAATAAATATATAAATATATAAATATAAATATATAAATATGAATGTATATTGCTATTTTCTATTGTAATTTATGTACTCTTCAGACAGGTCTTTGATTGATAACATCACATTGTTGCTGAGCAAGCTTAACGTGAAAAAATGTGATGATATCATTATTTCTACTATTATAATAAACTAAACCATCTTCTAAAAGAAACAGAAATAAAACTATAAAAACAGCTGTTGCCGACAAAAGGTTTCGATTAAAATCTTCTTCAGTGTCTAAAATCTATTCTTATCATAATTATTACATGCCAAGTAATCATACATTTTTCTGGCACACTCTTGATGCTATCAAAATTTATTTTGCGTAAATCATTGCTTACGAACAAACCTGATGTCTCAATTTTGATTTCTCTTCATTCAGCTTCTTATTTGTAATTTGTAGTTCTTCAATCCTTCCAAGTATCTCTGACTGAGATTTCTCCCTGGAAATAGAAAACATTATTATTGACATTTATAAGGAAACATCAATCTAATGGGAAATGCAGTCTGGCCAATCTTGGCTGTGATATCACAATGATGAAATGATTAAAGAATCGATCTAATACAACGCTTTTGCCAGGAAGCAAGCTCTAAACTCTACACGCTCCAAATGAACTGAAAACACAGCATCTGATCACGTTTCTAACTGCTGTAACAATTTTCACAGATCAATGACTTTTTATTCGATGTTCGCCAGTCAAGATAAATCTTGATCATTCTCCAAATATTTGCCATCAACTTTGTTGTAAAACGAATCGGAGTATGGTTACAAAAGAAACTTGTAAGTACCAGTTATATCCACAAGAGCACCGCTAAAATTAGACTTACGACATGATTCCCTGCACTCGTTCATTATCTTTAATCTGATATTTGAAAACCACTCAATTCAATGAACGATGTTGAGACTTGTGTAGTAAGTATACGCTAAAATTTCATTGATGTAAGGAACACTTTGGAATGATGGCGAACGAGTTTTTGCAGTCATGTACAAGTAAGCCTAAACTAATTGATCCCATTCAAAGTTGGAGTAATTGAATTGTGCTGAGGCTACATGAGAATGTGACTAAAGGCTGAACAAAGTACTGCAAGAGACATTTCAAGGAATAGAATATTTTGGGTACAATAAAAACCTGCATATAAAAACCAAGTGATTAAGAATCTTCGGGCTGAAATTTCCAAATGAGACCCTATTTCAAATTTCTGAAATTTGAAATAGGTTCTTATTCGTGGAAATCATCAAATTAATTGAAAGCTCCTTTTTCTTAGTCATTGGACCTATACAGACTGATAATACCGTATGTGAATATTACAAAGGACTGTAAAAATGATTTGACAGCATTTCATTGTATTCGTGAATAAGACCTCATGAACTCAAGTGCAGTAAATAATAGGCTCGAAGTTTGAATCTGAACAAGAGAAATACCTGAAATCCCTAAATAAGAACCAATTTAAGAACCTAAACAGCCTCATTTCGGGCTCATTTCCCATTAAATACCAAATATATAAGAGTGACTTGCAAAATTCGGTCCGGGTGATTGACTTGCAAAATAGTAAGTTCTTATACGCGGGTTTCTACGGTAATTGGTCAGCAACTAAAAGGATTAAAAACATGCAGATATTGGTATCAGCATGAATATCAGTGGGCTAAATTGCATGTTTTTGTGTGGTGTTTGACATATCGTCTCAAAAAGTGAGCCGTTCAATGAATTCCCTTACTGTTTTACGGGTGTCTACATAAAGGAAGTAGACCATCTTTAGAATTGAAACAATGACAGAATTCTCTCTGTTTACACAAAACGTAGAAAAGAAATTGCACAATGAAAAGCAGCAGACACAAACATAATGGAAAGTAATGAGAACACGAGTTTTTCAAGGGAATGATAAAAAATTACAGGTGGATCTATTTGCCTTGAGCTAAAATTGTCCGCTTGTTATGAGCCAGTAGGAAACCTCAAAATTATCGTTTTGGAATGGTGAAACAAAAATGCGTTGCTCCGGTTTCTAGACAAGCTTAGCAAATATGTCTGCAATTCCAGGCGTAGACATCTGAAAGCTGTTAAAGGAGACTTTTAACAGGGCCCCCGGAATTAAGCAAACAGGACAACTTTTGCCTTGTTGTCATACTGATATATCTAACTAAATTCATTATGGAATACCGCAAACTCTATTTAGCCCCTGCAGGGACTTATCAATTCCAGAGACTCCGAGAGGGGCCTAAAGAGAGAGGACTTATTATAGAGGGGGGGGGGCTCATCCACGATGTCAGCAGTTGACAAGGATATGACCAAATGCTGTTTGGTTCTGTTACCCCATGTTTGCAGAATCAACATACAATTTTATGAGTCAAGTACGCCAATTCCACACAGTTTTATCTCAAACTATATCAAAGTCAAAATGCAAACTTGTTTAGCCAAAAAAAATGGAAAATAATTAGTAACCTCTGGCATTTAAAAGAAGAGAGGCGGCATAATGGATCGATTTTGCATGATATGGAGTTTTGTTCTAGAATCAAACATTTCCTAGAAAATTAAACATGATAGTTAAAAGTGAAATTACCATTCATTACTTGATCCTGATCCATAAAAACTTCCATCCTCTAAAGAAATGTCACCATAACCTATAAAAAATAGCAAAAAATCACAATTTGAAGATATGAGATAATACTGACATTCCACGGCACACTACAAGATCGTATATGGTCTGCTATAAGAACAGACAAAGAAATATTTAGAAGAAAACACACCGAAGAGCGTACAACAAGTAAACCAAAATTAATTAGCAATAACAAAGTACAGTAAAGATCCGTCTTTAAGAAATCACTTGACAAAAACTTACACCTTGAAATTTTGCTAGAACAACAGGAGAGCTAAATGCTGACTAATGGAGAACAATTGGCTGAGGTAAAAAATGGGTTTCTTAAAGGTGGGACTTTACTGTATCAAGAACTATAGCCAAGATTCAAGTGAGATTTTCCCTCGATCCTTCGTTTTGCATACAACTATGTCCCTGAATAAATGAAAATATCAGTACAGACTATCCCTCATGATAAAGCTCAGACCGATCTGAGTCTCAGATTGGATTAAAATTCGGTTGTGTCTGCCAATATGCCTCCTTCTCACATGAAAATTTTCAGACCGGTTTGGATTCAGCTCACTCACTCTCCACAAGCACTTTTCAACAAACTTTTTCCTGTTTACAAAAATAATGCCATTCACACTTGTTTTAAAAATTAATTTCGCCCCGAACTGTTTCGATTGAAAATGTTTCCACTCACATGAAAACTTCAGGTCGATATAAGTTTCATTTCACCTGCGTCATGTAAACACTCTATGGGCTTCGACTGCAGACGGAAATAAGTTTCGAACCGATCTGAAACTCAGATTGATCTGACTTTTCTCATATGAGGGAAGTCTTAGTCAATCTAATTTGACTAACCGTTAATTAACGCATGTCCACTGTGATTGCTTTCGCCACGACCTTTGTAAATAGTCTGCAATGAATAAGAAATGAATGAATACCATATATCACAATATAAAACCTTTAGCAACAAGTAAGCACCAAATTCGTCTATCTCTAAATCGCAAATAAGAGAAGCAGCCAATAAGTTTTGCTGCCAATAAGTTTTGCTGCTCTCACTTGACTGCGCGTGTTTAGAGGCGAGATACTGCACGCATTCATGCAAGATCTTTAAGTGGGCACTATGTCTTAACGCCGACACAGTTGACAATGAAGTACCAGGTGGATAAAAGACAAATTGATACATTTGACGCGCTCTATAGGAAACGCAAAGCCGCCGAAATTCAAAACCGAAATGTTGGTCTGTCAGTCAAAGGCGAACTTATATGTGAAAATAAATTTTGCTTGGTACATCACGAATCATTTTAGACTTAGAAATTAGGAAAATGCTTGTAAAGTTTGTATGATATGGGAACGCAAATTCCACGTTCGACTCTACTTTATGATTAAGACTTTGAATTAGAGGAGAACAGAATACTGAGAGAATTTAAAAACGGAGTCAAATGAGACAATTTTACCCCAGAGTGGTTCTTTCTATCTTCTATGGGTACAGCATCAGGCTCATCAAATTCTTGGAAAGATCTGTGGAGGAGAGAATAAATGAATGACGGAAAGTGAAGGTGACGTTGCGGTTTTTCAGCAACAAGGGTGAGGATCGCTGAAGTAACTAAGCACGAATCGAGTCCGCGACCCCCTTGTCATGAAGCTCAAGTGAAGGGGGCCTTACAGGGTATCAAGCCCATTCCACCTGACTGTTCTGGCTGCAAAGTCAGAGGATTACACCATGACGCCACAACACCTTCAATAAATCTTAAAGAATAAATATGAAAAAAGCTGAATCTACTTCAGCCTCTAATGGTAATAAGAAATCTTTCATCTGTAAGACAGTCCAAAAAAAACCATGTGTACATCCTTGAAAATTACGTAAGGAAAGAGGAAGGGGGACAGACGAAAGAGCTCATTTCTACGAAAAATGAGAATAGCTCTACAGTTTTCGAAACGTTTCAATAAATCTTCTCAACAACGGGTGTGTGTATACTTGAAATTGTGCGAGACAGAGGAACACGTTTCTATGAAAAAGCAAGAATGGGAGGGAAGTTTCGAAAACGTTTCAATAGACTTCTATCATAATCTTCTCATCGAAGGAACTTGAATGCATCAAAACCTGGAGGATGAAGAAGGACGTACAGGCTGAAATTGGCCAATTGACGTTTTAGTTATTCTGAAAAATGAATGAAACGATATTTCTATACATTCTGAAGAAATTTCAAATGTATGCAAATGATAGGAGCTCCAACACCACTCAATCGAACCTCTAAAATAAAAAGTATAAAACTATTGCTCGATCCAGCATAGGTTCCAAATCTTTAAAAAAGGTGAGAGTAAAATTCAATACCCAGATCTTTGAACTAAATGCCTTCATAGAAACTTAATTTTGTTTGCTATAATTCTGCAGTTGGACTTTTCAAAAATATTCGGCATTTTCAACATTAGAGTGTTTTTCTTCTTTTTCAAGAATTCATGAAAAACTTTCAAACAAAACTTAAAACCATTGTGATTTCTAAATTGTTTGACATAACATGCATAATTTCCAAGAAAACCATAGTTTATCTACAGTATGGTATCAAGCAAAAGTCTGTAACTTTTGCCATTTAAGATTTAGCAATTTGATGACGTCACATCCTCAAATGATGTCTGTAATTTTGAAAAATATAAAAAAATTTCTGAATGGTCCAACTGTAAAATGTTGGGTCGGTTGGTAAAGTTTCTTTTCAGCTATTCATTCGCTTAGAAGAAACGGGTCAGTGAATTTTACACCTTCCGTTTTACGCCGATGTAAAGATTTGAAACCTATGCTGCTCGGTCCAAAATCATTTGCAGAATTGCTAAAAAGGCAAATTAGGTCGCAGTTCTATAAGAAACACTCTGTTGGATTCATTGTATAGGCTGCCAGGCTGATTTGCAAAATAATAGGTTCTTATATGAAGATGTTTATTGTTTCGTAACTGCTTACCTCTGCGATTGCACATGCTGAATCCAGTTTCGTATTCCTTTATTATACATTGCACAGTCAATTGAAATGTCTTTGCCAGTTGGATCCAACGTGATCGCTAAATCATCTAGGAATCCAAGGATCTAAAAAAGGCAGATGCGGGAGAATCATACCGGATGAAACAAAAATATTTTACGTGGACGGTGGGAAATATAGACTCCACAAATCCGTGACGAAAATCCGACGTACCGCCATACAATCAAAAAAATTCAACTGGTTGAAAATTGGTATTACGGATAAAAATTTCATATATTCAAAAGAAATAAACTTTTATTGACAGCCGAAGTAGAAGTAGCTCAGTGTATTTTCTGGGCATTGTAAAATATACGTAAACTGGCAGTATGAAACCTCCTTTACTTTGAAACTCGAGGAATAGAATAAGCAATCTTCTCATTTATTGCAACATGTAAACAAATTTCATTTCCCTTGAGGCTTGAAAACTTGTTTGGAAAAATATCAGATAACATGCGTTGTTGCTTTCATAAAGAATTGAGTTTCAGCTTTTGAGAGGGATGAAATGTATGTGAGTGATCTTAATTTTCAGATGTCTAAAAAATCAAGATGTTTAAGAATGCTCGAAGGAAAACCTCCTTCGAGAAATTTAGTTGAGGAAATGCATCGCACATTTCCAAAAACGGTAATGCATAGCACATTGTGCATGAAGCAAATAATTTCAAACTGTATCTATAGATTTTCTCTAGAGCAAATTAATAGAATCCTTGATGAAACTTATAGAAATAAATATACTTGAGTTAACTTTAAATGTTGTCCATGAAATTGTTCAATTTGACTGAATTAATTAAAAATTGTTCAATTAAAAAAAATTGTTCAATTTGACTGAATTAATTAAAAATTTCATCAAGCAAGCGGCAACTTCCCTTTTTGTGAAGTTTCTTTTCATAGTACTGTGAAGAAGTTGCACTTTAGTTGTTTGGTGTTTTGACGACGGGGTAGATTTTATGTTTTGTAATTCGCAGCAGCGTTTTTGTAGTGTTGCAAAGTATTTTGTAGGCAGTGATATAACTATCCAGTATTTTCAATTTTCAATGGTACGTTGATAAAGTAGAGTTGTAAGTCTCCCATATGCTCACAAAATTCATCAAAATCAAGACTATATACCTTTAGAAAATTCTCTCTAGTCTCTGCACGGCTGCTTCAACAATCTCCCAATCTCCGTCTTATAAAGACTTACAATGTTGATAATTTCTAGTTGATATTTGACACTGTCAATACATCTTAACTTAAACAAATCAAGCGAATTCAAGGATCGAGGGCTGTGTGCATTTGCGTTAAGCGCTTTACTATCTTATTTGTTGCTTTGTAAATCCTTGAATAATAAATATAAAAAACGGGGGTGAACAAAGAGGCCTTTTATACCATGGCTAGCGTTGGGATTTAGAAGTTATCCAGGAATATAATTGAGCGCTGATTGCTTTTATTTCATGAAATAGTGAAGGCTTTAAAAACATAAAACAGTAGAAATTTGATCAGAGAGCCATAAGATTTGACACACAACCATTGCACCAGATGCTCCACGTTCCATTCTGTATTCCACGTTCCATTCTGGTCTATGATTTATTGGGGCAATGCAAATTACATTGTCCGTTTCAGAAATAGAATTTTAGTTTCAATAGCCAGTAAATCATGGACCAGAATGGAATTTGGAATCCTCGTTCCCAAACTTGCGGTTTCCCAGCATTTTCCGAAGTCTAAATGACGATTGAATTTACCAAACAAGAATTTCCCATCCAAGTTAGCCTTTGACTGATAGATTAACATTTCAGTTTTGAATCCCGGCTTCATATTTTTTATTCCACAGCCCACCAAATGCGTAAACTTTATTTTGATTCACCCGTAAGAATAGTGCATATAACTAATTGATTAAGGCTGATTTCCCACAATGAAAATTTTCATGAAACTTTTTCCAGCTCTGGAACTAGGTCATTGAAAGATCGAAAGGAACTGGGTTTTGTTTGTCTTGTTTGTTTTCAATTTGTTTTGAGTGGGCTTGTCAGGATTTCTAGCTACTGAAAGCTAATTTAGGCCCACTGTGCATGCCGCATCCAGGCACGGGACCCCTAGTTTAACGTCCCTTCCGAAGGACGGCGAGGTGAGTTGCGAGGTCAGGCCTCAGTGGTCACCCATCCGAAATCTGACCTCACTCGACCAAGCTTAACTTCAGTCACCTGACGAAGACTGTATAAGCAACTCGGCCACTCACCCCGCAAACCCACGCCTCCGGAGAGACTAGAGAGGATCACCCAAAGATCGAAAAAACCTTGCCAAGTAGCATTTTGGAATTCGGATCTTGACAACGGATCACATCATCAGTTTTTGAAATCAATCTTGTTTACGATTTCTCGTGGCTTGTCAAAAGTGGGAACTTTCTTTCGAGCAATCTGTTTATAAATAACTTTTTGGCAAAACTGTGTCCAATTCTTCTACTGAGGACACGATCCTCGTTGTGAAAGGTCACTGGTCCTTTAATATCAAGACTATAATATTGGACACTATATCAACTAATGATGGCTATGTTCAAATCCATTTCAAAATCTACCTGACTTAAAAATCGGACATTAGGTTCTGAAATTAAAGGGCATTTTCTATAGAAAGCCCCTAAAAGATCCTTCAAGACATGCCTTAAAGGACAAGTCCAGGGTTGATAAATTATTGCTTAAAAGCAACCTTACCAACTGCCGAACACCAGTCGTGAGTTCTTTCCAAGTTTTGATGCCTCAGACTTTTATAAATTGGTTCATGGATCTTCGTAAGTTAGACCAAATATCGTCGCCAGTTTGCATTTCGTACTATTGTGCGAAGACGCGATAAGAGGCTAGCAACGTGAATGGAATGATATAGCAACACATTTGGCTGCCTCGTTCAGGTCATCGTGAGGTAACGTCATAGAAAATGACGTCATTTGGCACTTCTTAGCAGATTGAAAGGTGTAGTTTCGCAGATAAAAAGCGAACAAAAATTGAAAAATGTACTACACACCATTCACAACAGTGAAATCTCTTGAATAATCAAGAATTATAACTACCCCGGACTTGTCCTTTAAACCACAAACAAATCTTCATAATATTTCTGCCTTGGACCCACTATCCTCTTGGGAGGACGAAATAACCCGAAATAATATTGCTATGCTCCAAGGGATGACTCTTTCTTCCTCTCAAAAGCATAATGCCTGCTAAAGTATGTAAAATTAATTGCTGTAAGGCAGAAATATTAGGAAAATTTGGTCGAGATTTTAGGCATGTTTTCAAGATTCCTTGAAGGGGCCCGAAGGGGCTTTCTTGGCTTATTTGAGAGAAGAAAGTCACTGATAATTTCAAAATGGGGGGGGCTGACTTCAGTGAGGTAAATTTCAAATTTGTTTTAACATGCCAATTTTTGAATAACATACCAGCCAATATTACCCTGCGGTCAAGGCAGCAACTCTGTTATGCTAGCTGATTGGCTGCAAACGCTCGAACGTGACGTAATGATAGTGCATTATCATCCGGTAATGCTCGCTCATTACGTCACGACTCAGCTTCGAATTCAAAACACGGATCGTTGCTTCGAGCACGCCGAGCAACAGTTTTCGAAAAGCAACAAGGAGCTTTCATCTGCAATGGCTTCACGCTAGGGCAACGATAATTTTGGCTTTGAAATCATATTCCTACTTTGTTAAAAACGAAAGGCCTTCATCCTGCCTGGCCATAATAGACCTTTTAGCTATTCTACAAAAGAGCCTGGATCGAGCGTTATTTTTATATATTTTTATACAAAGGTTCGACAGAGTGGCGTTAGAGCTTCTGTCACTATTGTACACATTCGAAAATTCTACAAAGTTTGATGAAATGTCGTTCGATCCAAATTCTTTTTAGAATAGCTGAAAGGTCTATTGTAGGCTTAATATCATTTCCTTGATATTCAGAGACCAGTTGCTTTTCAAAGGGGGGCCGTTTTCTTGTTTACTCACCAAGCATAATTCAAAATATGACATTGTATAAATGCAATAATGCTTACCTCTTGATTGTCAGCAGCAGCAGATTCTTTTATAAGATAATCTACTAATGTAGACACTTTGACACGTCCTTCTGAATTTACATCACATGATTGGAAGACACGACCAAGTAATTCTTCTGCTTCTGTCTGACTGTCATTGCTTTCCGGGCCACTCTACAAAAGAAATCGAGTTTGAAATAAGTTCTCAAATATTATCTCAGCATGATCCAACATCTATTTGGCTCATTAGCAAGTACACCTTTTAGCTACTCTATAAGGAGCCTGGATCGAGCTCTTATAAATTTCTATACGAGAAGTTAAATTGAGAGAGATTCTATCACTATTGTGCACATTCGAAAATTCTACAAATGTGTCAAAAATATGGTTCGATGCAGACTCTTTTTGGAAAAGCTAAGAGATCTATTGGCGAATAAGGGCCTGCTAGCCAGGGAAAATTTTGTGAAAGAAAATATTCAGATTTCCGAAAATATCAGGCGATCTGCCTTTCTGAAGAACAGACTTCACATGTATGGATGCAGTCAATGAAATCTGAATAAACAGAAAAAAGCAAAACATTATGGTCAGCGGCATTGAAGGTGTGTTTGAAGTCTATTACGCCCCCCCCCCCCAGTAACGACCCCACTGAAACATTGCCCAGCCAAGGTTGAAGGATGATCCGCCAAGAAAATTCGTTTCCCCGCTAAGTTTGAGGTTAAACACTTTTCCCGCGTTGTTTTCGTTGCCTCCCCGTTGGAAGTTTTGTTTCTCCGTCAAAACTATGCAAATTCCACTGTAGTAACAGCCTAAAATTTCAAATCCCCGGCATTCTAATCCACGCCGAAGATGTATGTGTTCGTAATCCTCCCTGTATTTTCAATGTCCGGTGGGGTCGCTACTGGGGGGGGGTTCTATTCTCGAGGCTGTCAAATCATTTTGCCATAAAGACAACTGTATCCATAGGCATGTTTATAGAAGGAGAGCGAGCGCACCTGATCGGGTTGGCTCACCTAGGCGAGATGGACTTAATGTGTGTTTAGATGGGCGAAAAATATCACGTCCAGAGGAGCTGGCTTTGTAACGATATATACAAGAATGTATCATGGAGTTTTTAAAGACAATGGCTTGACAAATATTTTGACGCGTAAAAACAATGAACTTGCAATTACGGGCCATTCCACCCTGACAATGTTTATATGATCCCAATGTATCGGCATCTCGCTTACCCAATTCAAAAATCTCGGCTGACCGCGTTCGTTCGCTGTTCATATAAACACAATTTGAATCAAGCAATCGGTTAGCTAATTATAAAACTATTTAGGTGATCAGTTGGATAATCAATTAAAAAGTTTGTAAATACAAAATTAGTCAATAAAAAATCTGTCAACAAGGTCAACATAAATATACCATTTGATTTGAAAATCCACCGCCATGTTTATCAAAAATATTCTTTAAAAATTTTGCTTCCGCACCAAACGAGAAGTGACATGCATTTCTGTTCATCTCCGCTCCCTATTCAGGTAAATAATGTAAAATATAGGCACTTTGATATGAAAACTAATTAAAACAAGTGGAACGTGAATTTCTAACCATGGTCATTTGCATTCTATGATAAACTGAAAAATTAAATCAAACGAAGTTCTTTCAAATGCATCGCCATCTTCAGAGCACTCGTCTGTTGCCGGTAGATTTTGAAAAATTCGTCAGACGCAATTTGCAAATGTGACCTGAAGCGAAATTCATTGATGCAAATGAATAGTATTGTTGAATAATAAATGATGTCATCTAAACATTATAGCAATTCGTTGAATACTGTATATTCTATTTATATAGCTTGGCTGACAAATTTCTTGCAACTGTTACCTTTCAACGATAAGAAACGGTCACATTTACTTATATTTCCCCAGTAATTTTCAAACAAAATAATGTCATCAACTGGCACTTAATGTAACTTTTAATAAGCATTTACCATATCAGTTTTATCATTTTTTATCAATCCTAGTCACTTGCATAAAAAATTTCGCTTCAGGTCGCGTTTAGATTTGGCCCAAGTCGACTTCCTCGTCTGTTGTAAGTCTATTAGATTTGGGGGGGTCTAGGTCGCGTTTTTTCCTCCTCAAAACATCAGCTGTTCACACAGAAGCAACTAATTAATTCTGCATAATAATGTATGAACAGGTGAAGACATAGAGTGATCCTGCCAGAAATTATAATAAAGGGCGAGCTGAAGTAGCCAGAAACTCTCGTTTTAAAGTCAAATACGATTATTGGCACCAGATCATGTTTAAATATGCAGCCAGAAAGCTGATTTTGGTTGCAAAACTACGCAGGATAACGAAATAAATGAGTTTGTGACGCATCTTGAATGCTGAAAATACATGATTGCGAATTTTTTAATACGAAAGCTTACTTTATGTTCAAACTACGCAGGACATCAGAAAAAAATGATGCATCGGAACAGAACATCTTGAAAATGCAATAATGTTATCAAAAATTAGAATTTTGGCAAGTACATAGGCATTATAATTATCTGTCTACCCGAAGCTGAAGCTGAGGTGTTTGGCACCAACTACTGAAGGTAAAGGTGAAGTTGCGTTTTTCAGCGCTAATTGCTGGGATGGCAGATATAGGGTAGATCTAATCGAGTCCGCTACCCCTTGTCATGACACTAAAGTGGTGGGGTCCTACCGGGTATCGGGCTCACTCCGCCTGACTGTTCATGCTTCAAAGTCAAAGGATTACACAATTGTGCCAAAACACCTTCAGCGCCACTCGGCCACTACGCCACAGCACCAACAACACTGAGATCGCAGAATTTGCTGAGCGCTAATCGAGCCAGCAATTGTCATTCTTCCAATTTAAAATTTAGAACATCTGATGACGTCACATTCTCAAATACTTTGAAAATGGATGACGATGTAATTTAAAAAGTAACAAGATTTCTAAAAGTCAAACGGTAGATAAAAACCTAAACTTTTTTCAAGCCATTCAGTTGAAAGAAACAGCTCATTACATTTCACATCCACCTTTTTACATCGAATCAAAGATTGAAGACCTATGCTGTTTACAAAGAAATCGTGGACACATTCTTCACTTAGGTATATCCAACTTCACAGCTTGCCACGACGAAAAACATCTCAGCTGGCCCAGAAATCACTTGTCTACAACAACGAAATAACAGGTGAACTTCATCGGACGTTAGGTGATCACTTTGCATCCCTGGTGAGCAGAAACAACCGTACCCGTCCTTAAGGAATGGAGGGACGATCAATTTTAAATGTACGCAATTGATTCTTCCTGTGAAGTACTGAGAAAATCAATTTTTACTACGGCATCAATTTTTAAGTTGAGAGATCAGTATCAAGAAAGATTCATATTGTTGAAATCAGTTTGAAGACTTTTGCACTGTAAAGAAATACGCGCTGGTTTTTATATGGAGACTAAAGATTTCAGCCATTATAGAAAGTTTGCTAGAAATGATCAGACTTTCAGTATTTAGAATTTCTTAAGAATTTTTTAAAAGGTTCAACAACAATCTTCAAGGTCACTACCTATGCCCTCAAGAACATTTGAAAACAAGCTTATTGAAGCCTTTATGCTTATGACGTACAAACATTACTCAAGTACCTTCCAAGTATTGTACGATACAGGAAACAAGTCGAAATATAATAAAATTGTGCCAAGGACTTCATTGCCTGAAACAAATATGCAGCTTTTCTTCGCTAATGTCTTCCCAGTGCTGGAGTTTCTTACTTTTTAGCGACCTGAGAGTTGGCCCGCCGACTCTGTGCCTAAAGAAAGCGTTGCTAAAAAAAGCAAGCAAACTGTCTTCCTAGTTCAAGTCAGGACACAAACAATAACGCGTTCTCTTCCAAAATCTTCAGATATGCACTCTCTTCAAACTTTCAACCAAGCGGTCAAGCGACGATAACGTGAATCAAAGGTGCCTGCCGCAGTGCCTCATAATTGATCAGTAAAACCTAACCAGTTGTGGAAACATGATTAATTATAGTGGTAGATAAACTGCCATACGAAGAAAGATAAGTTTGTCGGTTTTAGCCACATCCAACCAGACCAAATGATACCAAACTCAATGTCGGTATGGTGAAATAAAACGGTAAAAAAGGATATGAAAATCTCACGCATTATTATCTTCATGTTGGGTTGCTCTGATCTACGGGGATAAAATAGGTAGTTTTCTTGACCAGAAAACAGTCCGAGTACTCTCTGCAAGAAACCCCTTACAAAGTACTCAACACTTGGATCGCCAAAAAACTAGAAAACTCCAGTACTTAGAAAATATGAGAAATACACTTTTCAATTCAATAAAGGGAATCCTCGGCTTATTTCTACCTTATCGGCCCTTTTTACGCTGGCCTAAGTAGCGTTCATTTTCGTTGCGCCGCGTTATAAGGTCCAGCGGAAAGGGCCAGCGTTAAAAGGGCTAAAAATTTGAAAGTTTTTGTGGTGTTAAGAGTGCTTCCTATTTTAAGCCTTTTTCATGCAGGACAGATAACTGTATGTCCCAGAGATAAAATTACCTGTCCCTCATGTAAAATAGGACATCGATAAGGCAAACATCAATTAATTGCAGATGTAGCAGACATCCATTGCTGATTGGTTTTCTTCCTATAGTTTTGGCCAAAATTTGCTCAAAATATCAATAAAACAGGATGTAAACTAGTAAAGTGGAAGTTCTTTTACATTTTGTATCAAGCACGCTTATGTCAAATAAACAAAGCCATATTGGCAAATGGAAGCTTTCGTCAATGAGCAAGTTTAAAAAAATGACAGAGAAATTTGATTTTGAACAGTAGATGCTGACAGGAGAGGAGTCTGGGGAGGAGGAAGCAGACGAAACGGACGAAGATGCTATGTTGAAGTGCAATCCGATCCGATGATGAAGAAAACGCGGAGAGCAACGAGATAGTTGTAACTGACCAACATGACAGTTTCCTTTTCAAGACAAAAGAAAACAAATGACGAAGAAGTGCGCAATAATATCCATTATCGATTTTTTTTTCTTTCCTTGCTCTTTGCGTGACGTAAAACAACGCGGCTCTACATAGTGATGGGGCAAAATTTGGGACTGGCGGAATTTGGGCCGGCGTGGCGTTAAATTAGGGCCGACGTGAAAAGGGCCGATAAGGTGCTTTATTTTCACTCTCATCCTCCAGGGGGGTACTCCATAACTATCAATACGAGGGGGTCCATACCAATATTTGGGGTCCGAAATTCTACGTCAAATCAATTTGGGGTCTGTGAATAACACTTAGAAACAGAATTACAACATGGATAAAAATTCAATATTTTTGGTCCACAAACCTGAAAAAAGGAAGAATCGTGAAATTTGGTGCGGGTCTCCAAAATATTAGACCCAACATTGGGGTTCCCCAAAAACATTTGGCTTAATATTTCGGGGTCAGCAAAGAAATGATGGCATGGAGTACCCCCCCCCCCTGGGTCTCATCCTCTGTTATGCTGCTCACACTTGTAAGAAACCTATGAGAAGCTCTTGGTACTCAAAATCTGATAACTGTAAGAAACTTTCTGGACTGGCTCAAATTCTTAGTCCCTTATCAAAAATGTTGGTACATTCGCTTGCCATATACATAATATCAATTTTCCAAGATTAAGCTGGACACATAAGACCAGTGATTTCATGACCCTTGAAGACATGCCTTCTAAAATGAAGTGCAAAACCAAAGACATTACAACAAATGATTATATCCAAATCAACGAATAGTTAAGCTCCTATCAAATATCATGACAGCCATCCAATAAGTCTTCAATTCAACACTGCACTACAGTGGGTGTATCATTTCTTTGTAGCTTGTTACTGTGTGGGTAGGGGTCAAATTTCTTTCATATCTCTTCACTGTGGATGCAGGTCAAATTTCTCTCAGTCAGTGACTTCTGTGTGTCCAAAAATACATAAAATTTTTAAGCAGTAAATACAGGCCTTGGGTAGATTGACATGATAATGATTCTCTACAAATTTTTAAGAATTCTACAATAAGAATTTTTCTATGCTAAGGACTAAATTCTGTCAAAGAGGAATCATTGACAAACTAAAGAAAGTCTGTTGGCAGGAAAACCAAAATGAAGAGACTAACAATTTGATCCAGTGCTGAAGGTTTCTCTGGATTTTCTAATTTCAAATACTGAATTTTTTGCAGTTTCTTGGAAGGTTGCTTAAACTTTCTGTTTTCTATTGTTTGGGATCTCCCAGGGTTGCAGATGGTATTTTAAACTTACAGGGCATGACATTTCAAGGGCACTTTTTCATCAAGTTAGAGGAGCACTTCCTCAAACAAAGGGCCACTTCTTTGTTGTAACTGCAGAATATTAGGGGCATGTGCCCCTAGCATAGGTTCCAAATCTTTAAATCAATGTAAAAAGGTGGGTGTAAAATTCTGTAATCTATTTCTTCCAACTGAATGGCTTACGGAAAACTTTTTAGAATTTCATCCATAATTCTTGTAAGCCTGAGGGTTCTGTTCCATATGAAGAGTTTCTTATGAAAGTTGAAATTGATAATGATCTTTTGAAAGAATTTGTGTATGGTACAGCCTTTGTGTACATTAACATTACAAGAAATCTTTACATTATGACTAGCAATAACATATTTAGTTAATGAGTGTGGCATTTTGGGAAATGGGAACAAAATGCACCAACACATGAATGGAATAAAAATAACAGGGCTTTCTCATTCTGCTGTCCTTACAAGATGCCTTTGCCCCCACGCACTGTCTTGAAACCCCAAATTCTTGCAGGCAGCTTAGCTCTGTTGGCATTGCATCACAAAATCACTACCTGTCTCCCTACCTACTGTCTCAAGACCATAAGGAAGTCAGACAAACATGTATTCATTCCATGGATAAAAGAGACAATTAAGGCTTTTATGACACCGCCTCTGATGTTTTCGCTATTGTGTGATAAAAGTAGGCCATTTAGTGCAAAGCAAATTGCAGGACTGCCATACTTTCACCAACCAAAAGAAAGAAAGAATACAATTGTTGATTCTTTTGCAATACTTTGCAGCTAATGCCGCAGTAAGAATTCTTGACCCATATGAAAGACTGTAAACTTCTATAAGAAAGAAGTCTTAGGCAGGGAAAGCATGAACGTTCACAGGGCCTCTGCTGTAAATTTGAAAATCTAAGGTGATTTTGATGACTGAAATACATTGTGTAGCAATTACTTATCTTTAGGAGTCCTCATTATACTTATCACAATGTTTCATGGTAAAGAACCTGGTGAAGACAGGTACCTGTGGTAGTACTGAATAATTTGTTATCAAGGGGTCAATGTAATCAACATGGTGCCATAACATGAATAATTGATTGCATGATATTCTTTGATATTCAAATTCAATAGGCTGTGACAATTATATTTTGAAACTTTTACTGGTAATCTTCACAGCACTGATTGAAATGGAACCCAACAGGTGTTATGTTGATGGGCAGCTGGAAAATGCTTTTTAAAAAATTGGCTAATACCTATGTGTCGGTACATGGCCATGTCTATAATTGACTTGTTGTTTTCAGTTATCTTAGAAACTTGACAGTTCTGTCTTCTTGACACACTTGTTGATAGGTGTTTTACCATACCGGTATAATTGACTTTGCAGCCAGAATAGCCAGTCAGCAAGGTTCAAGCCCAGTTACAGCCCTACCACCTGAGCATCATGACATGGGGTTCTGGACTTGATCAAGCCTTCTCTACTTCCACAATCTTAAGACACCTCTGGGAGGGCAATTATGGAAACGAGGTTGCTGACCTTTTAATGCCATCCCTACCATTTTAAACCAGAGGCGTTTGCAAATTACATTTTAAAGTATTAGATTTTTATTACATATAGTGTACACGTGTACAATTAGATTTCTTTTTTCCAAAAATTTAATGATATTCTAATTCTTTTACTTATAATCGCATGGCAAAATTTTTTTCATAAATGCACAAATACATCCCAGTGCTTGGCAATGAAAACAGAACTTCTTTCAATGTTGGTAGTAAATAAAAATAATAAATGCTGAGTGTAGAGCAAGGCAAATTATGATGACAAAAGAAATCTGTGATGATGCCCCTTTCAGCGATGAGTGACTTTGCGGTCCCATTGCTTGGCACTAAAAGGCTGCAGTAATCTTTAACCCTAATCCACATGGGTTCTTTTGAGCTACCATTTATTGGGGGGTGCTTTCCATCCCTCCTCTGAAAACTGCCTTAATTACAATTCAATACAACTAGGCACAGTTACAAAGCAAGTAATTTAAAGCACATTGCATGATTTAGATGTGGTTGCCATGCCTTATAACATCACAGTGATGTCATGAAGTTGAAAATTTGTGAAAATCAAGCTTCCAAGTTAAATTTGAATTCAAAGAAAGTTTTGCATAAACTTTATTCAGTTTTTGGTTCAATTTGGCAACACACTTGATATGAAAATGTCATTTTATTGAAATTAATGGTTTTGGAGTGATATTTTGGCAGAAATAAGCTATATAATTCTAATGACATCCTTTTTACCATTTATTTTTTCCTTGCTTCAAAAAAATTCAAAAGAATTGCTAAGTAGCCCAAAATGGTGGCCATAATGATGTCATCATCAAAAATGCTGTCATCAAATTCCAGAAATTCTGGTATCAAATTAAATCCCTTTGGTTATTGATTCATTTGGTAAATAACACTGCATGATTTAATCAAATCTTTCCAATGAAATCATCAAAAACAATTATTTTTCTGCTACCTGCTTCAAATATGGGCATGTCACATGATCTGAGGGCTCTATTGTTTAAAAATTTTTTGGTCAAAATGTGGCTAATAGATAATTACTAAAAGTCACAGAGTTTGGGAAACAAAACCGATGTCCTTTAAAGATGCAGCAAGAAAAACCTGGAGGGGGGGGGGGGTGGAAAACATCTCCCCTCATATGGATTAGGCGGAAGTATCTTTGGCTTTGGCTAGGCAAAAGTTAGCCTGATATCCAGATCCGGTGAAATCGGGTCTGGTTATTAGGCTAGGCAAAAGTCAATTTGCACATAGCACAGAATATTCAACACTTTTCTATTTTTCATATTTGATTCTTTTAAGGAGAGTTGCCTTTTGGAAGAAGCTGTTTTTTAAGGGGGCCCAAAAATAACGAAAAATGAACAAAATGATGATGGACATGAATGAAAGAGCAATAGTCATGAAAGCTTCACCAAAGCTTGCATTTGTCTTTTAAATGGGGTGTTACAGGGTGTTGAAAGCTGCATCTCTGGAAAGCATTGTGCGCAAAGTTTAGCTACATATATAGTTTTCATTGTTATTGATGGAATGAATGTCTGGTGCACAAAACTTTGATTTTCCATGCGGGCTGAAACTGTCTGCTGCATCCCACTGCCTGACAAATGCCACCAGTACCCTACTTCCATTTACAAAATTTGTCTATTATCAGTAAAATTGATACCTTGCAATATTGCATATTGATCACATTCCAATAAACCCTGGTTTTGTTTAAACTTTTTGAAGAGCAAGCCCAACCATACAACATCATTTCCTAGCTACAGTAAAGTCTTTCAATAAAGTCAAGGTTCAAAGGGCCCAAGCTTACAAATATCAGTCTCATCGCTGTTGACAACTTCAACTTTCGCTTCATCTTACAACCACGTTATTTACTTTCAACCTGTCCTAAATACTCACCTCAACTGCATCTTCACTGTAGTTATCATCAGTCAAACTCTCCATCTTGTTTTCATTTGATACTTCTCCTTTTCAGCAAGGGTGACAACTAAGACCAGCTTAGGCCTCCAACGCTTGCAAACAATGAGCTTGGGGTCGATGTTTCATGCACTTCAAATTTCCCGCACAAATGCATCACTGCTAAAACGGATTTTGCAACTCTATCCTTCCATTATAAGTTGATGACGTTACAGGGCAAGCATAGCTTGACATTAAAGGCTAAGACTGATAAGATATTATTAATTGCGACTTAAACTGCGGATGTTTTTCGTGGCGGTAATCTCAGCTGCCTTCCATCTCCTATGGCGTTTAGGCACAAAATGAGCAAAAAAAGATTTGTCATCAGAAATGCATTAGGTGTCATGCGTCTCAGGGTGGGTAACATTGAGGCGGTGCAAAAATGGCGCGAAAATTTTTGTTTCACGCCTACTTTTACATGAAACTAAAAACTAAGAATTTGCAATTGACTTATTAGGTTTGTTTATAAATAAAGAAAAGAAAACATTCGGACACAGCGTAGCCTCTTTGTCTATACATAGCTTCATATGTGCAACTTGGATCTCAATGGACATCTTTATATCTTGTTACTCTTTGAATCAACAAGACCTTGTATCTTGCACAAATCCTTTACAAGAGTTCATTACAAGTTTGAAAGTTTCTTAAAGGTTCCATGACAATTTTCATGTTTTCTACTATCATGAACATTTAAGAACGAGGTATTTTGAAGCGTTTCCAATGTACTGAAAATACAGCAAAATTTTACTAAAGAATATTTTCTCAGGGTTGAGTTTCGTGTGAGTGGTTTCTTGTAAAAGGGAAGAAAGCATGAAGCATGAACACGAGAAATCGTTATGAAAACTCCCTTTTGGGAGACGCAACATACATTTATGTTTTTCTAAGAAACTAAAAATTTGGGCCAGTACTGAAAGTTTCTTAAAATTGTCAGGTTTTGAGTACTCGTAGTTTCTTGCGAGTTTCCTACAGGTTCCTAGCTTCTTAAGTTATATTTTTCTGATACTGGAGTTTCTTAAGTTTTTGGTGATCTGAGAGTTGAGTTTCTGATAAGCAGTTTCTAAAGAAATTAATAAGTGAAAAGCGATGAAATATTATGTCAGAGAAACCTCAAACTTTGTGTTAAGATTTTTAAAGTTTTGAGAGGTAAATTGTAGAGTATTGCTCAATCCATTTTGGTTGCAAAGAAGTACACTTTCTCGGCTGTTGATATGATCACGAAAGCTCTGTCTTATTGTCCACATTGATATTTGTTTGCACACAAAGATATCAGCAACGCAACGAAAACAACAGCTGCGAAGCTGCTCCTTCGCAGTTACTTTATTTTCGTGGCAAATTCAAATTGTGCTGCCTGCAGGAACAAGAACAAGGAAGGTAGCAATTAGCAATTCACATCTTGCTGATTCACGGATTGTTTTTACGTCTGTATCCCAAAATGAGAAAACGTGTCGTCTCCGTCCCAATATGTCGAAAGGTCCTGGGGAAAAGGCTGGAGTGTTCGGGAAGTTGTCTCTTTCTAATTCTCATTTCTTTCTTTGACTCAAAAGAGTTGACCAGGCAGGTAACGTTGGAGGTAGGGCACATGTTTAGATATCTGATATCTGATATAAAAAGACTATCAAAAGTGGTACATGCCTTGAAAGCTTGAAAGCTGCTTGCTGTGAATTTCATCTCACACTGGTCACAGCTATCATCAGGTCAATTCCGACCGATCCGACACGGGAGCAAGCCAAATATCCTGTTGCTCAACGAGATCATCCAACCACTAAACCTTCGCCGCTTTTTGTGACACTTGTTTCGAATTTTCAAGTCGCAAAGGAAGGATAAAACGATGGTGAACAGTTGGGGTGAACAGCGGATATTCCGGTCGCCAACCGATAACCGCTGCGAGCAAGTCCCTGCGGGGTCCTTTGAAGTGCCGTGTTGACGGAGCGGAATCAGGCCAGGTTTGAGGGAGACAGCTTTTTTGAGAGCAATATTCTCCAAGCTATTGTGAAGTATCCTTGCAACTCAGAGGATCACAACCAGACTTAAAGGAAAGATACATAACTGAGGTATGATCAGGTTATCATAAATCTTTGTTTTTCTTTCATTTAGCCTTTATAAGCATCGGCTAAACAGTATGACTCGTTGTTAGGCCCAAGCCAGGCTAAAGTGCGGCGCAGCTTTTGGTGGAGCAATATTTACGAGGTTGTTTCGATGCATTTCAGCAATGCATACAGTTAGTTAAAGGCGCAGACGGTAGATAAATACTCGTGTCTTTTTTTGTCATGATATAAGTAGCATTTGTTTGCTTGTGCACTTTTTGGTGTGCATAAACAATCTAGGACGGGAGTGAAAAGCCATTCAACATTTAAAGTCTCCATTTTTAGGCCAGGGGTCGAAGTCAAGCCATAAAATGTGAAACTTTTTTTGCTGAGCAACATGCAAAACCAGCTTCAAAGCATTTAGGAAACAGAAGATTAAGAATAGGACAATTTTCATGTTGGTTTGTTTATCACTAAAACTTAGAAAGATTTTCCTGAAATATTCTAATCAGTGATTTCAGTAAGTAGCAAAACAGTGGAAAGTTATGCTATGACATAAAAAACTTAGCCGTATTTCTCTACTTAAGAAGTAGGTGAATATGAAGTTGTGGTTTTTGGTGCCACGCACTGGGATTCCATAAGCAGCCAGGTAGCTAAGCACTAATCGATTCCGCAACCCCTTGTCATCCATACCATAGAGTTTTACAATGGTAGAGAGCATTGGTTTTGGTTCCAAAAAAATTGCTCACAGAAGAAATTCTATCACAAACCATTCTAACGCTAAATACTGAATGTGCACCCAGATTTCCACTGCAGCCTTACATCACAAGTCCCTCGTGACTTTCTCTCACATTATTCTTGTCCTTGCGTCATAAAGCCATCCAAATGAAGGGCAAAGCTACAAGGATTGTATTGATCGGCTCTGTTCTGGGCAGAAGCAAAATTTGGAAGCCTCTTTTTGAAAACTGCACAGGTGATGCAGCAGACTGGTCAGAAATCTGCGCAGAAATTGGCCTCTCTAAGAATTTTGTACAGGTGGAAAAAGCCAGAAATTTTGATGCAGTGCAGACCAAACTTTACAGTCTGGCTTGTCATCAGGCTCAAGTGGTTGGGTCCTACTGGTATCAAACCCACTCCACATGACTATTCTGACTCCAAAGTCATAGGATTACACCACGGCACCACAAACACCTTAGACTGATGATGCAAGTCATTGCACTTGTTTAATGACTTTGGTATGATTCTCTATTTTCTTTCATACAGCCACTCACACCTAGCCTGTGTGCAGATTTTGGTTACTGGGGAGGAGAGGAAAGAAAGAAACTACAAAGTCTGCATAACAGCATGAATATTTTGAAGAATTTCTTGTTTTGAAATTTTCAATATGATTGCACAAGCGAGAAGCCTTTTTGTTTTCTCTTGTTATGAAAACCAATCATATTGAGTCCTGAAAACCCCAGACCCAATAGCTTTAGCCAATTACAATTGATATTGTCTTGTTTAAAAACGAGACAAAGGGTAGATTGTAGTCAAATTGCTTAGTCGTTGAATTAGCAAATTCTGAAAGGGAGCTGAGAAGACTGCCATGTAAATCTGTGAATAAAAAAGGAAGAAGGAAGGAAAAATTTTCAGAGAGGCCTAGATCACATGCAACTCATTTTCAACTTAAGCAGGATCCTTGATGAGCACAAAACTTTGATGAAGAAATTTTCCAAGGAAACTACATACATGTGCTGCAGGGGTCCAACCGGTTTTTCTTAGTGTTAGGCAAGAAACAGGTCCTGACAAGGTTTGTTCTGACCAAATTCTTTTCAGCAACAATGTTTTCTACTGAATTCACATGGTCCACTCTCCTTTTGACAGCTAATGAACCATGGTTCCTCCTGTGGTCTGTTTAATTACTGTAGGTCTACACAGTAATAAAAAGACACTGTTTACATTGTGCAATGAATTGAGTAACTTTCTTCGCTTCTTCAACAAATTTATGCAACAACGAAAACATATTATAAAGATTTTACGACTGGAGGAACCAACATCATCCATGAGATTCCTATCAAACTTGATGTTCAGTTGTCTCATAGAGATTGTGTTGTATTTTTTTCATTTAGAATTTCTTTGGTGACGCTCGCTCAAAATTATGCAATATTGTGGCAAATAGAAAATGGCAGTCATGTGATCTAAAACAAGAAAACTCACGCCATTGGACAGACTTCGTAGTTTCATTCTTTTCTCTCCTCTCCAGCAACCAAAATCTGCACGCAGGCTACTTACTCACACCCAAAACTGTAAAGTTTGGTTTGTGCCTAGCAAAATTCTCTGGCATATTTTCCGTCTGTGCAAAGCTCTTTGAGAGGCAAATTTCTGTGCAAATTTACCCACCAGTTTACTGCATTACCTGCACAGTTTTCAAATCATCTTGTGACTATGTTCAAATAGAGGCTTTTGACAATTTCACTCTTGCTCAGAACAGAGTGGTTTCAATACAATCCTTGTAGCTTTGCTCTTTGTCTGGATGGCTACATGAAGCAATGGCAATAGTCATGTGAGAGACAGTCAAGCGGCACAAAGTAAACTTTGAAGGACAAGTTTGGAGTTGATATGATTGATGATTATCTCAAAATTACAAGATTTAGACTGCTATGAATTGTGTGTCATAGTAATCCCACCACTTTCTGTCCTCTCTGCAATGCATAATTCAAATATGCAACCAGAAGATGCATCATGAAATGCAAAGAATCTGTGTCTTTCTCAACAAAAATAATGCATCCCTATTGTTTTCTTGCCTCATAATCACTGCTAGCCTATTTGTTGTATTTTGCTAAAAATATTATAGGGCAAAATCGCAATGATGTTTGGACTAAATTTGTCACTTTTTAGCTAATTTACAGCTGCCACAAACATCAAGATATGGAAAGAAGTTCATAATTTATAACAACAGTTGGTTGGTTCGTTTCCTAGCATAGATAATACCAACCCTAGAATTGGCCTTAAAGAAGTCTTGAGAATTCTTGGTCTATTTGAAGCCGGGCCTATGTTGTACTTGGAGAAAGAAACTAACTAATATTTTCTCTTCAGGTATGGAGCCTCAACACCTTGGAGGTCCAAAAATCAAATCTGACTCAGAGGAACTGTCTGAGATTTATTCTGCCAGTGAGCGAAAGAAAGGTTCTAGGGCTCCATGGACATCACAAGATATGATATCTGCAATGTTGCTTGTCAAGCAAGGAATGTCAATTACCAAAGCTGCACAAAGTTTGAATATTCCACGTACCACATTGAGAGACAGGGTAACAGGTAAGGTTAAAGATTTTTGTATTCCAGTATAAATTTACAATACTCAGTTCCCAAAAAAAAGTTTCCTGATTTGAGCTGTTATTCGAGTAAAAATATGTGTTTTTTGATAGAAATTATAAAGAAATCTATCGTACCATGCCCAACTTACATCTAAGTATTTGTTTTATCTCTGTACTCACGTGCATTGATTTCTATAATTATTTTCCTGAAAAATGGAATACATACCTGAAATGCTCAAGAAAAAGCTAAAAAACGGTTCATCAATAAAATCATAAAACTTTCACCCCAAAATCTACCGTAATGCTACTTTTCAACTGAAAAGGCTCAATAAATTGTTCTTCTTCCTGGTAGCAAGCTAAGCACTTTTGTTTCTTTTTACACAAGTCCTTCTTCTTTCTTGATGTGCCGTCCCATTCTGTCCCAAATCCTTGCTCTCCTTCTTTCCTTCCCTTCTTTTCCCTTCCATCTCTTCTTCCTTTTTTCTCTTTTTCCTTCCTGGGAAATTGGAGCATTTTTCAGTTACTTTCCTTGTAGCGTTGCTACCACCCTGCTTTGCTTTTTATCTCTGTTAACTGAATTCCAACAGTACCACGTCTAAACTCCATAAAGGGCCACAAGAAAAACATTGATCAATAAAAAGCACAATTTTGCTTGATGTTCAAAGAAAAAGCAAGCTACACACAAGATTTGGTCCTCCAGTCCGCATTTTATCATACTGCCAAGTTTGAGAACCAATTTGTGACATTTACAACCAGCTGCATACCTTCACACCTGTGATGTAAAACATGGAAGGAATGGAAAATACCTCCATCGCCAGATTTTTTACCTTTTCAAGGGTTTCTCCAGCATAAGATTTATGGAAGTTCATATTTTGATGTCTTTTGATGAGCCAAAAAATCAGAAAAATTGTGTAGATCTAAGTTGGCGTTAAGTAAGTAATTACCATTTACCTTGTTGAAAGCAATACCATGCTTGCTTTTATGGAAATGTTCAAATGGGGCAACTTTGTTTTGGAACACCTAATTTATGTTATATACATGTGGTGCTACTTTGACGATACTATGGGAATGAAACTCCAGGGAGCAAAACCAGTGTCTAACCCAAATGTTTCTTTTGACGAAACAATAACGTTCACTTTTGTCAAATTTGATTGACTTATATTGAAAGTCGAGAAAATGGTTGGATCTGAGTTGAAAAGAAAGAGAATTATAGATGTAAACCTGTATCTCTCAGGCATATTATTTATCTAATTCAGAGACTGAAAAGAAATTATTAGTATGAAGGCAGATGATTTCACAATTTTTTGAAAATGACAAGTAAACACATCTGATCAATACGTATATATCTATATAGATTCAAATGTTGGAAGCAAAATTATGTAAACAAGACCTTGTTTATAGCTATTCCACATGTTCTAGGAGCTAGAAATACATGTAAATTTCGCTTTATTAAATTCTGATGGTTGTAAATGCCTGAAAATGAACTAGAACACTCAATCAAATCATAAAAGGCTCCTTGAAAGAGCAATAAAAAAGTACAATTATCATGGGTGAGAGGTTTCATCATGCCTTTTTATTGCTGTGGGATTGCAAACCTTCAGCATTTGTTTCCAAATCTTTTTTTTATAAATTCAGAGAGAGATGAAAAAATATCCTTGAGAATTTTTCTTTGTGAGGAGATGCCTTACAAGCTGACCAAGTGTTTTGGGCACTTTTTTCAAGCATTTCACTACCAAAAATCTTGTGCAAAATCAAGTCAACCTCAAGTCAAGTTAATCGAGTTAACATGCAGTTGAGTTTATTTTTGTAGTACTGGATGACCCTAAAGACTTCTCAAGCTAGCTCACATATAGTTTCCTGAAAGCAAATGTAATGAACACTATAAGCATGTAGCTGAGAAGCACAGCTATTGTTTGTGAGATGTTACTTGGGCAATTAAAGTTATGCTAACTGTCCAAAAAACATATTCAAATGGTAACTTGTTCATTTCACAGACTGTTTCCTTTGTTTTCCAGTCAATATTTTGAAAGATGTGAAAAAGGTTGAATTCCAAGTTTGCTTTGGAGCATGAAATTTGAATGAGGAACAGAGCTCAGTCATCTTGCAAGCAAAAAATTTCCCCAGACACCTTCAAATCCAACCCTGCTACGTTGAGTTTTCACAAAATGCGGAAAATGATGCTGATCATTTCACTCAAAGTGAGGAACCTGGGATGCACAATTTTGTCTTTTTATCTGGTTTTTTGGGTGGCAATCATTGCTTATTATGACTATGCAGCTTCTGAAAAGATAGCTAGGCTTTTCAACAAAACTGTGATGGTATTTCACAAAAGCTTTTGATTTCAGGGCGCTAGTTATGATCTAGCTCTTGAAATTTTTGTCGAGTCTCCCTGTATCAAGTTCCACATCATAGTATGTAGCTTTGCTTGGAGTTTTTTACTTTCGCAGCTTGAGTAATCAACCGTGGAAGCCCCTTTGTATTGTATCTTTAATCACTCTGATTTTCTATGCAGGTTAGAAGAAAATGTTCGTCATTACCCAGTTTATCTTTTTTCTTTGTTGTTGTAGCATCGAAAGCAGTTGCAAAAATGTGCTAATTGTTCCTAATTCCCAGCCAAAAATCCCTTACCTCACTGCGTGAACCCTCACAGGGCCTGAAATAATAAGTGTGGAAATGACTCACTTTACGGAGTTTAAACTGAAGCTTTTCTATCAAATTGTGGATCTGTCAAAAATTTCATGTCTTAGGCACTGACTCAGAAGCAAAGCACTAATTTCAAAGCACTGGTTCTGAACCATTATTTTATTTATTCAAGGGAAAGTTCGAAGTGCAAAGCGTGCAGCATCTACGCAAGCTCTCACGGCACAAGACGAACGTATGCTCATCGATTATTACAAGATAATGAGGAAGCAAGGTTATGGGAAAGCGAAAGAAATGATCATGTACATGGCTGGAAAAACAACAAAGAAAAATGGGAGCGTTCCAGGAGAAGCTTTCCCTAGTGAGAAGTGGTGGCTCTCGTTCTGTGCGAGAAACAACCAACCTGTATCTTTTGAAACTGATGAGATTTATGGGATGCCAAGACAAGAGGTGAACAACGTAATTTTAAATAACTGCTCCCAGCAACTGTATGATGCTCTCACTGCGAATAAATATGGGATTAACTTTTTAGAACACCCAGAATTGATTTATAGTTGTAATGAGAACCATTTTAATCTAGATGACGTGAATGAATTAATCAATAAATGGAGATTAGAGAAAGAAAAAGATGAGCACATAAATGGCGATGGAATAGGACAAGCCATGACACCTAATGTGGATCATAGAGTTGATGGGAAAATCCCTGTTTTGCTTGGGGAGGAAAACAATCAACTGCGGCCCCCGAGAACATCAGTGATAACTTGTGTCAATGCGGTAGGCCATACTCTGCCTCCATTATTCATCCATAGCCCTGACAACCGAGATGCAATTCGCGGTTGCTATGAGAAGTACACGTCAGAGCGACTTGACGACGATTTTTTCTTGCTGTGGTTTCATGAAATTTTTCTTCAAAACATTTCAAGACGAGGCCCATGTATTTTGATTTATGATGGTAATAATTGCATGGTTACCAGAGAAATGCTGATGGCTGCGTCTGTAAATGACGTGATCATGTTTTGTGTCCCAGCCACACTGTCACAGGAGCTACAGCCAATGGATCTAGGGACAGATGGCATTTTTAGTGACACGTGGAAAAGCATGTTGTTGAATCAAGAACTGGAAAATGGCATCACGTCAAACTCACATTTTACGCATCTGTTTAAAGAAGTCTGGAGCCAAGTTGCGACGGAAGTAGTTATTTCAGAACGATTCAAAGCCGTGGGCATTGTTCCCTTTACCCGCCAAAATGTCACAACGTCAAATTTGAACACAGTTTTCGAAAGTGATGAATTTAACACTGATAGATTCGGTTCCTTTATGGGTCCCGATTCTGACGTAATTTTGCACGCAAAGAGGAAAGATAGCTATATGAATGCAAGCGTGAAAAATTCGCGAAACCATCTTGGGAATGCTGAGAAGCAAACTTTCGACGGGAATCAGAATTTTATTCGACCCTCTGGAAGGATAACGAGGCCAACAATGAGCATGTTGAATCAGCCTCTTAATGAATCACCAATCATGTCACAGATCATACCTGAAGACGACGAATTCCGTGAAGATTTTCCCGAGATTTCGAACTCTGCTGACGACTTTTCGTCTTGTAGCGACGAAGGAAATACGAGTATGGTCGCACTTAGTTCGACCGTGACGAATCTCCCGGCAGTTATGCCTCCTCGACATGCAAATGAATGCCCGAGCACAACCGAACATGTTATTTCGCCGACAATGGCATTACAAAAACGACACTACATGCCGAAGGCAACCGAACCGAACTTTCCACCGACGAATGAACGAATCATTTTATCCCCACCCGCTAATGTGCGGAATCAAGTACCGCCATTTCCAGGTAGACGACTCATTCATTCCGTACCGGGCTCGTTACCGAGGAAACGACCGGCAAATAGCCATCACGAAACCAGGCCTGGTAAAATCAAGTCCCATCCAACTTCGACGATAACAATGCGACATTCACCACAGGAAATGCGACCAGACTTATTTGTACGTAATAGTCCATCTCATACGGAGCTCCTCGCCTTCGAAGAGGTGCTCGATCAAGCCAGAAAAGCGAAATTCCAGAAAGCTTTTGAAAGTGGCCATAATAGTACTGAGGATGCAGATCCATTATTTATGTTATGGAAGTCGTTGAAACTTCGCTACTCTAACGTAACTCGAACAGACTACAACCCTTTCACTTGTCAAGTCAACCAAGTTTCACCTAGCCTTGTCGAAATAACGCCAAAGACAACTTTGCCATCCGTTGCTGATGTACGGCCGACTACATGTCCGTCAAGTGGCAGATGCCATTGTAGTGAGAATTATCGGACAATTCAAACGCCAGCGGGAAATGTGAAAGTTAGCAAAAATGCAACTGTCATTGTTATTATGCCAGAGGTAAAAGATAGCCATATGGACAGTTCGACGCTTGTTGGAGATGCGGACAAAAGCCAGGACGACAATAATACGAGAAGTACACCGGTATAGTGGTACTTAACAGTAATCATACGGTATACCGGGTGAGGCAGTAACAAGGCCCTGCATTTGAAGCAACTTTGCTCCCCGATTATCAAAGCAATGATATCGAAAATTGTCTTGCTTTATTCCCGATATGTCCAATTAGGTTCAGTAATTTACCCGGCTTTAATCGATCTTTCCTTTCCGTCGAAGTGGAAAATTTCTGCAGAAAGCCCCATTCGAAAACCTCCAAAAACGAGTAAAAACAACAAGCAAGATTTCTCTTTGTTATCCTTCCTACCAATAATGACATTTGGATGTTTTTCATGTATTTTGCCCTCGTAGGAGAATGGAATCCCCCTGAATAAGTTATTCACACTAGGGAGAAGACGTTTAAGCTTGCTGAAAGTCATCGTTGTGAGTTAAACATATTGAGGCTTTTTGCTTGTAATTTTAGCACGTTTTTAAAGGTTTTTCAAAGGGATTCATTTTAGGAAATTGCCTACAGAATCTGAACGGTGTGTCTGATTTCAGTCAGGAAAATTCTAAAAATAATTGAACATGTTAGCTATTCAATCAGATATTGCAAAATATCATTGCTTACATACACAGAGAGTACATAGTTGCATTCTAACGTTTGGGTTCTTTGACTTTACCCGGTTGTTATAGGGTATTTTTTGTTTCAATCAGCCTGCCTTGCATACGTGCCATCTCGTAGTTGGTCTTCTTTTCGTCTTCTTCATGGCCCATGAAAATTATGACAACTCAAGCCAACACAGATGGTATATGCAAGGTATGCTGTTGCTGTAAAATAGGGCACGTTGGTTAGACCCATTGAATTTTGGAAGGGAAAGTTGGTCGCTCCAAAGTTAAGGTGAGGTAGCGAGTTCCTTAAAATTTAAATAAATCTGTAGAAAACTAATGTTTAAGGCCTAAATGTAAATTTTTATGTGAATTTTTGAGCTAGTACTAAATCGTATTCATCTTCATTAACATTAGAATTAGGTACTTCGATTTTTTTAAAGTGTTAGCAAATTCAAAGCTTTTCTTTCGTCTTGTAGAATTCTTTTGCTAACTGTGACCGTTGACGGCAGACCGAGTTGGTTCGACGTGATGATTTGTTTCCTAACAATGCTAGTTTATGTATTACGCACGAATTTTACAAGGCTTGATAAAGTGTTAGCTGCATGCAGACTTTCTACTGCGACGGAGAGCCAAAGCGAATTTTACCAAGTCATTCCAAGTTTTCAGGTCCCGAGGAGGGGGGTGGGGTACATGACTTGTGGATGAACAGGGGTCTGTCGCCCTGCTGTCATGCCCACTTTTATGACGAATTTTGGCGATAAACCACCCATATGGGCGACACATACCCGTACCTTCAACATGTTATCTACCCCCCCCCCCCGGATCCGTAGATAAGAAAATTTGAGGAAGCGATTGCATTGTTGTTGCATCACGACTTACCCAGCACGTGACGATCGTGCTTGCTTTTGATTGGATCCTTAATATCTCTTACCGGATAGTGATAAAAGGCAAGAATTGTTACGCAAGATCTCAGAACTCAATAATGGACAAAACAAATGGCAAAAGTTCAGTTAAATCTTATGTTTGATGGATAAGTATCAACATTATGATTTCACTTAATTTCCTTCATTTTTTGTTCTTTAAGGATAGCTGATACGGGTCGGAAACTTGATAGATATTTCCATGGGTCGCAGGAAACGAAGTAATTGTTAAAAATTTAAATGCAAGCATACCTGTGTCTTCATCGTGGTTTCTTCTGACTTTCTCGGCTTTTCTTTGCTTCCCTGCATCAGCTCAATCCATTGATTCAAGTCTGCAATGGCCCAATTCAGTTTCTCTGCAAAAGTGAGGCTGCCCCCATTTGCAGTTTTGTTTGAATCAATGGATTGAGCTGATGCAGGGAAAGAAGGGAAAGCCAAGAAAGTCAGAAGAAACCACGATAAAGACACATGTATGTTTGCGTTTACATTTTTAACAATTACTTCGTTTCCTGCGACGGCTTTCCAGAATCATTTTCCACGAGTAAGTACTTTGCAGCACTGCAACCAATTTTACTTCCAACAAATCTCGGTATTTTTGCGTTGTTAACCATTAATGTTGTACGTGTAATTTGGAGAATTTGATAGAACTTAATTTCAACAGGTTTTGGTGTCTTCATATTGTGGTCACAAAGGAAATCTCGTTCTTGGCCTATACCTCACTTTTTTATGCTACCACCCCTGATCACAGAGTCCGTGCCCAGGATAGAAGAGCCCAGAACGAACAGGATTTACTCGCCAAATGTGTTCTTTTTGTGAAAAATGTGTTGTTTTGACCGCCTTCCTTGCCCGGGGAGGGGGGTGATTTAACTACCATATATGCAGGTACGGGATGTGCCATTTTTGGGTGCCTTTGTTCGAGCAGAAAATAAATTTTGTGGTATCATTTTTGGTAAAATCGCAAGTAGTCATAAATAGACCTTTCAGCGATTCTGAAAAAGAATCAGAGTCGAGCGATATTTTGTTACATTTTGTAAAATTTTCGAATGTGTTCAATTGTGATAGAGACTGTAACTCCACTCGATCGAACCTCGAGTATAAATGTGTGTAAAAATAACGCTCGATCCAGGCTCTTTTGCTGGATAGCTAAAAGGTCTATTTTGGGGGTGTTATTTTAGAAAAATAACTTTAGGGTTTTGATTTTGATCAAATTTCACTAACTTGGTTAACATTTTGGATGGCTGTCACAATTTTTACGGCATACATTTTCAATGGCCTGTAAATTTTGGGGTATCGATTTCGCAAAAATTTCTAAACTTTAGGGTGCGATTTCAGACGTCAAATGGCACAACCCCGTCACCCACCTACTGAAGTTACCCCCGGGCTTCCTTAACCTCCTGTGCATAATGCTTCGCATTGCACTGTGTTGTCACAGGGAAACAAAGGGCGGTAAAACAGTGCAATTCGAAGCACTATGCGCTGGATAAGGGGATGGCAGTCAAAGCAACACATTGCACAAACAGCACTCAGCAGATGGGTAAAAATTGTTTTTTTAACATGCAGTGTCTAGCATAGCTGGAAAACAATTGAAAGACCTTTCTAGACTTCTCCCCTCTCGCCCCTTGTTCCCCTGCGTTCTTGACTTGCTGATATCACTCACTATCTGCAAATCAAATAACGCAGGGAAACAAAGGACGAAAAGGCATAAAGTTTAAGACCTTTCGGCTATTCTAGGGAAAGAGTCTGGATCGACTGATATCCTTATACAGTTTGCAGAAATCACACGAATCGCGAATGTTCACATTTAGCCATACACGCGCGAACTTCTCGAATGAAAATGTATTAAAATACCATTTAAAGAGCCACTGTCACCACCCAGAATGCTTTGCAGGTACGCTGCAATGTCAGGTCTGAAAATCAAATATGGCCTCAGTTTCGGTTTCATGTTTTGAAAAACCGGATTCACAATGTAGCAGTTGAACCATGGGCAATAATGAACCTTGTCTGTAGATTAGAAATAAAAGTTTATTACCTCGATATTACTGATTTACCTTTTGCTTTCTCTTCCGCTGAAGCCTAACCAGTGCTAGGAATCAAATTCAAATGGCTCCTGCGCGTCTGAACAATCAGTTCCTACGCAGCGTTCATCCTCGCTTCGAACTTCCTTTGAAATGAGGATGAAAGCTGTGTAGGAGCCAACAATTTTGACACGCAGGAGCCATTTGAATTTGAATTCTAGCTGTGGTTAGGCCTGGGCCAAAGGTCAAACAACGACGAAAACTATGGTAATATTGAGGTAACAACTCTAATTTCTAAGATACAAACACGGTGCATTATTGCCCACGGTTGAGCTGATAAAATGTTTGACTTCAATTGACGTTTCTCTCGGTTCGGTTGCTGCAGTGCCGATCCATAGTTTCTGCTTACGCCAAAATTGATTACATTAAAGGGAGTACAAAAACCGGCATGCTTTGCGCGAAGTCAACGACTTGCTCTCCACAGCTTCCAGAATATCTGACTGTACGATATTCACAAAAACGAAAACAAACGATTGCAAAGGCTGCTGGTCTTTGTACTCCCTTTAAAATCGAAAACGTTCGGATGGCAGAGTTTTGACAAAAAACTTCGGACAAACAACCTTCGGACGCTTTGTCAGGAATTTCGGACAAAAATACTTTCGGACAAGCACGACATCCAAAAGAAGCAAGCTACCGAGATATATTGTGATGCCATTATAAATATCAACTTACAGTAGGTACATGGTGATCATCACATCTACAAGGACATTTGAATGTAATTTTCCTTGGAGTGAACAATGGTAAAACCAACTGAAAACCAAATAAAAAGGTGCTGCCATAGGTGAACTATTTTTAAGAAACGCTTCAAGGAATCAAATTTTTGATGAAAAATTCAACAACCCTAAACAATACAGGGAAGCATTGATAAATTACCGTTTTATTTAACGTTTTTTGTGCTTTTCTATTTTCAATGAATTTAAACTTTCGGAAAAAAACTTTCGGACATCACCAGATTTCGGACCATTAAGCTTTCAAACATTTTCGTCCAAAACATTTTGGTCCGAAAGTTAGATCGTCCGAAAGTTTTTGATTTTTAAGTAATCTGTAATTGCAGCGTGCTCGCAAAGGAACCTGGTTAGCAATGGCTCTTAAATTTAAAAGAATAGCTAGATTGCGCTGATCTTTCCAAAGTTAATGACTATTGATTATCAATGATCCTTTGCGGGTTTAGATGAAAACAAAATGCCATGCGAGGATAGCCAAGATAGAATTTTAAGCGTCAAATCATGAGCGACAGAGGACCAAGTGTGTATCAGTTTTAAGGTGGTTAACAATAAGTTAAGGTGATTTGCTTCTGATAAAATTTCAAATCAAAACACACATTGTATCCTATCGCTCATTGTCAAATGTTCTGTCACACTGCCCGCAGAGGATCACTGTTATCCAAGAGTCGCTAATTACCCCACTGGCGGTAAATCAATGTGTGTATCAACCTCATTTCATGATCTTGAAGGATAAATAGTTTTTTCTTCAAGTACTTAAAAATATATTACAGACAATAGGTTTATTCTCTGAAGCAATATACAGCTATACCTAAAGCGTTAAATAAAAAGGATCTAAATTCTTATTTCTACAAACGACACTCGTTAGCGATGAAACACTCAGTGTAATCACTGACAGTACTCTGCATAGTTAAAATAAGTCCCAACAAATGCTTGTTACGGACCGTTCATTATGTACAGAGGGGTTGGTACTGAAGAGAAAAGAAATGTTTATAGTTCAAAAAATCTTCTTACCCAATAGAGTAGATGACTGAAAAAGATCTACCCAACAATTTTCAGGTTGAAGAAAATTTTACCCAACTCCCACCTATAAACATTAATTGGATGTCAAAAATGTAAATGTTGAACACTGCAAATATTGTATTCATGACAAACATAAAAACAAAGTAGACATTAAATGTGAAATGGAGAGTGCTGATGATTTTGATGGTGAAATTGACAATTTGGGACTTGAAAAATTCAACATTAATTAGTGGGAAAAGTTTGCTTACCCAACCTTGAAACTGCTTGAAAAACTACTCGCCGAACCTTTTATGTCAGAAAATTTCTTTACCCAACCTATTTCTCTTCGGTGCCAACCCCTCTGTAAATAATGCACGGTCCCTTACCCATGGATCTCGACTTTCTCGCCTGTCAGTTTTAATTTGTCACTATTAAACTGACTTGGACGAGATTTCAGGTTGATTTAAGTTTTGGCCAGAAGAACAGTCATGGATGCACATATTGGTCGAATATAATTGACCTTCTCCAATTCGTGAATTTTATGAAATACCAAGAAAAATGGCCCCTGTTTGAAGAAAACAAAAAGTTTTGCTGGGTGGGTTCTTATTTCAAATTCCAAAGGTGCCAGATCGCGATTTGTGAAAAAAATTAGACATATCTCCCCACTCACATTGCGCCAAAACTACGGCAAACGCAAACTTGCATTCTGCCAATATTTGAGTTAAATGTGATTTTCATGCAATTTGATTGGCCAATTTAAAGGACGTTTCTCTAACTTCTCAGCCAAAAACAGAATTTCATTCCTATGCTTAAAATGATACTTTAAAAAGTGCTGTCCTTTAAATACCCATTGCAATACTATGATCCTTTTTGGTGCCAAAGCCAACTTTGGTATGATCTGAATGTCCTTTTGGCTTAAATTCGGTTTTTCTCATTTGGCGTGCAAAGGATCACGGTTAACAATCAGTCTTTTAATTGACCTGTTACTTTCATTTTTTATCGAACTGTTTTCTTAACATAGCTACAGACGAAAGAGATTTTGTCGCTTCTTGTCCTGAGCTATTCGCTTCTTGGCTATCCTTCCTTTTACCAGCCGCTCTCATATTGTTCCTCCGCAACGGCTCAGCTTGCTTGAAATTTGGCGTTTCCTCCTTTTCATACTGTTTTTTCAAGTTCGATATTATCGGACTTTTGACAGTTCTTGGTTGCTCTTTGACGGGCTGTTTGACTTCAACCTTACTTTTAGAATTCAGTGTTTTTGCAACTGTTGTTTTTGCCTTCATTGTTGGCTGTTGTGTAACCTGGGGTGACGTGGTTGCTCTTGATCTCTGTAGGGGAGCACTCACTGTTACGCTTCGTCTCTCTGTGCTCGTAATCTCCTTCTCAGGTGCCTTTTCGATTCCCTTCACAGCCTTTGCGATGACTGATTTGGCGTTTCTTTTATCTGCTGTTGTCGTACTTCTTGTGGTAAATTTGCTGACTCTGCTTTCCCTCGATGTAATATCTTTCAGTTGTTTCGATGCAGTTGCCGTAACCTTCTCTACTGCAGTTCCCTGTTTCGTTGCAGGCGTAAGTTTCTTTGAAGGCCCTGCAGCCTGGCTCTTATTGTCTAAGGCTGGCGGACTGACAGTGGGCCTAACTGCTCTACTGACGGCAGCTTTGCTTGTACCAACGGAGTCTGCAGTTTGTGTTACTTTTACTCCTTTACTCTGCAACAGCGCATCCGTTTTCTTCTCAACTTTAGAACTGGAATCGCCAGATGTAAGATCTTTACCTATGCTGTCTTTTCTACCCTTCGATGTCTTTGTGTACGGGCTGTTCTTAGGATATGATACTTTAGCATGTAGCCTATTTGTCACTTTTGTTTCTTGCTTACAAGCACCATCAGGGCTGTCTTTGGATTTTAGATCCTTTTTGCTGGCAGTAGACCCCCTTGGACTCTGTTGATCGCTAACGGAAGACGCTCTCGAGACGGAGGTTTTCGTTCGCTCGTTTGTTTTCTGCGCAACTGGGACTTCATACATCGAAGAAACTTTAGCTTTTGTGGTGGCTTTATCAATCTTTGTTCCCACGGTAGATTTTCCCATGTCTCGTGAAATTTCCCTCTTCAGTTCTATCTTTGATTTAGAGTTCCGTTCTAGCGTCCCACAATTGACAGAATTTGCTCTCTTCTTGGTTACTTTAGGCCGCCATCCTTCAGTCACATAATTCTTAAGTTTGACAACATTCAGTCTGCGATCTTTTCCTTTTAGTAAATCATAAATCATTTCATCATCCACGACCAAATCCCACAGTAGATCTCCATTAACTTGATTACTTGTGCAAAAACTTGCAAGGTCATTCAGTCCGAGGCTTGTAAGATGATTGGCTACCTCGTTTTCAGTCCATTTATGAGCATCCTTTTCGTTAGCAGAGCAGTAAGGACCATGGTCTTTATTAGCTACTGATTCAGGTCGCCATCCAAATACGTATTTTCTTAGTTTACGGGATTCAAATGGTGTTAGGCCCATATCTTTAAACACAGCTTCATCTAAATCGATCAATAATTTTCCATCGATTTGATTCTCACGAAACTTCTTTACATATTTATCAAGCTTCAAAATACGCAAGATTTCCCCAATACCGTCAATGTCACAACGCAATAGTTCATTTTCACTTTTTTTCATGCATTCGTAAAATTTCTTGAAATTTTCTTTCTCGTCTATCGTTTTGCTTGCTGCATTTTTACTCGGAGAAGTTTTATCTCTGTTGCTGCTTCGAAACCTTGCAGATAAGGTGTGCCGTCTTTCTAGTGGGTGATTCCCAGGTAATGGCGGTGGGTTGCCAGCAGATTGTACCCTGGTCACCGATCTCTTCCTGGCGGGAGGTGCTGCACGACTTGTCCCGAGGGCTCTACGCACTCCATCAATAACATCCATAGAAACGTACGTATCACCGGGAATCTCCTCGTAAATGCCACTGTCTCCTCCGTCGGATGATGCCCCGTTTTCTCTTACAACAATAATTTCAGGCCTACTTTCTTTCGATTTACGATTCTCTGCTTTGTTTGCTTTTCGTAGTTTGAATTTCACTTTCGACAGGAACCCAGAGCTCTTTCGTTTATGATCGTCACGCTGTATTGGATGCTCAGAAGGAGCCGAAGATATGGCAGAGGCCTCTGAAAGTGAGAAAGCATCTGAAGTTACGACTTCCTCGCAAACCTCCTTGATATTGTCGCATTCAACGCTTTCCGATGCATTCTCAGTTTTTGTTGCTTCTGAATTCACAGTTTCAGATTTCGAAGCTTTCGTTTTGCCTGTGAGAACATCGTATGGAGCGAAACAAACATATCCACTCTCATTTACGAGTTGCTCCTTCATCATGTATTCTCGAAACGATTCAAGATCAATAATCTCTGACCTAGGATCAATATTTTCAACGTTTGCGTTCTTAAATTTTGCGTTTTTCAACGGTCGTAATCGCACATCGAAATTCAAAGGAAACGCTGTTACGCATATTCGATCTCCAGATCTAGTTGACGAAAACACGAGAGTCTCTTGCAAACACTCTTTGAGTTCTATCACCCCAATCGAATCACCGATCGATGTTTTGTGATTATTAACGAACTTCACGTATAACGGCAACTCTCTTCCAACAAGATCACTTAACAAGTGTTCATCATCATCTTCTGCACATGCGCGAAATTCTCCAGTAAAATCAATCGATAGCCGAAGATGTTTTCCTCTTTGGTCTCGAAAATGTAGATAGCTAGGCCCAGCAGGCCCTCTTTCTGTCAACAAGATCTTCAGTCTGTCACCATTCTTGACAAATTCATGGTCTTTTTTCGATTTCGGTTTCACTTCCACGTATTTAGGCCGCGGAACAGCAACACACAGCTCCCTCAGGCCTCTGTAAACTCTGCCTTCATCTTCAGCAATAACTTTTATTTTGAAAGGACATTTTGTTGGTAGGCTGACTGATTTCCCTTCTGAGTCCAATCCTTTAAAATGAGTCACATTCTCGTGGCTTTGAATCGTGATTAATTGTCCTGTTGCTAAACTTTCATTTTCGTTCAACATGTAACCTTCATCAACCATAACGAGTTGAGGAAGCGTAAAACCCTTCACGAGGTCTTTCAATGAGTAACAAGTATCACTCCATTCTTCTAGATTATCCACCATTTTGAACTTATCTCGAAGCGAAATTCATATATTTTTTCGTATAACGTGCTTGTTTATAGCTCTAAGAAATGATATACTTGAACCGATCCATAGTCAAATACGAAACAGCATACAATTTCATACTTCAATTGTCAATTTGATGTCAAGCCAGCTCTCTTTTCGATATTAAATCCAAAGAGCTTATTCATGTGATCATGTCGACTTAGCAAAACCATGAATTAATGAACCAAACCAAGTAACCAATGTTCCAACCAAACGTCTCGACGCCTTGTGATCAAAATGGCCTACAACCATTCAACCTCCTCCTGGACGATTTCCAGCACCGTTCCTGTGTTTGCTTGTAAAAGGAAATGATTCCCAGCTATTACTCGATCAAATTCTCGCAAAATTTCACACTCTGTCAAAAATGATCAAGAATCGATCAGGAAGACAAACTTGGTTCGTTGTTAATTGAAATTCGCACGCTGGCTCATCAAAGTTGTAAGCCGAAGTAAAGCGTCATTTCCTCATTTGGCCCAAAGGAGGAACAGTCTGCTGGCTTGACTTCCTCTCTAAGAATAGATACGTGACAAGTATCTGTTGAACACTCTTCAAACAAAACACTCTTTTCTCCTTTTTCTGCCATGGTTACAAGTTTCTCATAAAACTTTAATTCATTCCGAAGGACTGGTTTTGAGTTGTGGTTTCATTTAAAGACCATCAAAACCCAATAACAGTAAGATGTAACTGTTTGAATCAATGGGATCTGATAAGCCTTTATAAAAGCACGAGTCACGTGCACGTGGCTTGTCTACTGCAAACGCGAACTTTTTGAGACGGAAGATCTGTCACGTGATTTTCAACTCCTGGCAGACATTGAATCAGAGGCTGGTTCCCAATGGCAGCATGTTTTAAGCTATTTTTTAGTAGAATAACTTAAAAAATTCTTCAATGTTTGCTTTCAGTTATCAAAGTTCTCCTTTTGGTATTACTTTTTGAAACTACGGATTTATGATGCGTTCGTAGAAAAGTCTTTCACTTTGAGGCTGATGAAATATGGCTGCACGTTTCCCCAATATTTCTCAAGCTTTTCGACAATTTCCCAAAAATTCCCGTTGTTGTCAATTGTTTTCGCTTGTTAGATTTGTGATGCGTGGCAAACACCTAAAAATGTGAGAAACATTGAATGAGAGGCTGTTTGTATATGGCTGCTCAGTAAAAAGTTTCTGAACAATTTCACATGAAAAGAGAAGCCAAGCAAATTCTAGATCTGAAATTCTCCAGACATTCTCCTTCTGATCTGAAACATATTCGTTTCACGATGATATCTTTTAAAACCAATGGTTTTACAATGCACGGCAAGTGTTTCAAAACAAGCCTTTAAAATGTCAAAATCAAATCAAGCCGCAATTTTCCCCCATCCTTACTGATCCAATTCTAGGCAGTTCATTGCAAGCTTCTTTACTTGTGAGAAACAGAGAGCAGAAAAACAAGGCAATATTATTGATCTGGATTTTGCATGCAACTTAGTGTCACATGCGTGTTTTTGATCGTGCTTCTTAACTTATGCACGATAATCTAACAGGTTTAATGGATTGGTCAGATAACTTTCAATGTTTGCGTTCAGTTTTATTGTAACAACAACACAGACTTACGTGTTAATACAGATTATTCTGGTCTTAAAAACAGCTGCTACGAGAGCGGTGAAATAGATTCGCGTTACTCTGAAGTACTTTGACATCCCAATTTTCTTTTAGGCCTTTATGGTTAGTTTGTAATCAGCAATCATCGACACTTGAACTTCTAGAAACCAGATTTTCCTTTTCCTGGTTGTCCAAAAATTCCGACTTACGTTTAATACTAACCTTTACTTTCCTGAGGGGTAGTGTCAGCTGCAGCTTTCCAGCGTGAATAGTTTGTTTGTAATTGGCAGTCAGCGACACACAGCAGGCAATCAATATTTAGGCCCTATTCAATGCCAGCCAATCCAAGCGACGACACTACGAAGCTGCTTCAGACGATGTCGTCCACATAAAGTCCTAAGCAATTCAGCCTGCAATGGCAGGCCTACTGTGTCAAGCGAATAGCTGCTCATAAGCGTTCACGATCTTTTGAACTCTCTTTCCAGGTTTTTTTCAACTCTCTGTTGTTCTTACCACATCTCAACACATCAAAATTAGCCTTACCTCCGTGATGAGAGATCAAGACTGTAGCTTCAAGGCAATAACTTTATGTACAATTTCGAAAAGTCCAAGTTCATTTCTGTAAAAGTATTTCAACTGATTCTTTGGCGTAACTAGGCAAATTGTCCGTCTGCTATAAATAAAGAGCAGCTTGAAACAAACCACTATTTGAAAGAGCAGTTTCTAAAATCTTCTGTTCTTGGGAAACGCCTGAAGCATCACCCTGAACCTCCTCAACAAGCATCAAAAGAGTTGTTTCTTCAACGGTCTCTGAAGTGCCTGTTTGATGTCAAACAAGGAGTAATGTCAAATAGGAGTAGAAAGGCTGACGATCTCTTGCTGGGCATTTCTTCTCGTGCTTCAATCCTTCAGAAACTACTCCAATTTCTACACAATAATCTTTGTTATGTTTTGAACAAACTCCATATATTCTGCTCTCTACCAGCGTTCTAACAATGGTTTTCTTGACTCTCTGTGAAAATGAAGCCGACAAAACAAGGCTTTTCCTGACGGAGTAACCTATATTTCCTTAGTCATGGCCTAATCACCTGCATATAAGGCGTCTTCTTTATGATAGCAAGAATCTCCTATGAACTAAGAGCATAAACACATCACAAGCCACCAACAAGATCATTAAATCACTTCTTTGATAAAAGAGTTAATTTCTTGAGCAGCTTTACTTTCAAATGCGCTTAGGGTGAATGAAATCTTTAGGCCATATCCTATAATCACAACGTCACATCTATTTCCAAACAATTAAAAGCGCTTCACAGTTAACACGTGCAAAGACATCATTGTTTGCTCAGAAATACGCTACTGGTACCTGCCTACAAAACCATTATATGTGATCACGTGGAAGGCGATACTGATTGAATATACCTTTCACTGACCAACAAAAGAGCCTGGATCGAGTGATAGTGGCGTTCATTTCAATGCCAGAGATTCGACAGAGCTGCTATCACTCTTGTTCGCATTTATATCTTCTTTATATATTTTGTAAGAGAGTCTTAATTGAGGTGCGACAGAGCTTCCATAACTGTTACGTATATTCGAACAGGGTCGAAGCCAACGGGGAGCTGGGGGCAGAGCGCCCCCAGACCGTTAAATGCCCAAATGCATGAATTTATTGGCATTAGAAATGAATTCCAAAAAGAATTATTGAAGTTACGGAATATTTTTGATTGATATTTGCTGATTGTTTTGATTCAAGGCTGCACGGCCAAATATGGCTAAATTTTAATTCCTGAGGAGTTAGCTTGGCCATATAATGCATAGACTTAATGCATGTTCCTATAACTGTTATTGTTGCTGTTGTTGTTGTTGATGGCTTTATCGTCGGAAAACTTTGGTTTTTCGCCCGCCTATGCAGTCATGGCTGGTATCAGCCCTGCTTCGAAAATTCTTCAAAATGTAGAAAAGTATCGTCCCATTTAGATTGCGGGGTGAGTGGCCGAGTGGCTTATACAGTCTTCGTCAGGTGACTGAAGTTAAGCTTGGTCGAGTGAGGTCAGATTTTGGATGAGTGACCTATGAGGCCTGACCGAAACTCACCTCGTCGTCCTTAGGAGGGGACGTTAGACTAGGGGTCCCATGCTTGGATGCGGCATGCACAGTGGGCCTAAATTAGCTTTCAGTAGCTAGACAGTAATGCGTATTTCAACACATTTTCATATGATTTTCATGACATTTGTCCGTCTTCCAAACTATGCAGAATTAGCTTGAAGCTATTTTTCAAACATGTTGCATAAACAAACAATTTTTATCGAAAAACAGAGTAAACATCTTGCTTCGCAAGGAATAGTGTTTACCTTGACTCAACAATGTTCACGAAGATTTTCAAAATAGCCTGTTCGTTATTCATGGCTGATATAAAGGGTGTGCCAAAAACTTGTTCGACTTTTAACTCAACATTGAACAATAACGACAAAATGAACGGGATCCATGGTAAGATAGCCCTGTCCCTTGAATCTCAAATGAATACTTGAGACACGGTCCTTGCAAATCCCCTGAAAATTCAAAGAGTTCCAAGCTTTTAAAAACATCAAGTCTGTGCGAATGCTGAAACCAGAGAACTGTATTTGATTTGCTTTGCAAAAAAACGTCCAAAAGATTGGGACAAAAGATTGTTATTTAATGCCATACCGCTCATTAATATTGCTTGAAATTTACTTGGAACAAGTTTCTGAGACAACCTGTAGCGGCGATCAAGATACGTGAGTGCAGAAAAGGAAATTTAACAAATTTATCAAAAATCGACATTTCATCCACGAAATGCGGATTTAAATCATTACAGCAAATAAAGTCAGCTAAATTTACTTAGATAATGATGGATGGAATATCAGCAAATAGCAACTAAACGGAGAGAGGAGATGGGAGATTGGGGTATGGATTGGAGGGGTTGTACTACCCTTATACATTTCAAGGTAATTTCTAATTTACACGACAATCCTTTTGGTTTCTTTTCGATCAATTGGAGAATAATTGCCCCTCTCAGATATAGACTCCAAATCTTTATAAAAACCAGTGTGAAATTCTATGAGCAACAGACTGACTTTAAAGCAACTTAAGCTATTTCGCTAAATTTCTGTCGCTTGATTTTTCTGAAATCTTCAATAATTTATGAAGTAGCGTGTTTGTCTTTGACAAGAATTTGGCAAAAACCATCGTAATTCTTAAACTTGGTGATGATATATGAAACGATTTTCAACAAAACAAGACAAAGCAGAAACAGCGTAAAATGACGTCATCGAGCTACCTGAGATCAGGAAGCATTTGGAAAGATTTGCTTTTTGAAATGATAAATCAGGAGTTGACGGCCCATTGAACAAAATATCAAGTGTTGGCAAAATTTTGAGATCTGCTGCAGGGAGCTATGGCTACTCAAAGCTGCAAGTTTTCGCGCATGCGTGAGCAATTTCAGCTCTGTCAGAAAATAATAGTTTATTCATTTGATGACATCACATCCTCCAATGAGTTATGATATAAAATGTGTTGTAAACTATGTTGTTGTAAAATGTGTTGTTGTAAAATCCTCCAATGAGTTATGATATAAAACGTGTTGTAATTTCGAAAATAGTCAAGATTTCTGAAAAGTCCAAGGGTATGATTACAGAGAGGTAGCTAGAGTTCCTTACGAGCGATTCGATTCAAAGAACAAGGTCATGGAATTTCAAATCCTCCTCTTCACACCCATTTAAAAGGTTGAAACCTACGCTGGAATCATCTCCCTCCGCCGTCCTTAAATTGTGACCTTTCTACATTACATCAGCTAACATTATACCCTTGAATTATGAAGCGTAAAAGTTTACAGATCTAACAAGAATACAGATTTACCATGTTATTCTAAAATACGTAAAAAAATATCACTTTGATCGTTATAAAAGAAGAGATTTATCTTTTATAGTATTTACTGCGCTCATCCCCTAGAAAGCGATATCATAGAAGATATCAAAATTGTTGAGCTGAGAGAAGCAAACTAATTCTCCCTCAAAGCCCAAATATGTCCATGAGGTCACTTTTGGAACTTCGAAAGTAACCAAATTTTGCAATGAACTTGTAACCAGTGCGATGGCCCTCGTAAGATTAAAAATTTCGATCTCACGCTGCTGAGAAAGTCTCCTAACAAATGAGCAGGGGGCACGGGGAGTCCAGATAGAGGATGCTGATACATGTCCGGTCTAGTTAGAAACTGCTTTTAGCATTCCCGAGAAAATATCTAATACTTCCTTCTTTCAAATTAGTTGACCACAGATTTACCAACCGGACAAAAAACCTTGCACACATTGGAGGGCAAGTGGACGACAGAAGGTACAACTGATAAAAAGTTGCCGTCTTATTATTTTCTATTTTCTTGCCTAGCTGCATTAGAAATTGAACTTTGGTTTGTTTGTGAAGAGATGCCATCAAATGCAGTGATGGAACGTTGAAGTGCAGGTATTTTCTTTCCAGCCGAATTAGTTCACAATGAGCAAGCAAGTGCGGAGTTTGTTAAACAAAAAAACCATGTCTGGAATTCTGTCATATTTGCCATCACCACAATAATTTACAAAGCTCGCATTCTGATTGGTAGGAATCACAATCTGATTGGTAGGAATCTCGGAGTTTGGGCCTAAATAGGGTCAGGTTTTCCGGGGTGATGTTATAGGTCTCTGGTGACCGAAGCACCATCATCACGTCAAAGAGCAGAGGCAAACCAGTGACTCTAGGTCATCAGTCTACGCTGATGCTGCTCAGAAGGTGTGAAATCTATTTTTGAGGTTGCAAAATAGCTTTGTCTTGATCAGTCCTGCATCATTTTTTACGAACAAATTTGCCTTGTTTTGCCATTGTCTATCGTGCTTGGCAACTAGGACAAGAGTACTGCCATAGTTGCTGCAAGCATAATGACCTGTTGCGACCACTTGCTAAATAAGATGTAATGCTTCACCATCTACGTATAAAAACGTCAACTTGGTGCACATTTACCGAGAAAATTAAACTACCAGCATAATAATGTGTCCATAAATGTCATTTGGTGCAAAATAAATTGATAATACGATATCACGAAATATTGTGAATGCTTTTGTTGTGAAAATAATAAGTGATTCTTACTCCATTAACGAATGTATTTGTGCATCAAAATGATAAATCGCCACTCTATGTACACAGATGTGAACCGCGTTTTCTACAGATTTCTCTAGAAGGCATAGCTCTACTACATTATGGGGAAAGACCTGTAGAAAGTACGAGAACCTTTAATTTCACAGCCAAGGATTATTTCAGCCCCATTGACCCCAGCCCTTGGCGACACTCTTGGTCCATTGTGTTTAGTGACTTTTTCAGGTTTCAAATGGCTTCACCTAAGCTAACAAAAAACTGACCGTTACAAATCTATCAAATTATAACCAATCAGTTGTCGAAGGTATGAATGTTTCGTTGTTCCTCTGTGAAATTCAAGCCTGGGGGGGTACTCCATAACTTTCAATACGGGGGGATCCATGCCAATATTTGAGGTCCGAAATTTTACGTTAAATCAATATTTGGGGTCTGTGAATTACAACGTGGACAAAAATTCAATATTTTGGATCCAGAAATTTGAAAAAGGAAGAATCTTGGAATTTCGTGCGGCTCTCCAAAATATAAAATTCTATATTTGGGGTCCCCCAAAACATTAGGCTTAATATTTAGAGGTCAGCAAAGAAATAGTGGCATGGACCCCCCAAATTGAAAGTTAGGGAGTATCCCCCTGGCAATTCAAGGAATCATCTGGAAGATTTTGCTTATCATTTCCGAGAAACGATGTAAGTCCGTGTAATACTGCCAGTCAAGAAACTGTAAAATAATTGTTTCAACCGAAATTTCGAGACGAAGGCCCTTGAAGGATATTCGAAAGGACGTAATATTTACTCTGCCAAGGAAAACTTGGCTTTTTCTGCAGAAATGAGAATTTCTCCCCAACCACGCAGAACTCTCCGCTCTGCAGACGGGATGATGCAGTCCAGAACTGTCCAGACAAGATAGAATTGGATGGGATTCTCATGTAAACGTAAAATGCAAACAATGACAGTTTCTAAAGGTCGCCGTAATGCATCGCTCATTCGAAGAAGGCCCTAACATCAATACGCCACGTGAGCCATTGCAAATATGCCTGTCTGACATAAAGTGATTGATTTCAGGCATACTCTTGTAGAGAGATGATTTACCAAACTTTTTCGGGTATAAGTTGATAAACGCAATAAAACATTGTCGGGCCAGAAACTATGAATTGGCTGTTCTCCCCTTCAACGACCAGAGCACTTGTCGTCTTTCAAAGAATAATATCAGATGGGTAAAAACAGCTCGGTCTTGCCATTTATCAGTTCTTCGCATGAACCAAAGTGAAGAGTGTGCGACGAAATGCGTAATAGACCTTTTAGCTATTCTCGGTAAGAATCTAAATCGAACGATGTTATGATGCAATTTGAAGAATTTTCGAATGTGCATAATAGTGATAGAACCTCTAACGCCACTCGATCGAACCTCGCGTATAAAACTGTATCAAAATAACGCTCGATCCAGGCTCTTTTTTAGAATAGCTAAAAGGTCTATTGGCGAAATAACGCTATTGGAAAGTGATTACTTGATTATCTTGCAGGTTTAGCGTGCTCTCTCTAGGTTTATTCTATATTTTGATTGTATTTCTTTTACAAGAGTTGATAGTGTTCTCTCCACAGTTACAATTGTATCGTGCGTCTACGGGCCTACTATGATGAGTCCGCTAAGGCTATTTTAAAATTTTGTACCACCAATCATTTGTTCAAAAAACCCACGTTTGAAAAGCCAATGCTCCCTGGATATCAAAGCAATAATATTGGCAAATATGTCAGTAGATATTAGACATTTTAAACCCATTCTAAATTTACCATGCGGAAATCGGCTATTTCGTTCTGAAATTATGCAGGATTGTCTCTAGAAAATCCGATCAAGCAACCTTGAAAGCGGTCCTAAAATGACTGCACATGCTTCTGTGCCTGCTATCCTTTTGCTAGGACGAAAGTGTCTTTGGAAATTTGGTCGTGAATTCAATGCGGTGTCCGGAAGAGTATCTTTCGAGAATATCGTTCGTCGTTTTAAACGGAGCGGTCATTTTCAGTCGAGCAGATTTTAACATGGATATGAACATGTCTACCGTTAAATTATTTGTCAATATCATCGTCTGGATATCCCAGGAGCAGTATCCTTTCAAACAGGGACTGTTTTGTACAGTTTGTACTGTTTCTAGCAAATCTGGTAAGACCTCGTAGGTTTCGTGGGAGGGGACTTTTTTGGTGCAACTGATTTATGACAAACAGTCATCGACAGGCATTCCTGCAACTAAACATCATTCTAACAGTTCCACTAACCTTTTTATTGTTTATCGTTGAATTTCTTCTTCATATTAGCAATGAAAGGTGCGTCTGACATTGTACGCAGATTAGCTCCTGTTGAAGGCGAATTTCCCATTGAAATCTTCTTCGTGTATGGACGAGGGGCATCGACGCTTGACGATTTCGTTTCGTATTTCTTCGTCAATGAATTAACACCAACGCTCGTAGCTCCGACTAACTTCGCATGTTCTCGGCTTGATTTTCGCCGACTATCGGTGTCCGATGCGACGCGAACTGGTGAAGAAGGCACCGAGCTTTTCTTGCCGGTAAATTTCGTCGCACTGGTGGCTGCCGATGGTGATACCGGTTCTTCGTAAACGTCCGAGAATTCCATCGATTTTGGCGTCGTTGGTGATAAAGGCTCGTATCCAGACCCAGGTTTCTTGTTAGATTCTTCGCTTCCAACAGATTCATAGTGTCCTTCTTTCTTTTTCGGTGGTCTCCAGCCATCCAAGACAAAATTCTTTAATTTTACAGCATTAAGCTTGGATCCCTTCCCGGTCAGCAGAGCATCTAGTAATTCTTCGTCCACAACTAAATCTCTCAACAAATCTCCATTCACTTGATTTCCGGCACAAAACTTAGCAAAATCTTGCAGTCCGAGTTCATTTCCGATGATATCCGCGACAATTTTCGTGCTCCAATGACTTGGATTTTTACTGGTTTTGCTGTACTTCTGCTCATAAACAGCATCTCGCAAGAAATCGGGTCTCCAACCGAACACAAATTTTCGCAACTTTCTCGCTTCAAATGCAGTTAAGCCGAGGTCACGAAGAACAGCTTCGTCGAGGTCGACGAGCAGACTACCGTCGACTTGAGACTCGTTGAATTTCTCGCAATGATGGCCGAGCTGCAGATCTCGCAATCCTTTCTCGATTTCTTCAGGTCCCCATTTTCGCATTTGAGCTTCGCTTGCTCTCATACTCTCGTAAAATTTTTTGAAGCCTTCGCTGTCAACTGAAACACGACCCACTTTGTCGCCTTTAAGACTGGATCCTCGCCGTGGCATTGGCCCAGGTTGCATCTTTGGATGGTTACCTGTTGGAAATTGAGAAGATGACAATAGTATTGGAGATAAATTCTGATAAAGAAAATCTAACAACATTTGTAATCAATCACTCATAATACCAAACTACTTATCAAAAATATCCAAAGTTTGTCAAAACAGTCTGGGGCGCCCTTACCATGAAATATTTCCTCAAAAGTCAGACCAAGGGCTCAAATTAAATATTGTAAGACACGATACTAAAATCATCCTGCAAGGACCAAGATCTTTGCTTGGATCAATCTACAGTACAGGCCTGGTGCTCATAAACATGATAAAAATCTTATATTATGAGAAGAATAGACCTTTCAGCTATTCTGAAAACGAGTCAGAATCGAACGATATATTGAAACATTTCGTAGAATTTTCGAATGTGCACAATAGTGATAGAAGCTCTAACGTCACTCGATCGAACCCCACGAATAAAATTGTATAAAAGTAGCGCTCGATCTAGGCTCTTTTTTAGAATAGCTAAAAGATCTATCCTTGATCCATAAGAAAGACTGTAAATTTTTCTACACAGGAATTTGTTGGACAGGAAAAGAATATTGATGTTTGCAAGGGATACTGTTGATGTTTGATATACTGTATTTATATGTTAGAACTGTAGCTTTGCCATATCTTGTCCAAAAGTTTTGGACTGATAGACGTTGCTTGAAAGGAAGTGTAAATAACACAAACTTTGCAAAAATGTTCTAAAATGCGCGAAAATGTGAACACAGACAGCAGCAAAAGTCAAGCTGGATTTCTGTTGGGGGCTTAAAATGGCGATGGCCAACAAAGAGATGGCACGGCACATACAAGGCAGGCATGCTGTTTGAAACCATAGTACGTATCTGTGCTGAATCAGACCCTTTAAGTTTCAAGTGCTTTGCAATAATGTATGATCCTCATGAAGTGAGATCAACTTCGACCAAGCCAATCAAAGTGCTTTCGACCAGCACTTTATAAGAATATTGTTCATAGGAATATTCAGGTTCAGGATCATCTAATTTTGAAGAATATTATAAGACTATCGCTCAGCCTCAGCTCGCAAATTTGTGTCTCATCTTTCACCAATTGCCTGTTTTGCAATGTTTATAACAGAACTGCGAATCGCATGACTGGCACATCTTGTTCTGTCAAAAAGCGTGGTTTCTATTCCAAGTTTTTAAGCTATCTTCCCCTGAAGCTATACCAGATCTGAAGAGGTAAGAATACTTGAAGAATATATTCACAATAACAAAGAATCTTAAGAATATTGAGGCTGCACCAAATTTATGGCATTCTTATAAAACAGTGTATGTCACGGTAACATTGTGCTTCATTAAAATAGCTTTTAACTTATTGAAAGTAAAGGTCGGGGCTCCAATTCCCTACATGAAGCCATCCACATCGCACACAGCTGTGCAGTTTTTTGTCTGAGTTACAGCAGCTGAACAACAAATACCATTGCTTTGGGGGTTTCAAGGCCACACCAAAAATCATGACACATCGTGACATAACAGAAAAAGCCTCCATTCAAATTTCCCGAAGTCGTTTTCATGACAAGTTTACAGCACACATTTACTGTTTCCTGGCAGGTTTCGTTGGGCCAACCAAAGGAAAATACAATCTTACGAAACTATGACACACTTTTGAGACAACAATAGTAAACACCTGTGCCACAGACTTTATCAAATTTAGATGGTTAAATTTTGGGTTCATTATGTGGCCACATGATGAAATTCATAGACAAAAAATTCACCACTTCATGATAAAACATTTAACAAACGGAATCAAATTTATACGGTATAGTTAAAAAAAAGAAGTGCATTATGCCGAATGCCCTTCCAACAAGCACTGAAATTTCAAACATAAGAAGCATGTTAAAGTGCTTATGGTGGTAGCTCGATCTAATCCTTTTTCTGGGAAGTAAGTTCTCTTCAAGCAAAAAATTTAAAATGAAAATGAGGCCAATCGAATTCAAAATTTTGAGGTCTCTTGTTTGAAGGAATAGACCACAAAGTTATTCTACAAAAGACGAATCGATCCAATGGCATTAGAGAAGGTTTATGAGATCATCCATCATTGACATGCAATTGGATTAATCAAATGATGGGCAGACGATTGATTGATCAATATCTTCTGAAAGGCAAATCATGGGCTGTAGGAAACTCTGAAGTAAAAATGGAATTTTTTGTATCGAGTCTTCCTGGTTCATAATTTTGCTTCTGATCTATCAAGCATCATTTATAACTATGAGAAACTTTCAGGACTTGGTGCAAATGAAAAGATACATGCAGGAAGACTCAATACATCACAAAAATTCTATTTTTTATTTCAGCTATTGCCTACAGACAAGAGACAAGATGAAAATTTTGTGATAAACTGATACCATTGGACTCTCCCTATACATATCCTTAATCTCAAGTGAAAGAGAAACCTGCATATCAGAAAATGACTACAAACTTTTGAGTTTTGAAAGTCTGTTTGCTAGCACCATATCGACAAAATACAATCTCTGCTCAAGAAAACAGTGTTCCTTTATAACAAACCTGTGGGTAAATGTAATAATCTCTTAACCATTGAAAGGAAACATTCTGCCTACACATAAATAGCAAGATCAATCACGGTTTTGGGATAAAACAAGTTTCCCACAGACCGGATTAAAATAACCTATACATCACTGTTCTATTGATCGATTGCCCTCTGAACTCCTAAATACTGGGTTTGTGTAGAATAAACAACAAAGCTTTGCTGACAGCAAATGAGATGACATTTCAATAATCATACATCAAATTTGATCAAAATTTGAATAAACAACCTGGTTGAGAATTTTAGAGATATGGTATGAATGTACAACTGAAAAACAATGCAACAGTGTGTGCTACAGTTTTGGAAATTTGGTAGAAATATGTGTTGGAAAAATCACCCTAAACATAAAGCATGAAAAATCAAGACTCTTTCTGAGATGTTCAAAGAATTTTTTGAAAGACTTTTGAGACTTAGAGTAGTTTTCAAAGATTTTTTAGCTTTTGCAAGATTCTGCAGGATTTAATGATTCTTGAAATTTCAGAGAACTTTAAAAAAGTTCTTGAAAATTCATATCATTAGTGGGGATTGAGATTCTGGGATTTAATGAGATTCTGAGAGATATTTTCTGGACTTCCTTTGAATTTCTAAGATGTAGTAGAGATTTTGAGGTTTTAAAGATTCATCAAGATTTATGGATTTTTGAAAACGCTTTTAAAAAGGCAAAGAAACAATCTATGCAGAAGTAAATACAGTGCCCTTCCAAGCAGTTTTATCACTCAAAATGATTTTAGAGCAAACTTACCAGGCAAAGGAGGTGGAATAGCTGCTTCCCTCAAGTTTTCTAATGCCTTTTGATCAAGCTCATCAAATCCACTATCTCCAGTTTCAGTTGTGTTTGGTGTCACTGCAGTCTCATACACACCATATGCTCTCACGGCCTCTTCATAGATATCTTGCGACAGAAATTCTCCTGGAATTTGCTCATATATATCATCCATATTATCAGGATAGTCTGCATCTAATAGAGGTGGGGGGTGTTCATCATCATATTCAAAATCTGGGGAGTTCACAGACTTCCCTCTGTCCTTTTTCTCAGCACCATCAGAATGTGATCTTTTCATTTGCCCAGCTGACATCGCCCTGGCTCTTTTTTTCTTCATTTTCTTCCAAGTACGAGAAATAATGGTGCTAGATTTTGCTTTATCCCCATGGAGATCTTCAGGTGGCATATTTTGTGCAGCAATATTTTGGATTTCAGTTGGCAACTCATAGTCATCATCCATGCAAGGATCACCATTTGGGCTGTTTGGGGCTGACGCACCAGAGGAACTGTCTCTTGAGATCTGTGCTGACAAATTTCTGTCTATGCTGTCACCTTTCCCATTTTCTCCCTTCTTTTTCTTTTCTTTCTTTTCATTAGCAAACAGCTTCCATTTCTTTTTCTCTTCTTTAGCTCTCTTCTTTCTCAATGCAGGACTCAATTGGCTGAGCTCAATTACATGCACAAAGTCTGCTTGTGGGGCATTATTTGTTTCACCTTCAGTGTTATCAGTAACAACTTGAATGCTAGGTGGCTGGCTTGCATCTTGCTTATCTTTTTCTGAAATATGTTCCTTTGAACCCCCATCATTCTTTCCATCAACCTTTTTTAAATCCCTCTCAATGTTTCCATGTTCACTTTCAACTTTACTCTGTTTTTTCTTCTTTTCTTTCTTCCCTTTTGTTGATTTTTCCTCCTGTTGCTCAGCTTTAGAAACATCTTCTTTGGAACTTTCACTCTTATCATCATCTTGCTTCTTTCCCTTTTCAAGGCTTGCACCTTTCTCTATTTTCATTTTCTCTTTTCCCTTATTCTTTTTGCCTTTCTTTTCTCTCTTTTCCTCATCAGATTCCTTGTTTTTGTCATCTTTAAAAAATGCCAGGACACTGTTTCGCTTTTTTTCCTTGTCAGACAAGTTTTCATCATTCTCCACTGTTAAACCTTTTGCTCTATCTGCCTTATCCTTTGACTTCTTCTTGGGAAAAACTTTGTCATGCTGGACCAAAACAAATGGATCCGATTGCAGTGGATCATTGTTTCCACTAAGATCATCAAACTTTTCAACATCAACCAAATCCAAAATTGACTGTCTGACATTCTCATATTCCTCTGTCTTGTCGCTAAAGCCTCTAGGAACATGGGTGGCTAAATTTTCAGGACATAAACAAACACAACATTGCAGTTTCCCACTATCTTTCAAAGTCAAGTAGAGCAGCTCAATTGTTTTCTGCTCAACAATTTCAACTATTCCTAGCGATTCGAAATTTTTTGCTTGTGTTTGTGCAAACTGAATGAAAAGAGCAAGGGGGGCTTTGTTTATGTTTGCAATTTCACTTAATAAATATTCTTTCCCATCTGGAGGGCAGGCTGTAAAAGTCGCTTCTATATCAACAGGCAGTCGCACATGTTTCCCTTTTTCATTCCTAAAATGCATAAATAAAGGTCCATTTGCACCTCTTTCCACGAGCAGCACCTTCAGCCGATCACCATCCTTGATGGATTCTACTTCCACGGCATTTGTTAGTTTTATTTCAACAAACTTTGGTCGGGATTCTTTCTCGCACAATTCTTTCAACGAACCAAAGGAGACTCGTTCCTCATCGGGCAAAGCTAGCTGCACAAGGTGTTCACATGTTGTTAATAAATTGACATCTCTACCTTGTGAATCTCTCCCTTTCAAGACACTGACAATTTTCTTGGCGTGTATGGTAACGATGTCTCCTTCTTGGAGGCTTTTCCGGTCTGACAATAAACATTCAGATTTGACTTTTATCGTAACTGGTAAGTTATCTTTTACTATATCTTTGAGATCAATTACTTTATCATCAAATTCAATATTCTTCAATAACTTCTCCATTTTTCATGCCGATCCACACCCCTCTTGACAAAATTAACCACGATTACTTTTAATGACAGCGTAAAGGATCGATTGTTTGGGATTTAGGCCGCAGTACTCTTCCCTTCCGCGTTGTTTCTTCGTGTTGAAAATACTATGATCCGTGTAAATCTGTCGATTTTCCCATTTGGAAATGATACATCATCTAGGATTACTAATCTTGCAATATGATCAGCCAGAATTAAGTTCTTCTGAAGTGTCAAAATCCATCAACATTACGAGATAAATGCTCCTCTAGGCAGACCGCCATTACTCTTTTTTGTGGTGGTATTTACTGAACAATTTTTGATTGCCAAATTTAATTTGCGGCTTCAAGCCTTTGCCCTAGTACCCTCGACCTAGGCTCTTTCATCAGTGTCTTACTTTGGGGGTAAAGAGGCAGGGCAAATTTATTAGTAAGTTTCATAAAGATATTCAGCCGCAGATTTTCATCTGTTAGAACTACATTTCATTTCATTTAAAAGATTGCTACATACAAGAGCATCATCTCCATACAAATAATCTATCAACTTACATCTAACAATAATCAGCATACGGCTCAAATCTTTCAAATCTTTAAAAAGGTGAGTGTAAGATTGTATCACATTTTTATTTGAATTCATGTGCTTGAAAGGAACTTTGGGTAATTTGCTGTAAATCTACTGTGGCAATTTTTTTATATATTGATTATTTTCAAAATGGCGGCATTTTGACTTATTTTACAAAAATTCATCGAAAATTTTGAAGAAATTAAAATCATCGTAAATCTTAAATCAATTGAGAGAAATTGAGACAATCTTCAAGATAACCATAGTCTATGTAGATCTACAACATGGTTGCAAGCAGAAATCTGTTTCTCTTCTGGTTAAGGATTTAGAAATTTGATGACGTCACAGCCTCAAAATTAATAAATGCCACCATTTTGAAAGCAGTCAAGGTATCAAGAAATTGCCACGGCAAATTTATTGCGAATTACCTGAAGTTCCCTTCAAGCACTTTAATTCAAAGAAAAATGTAATAGAATTTTACACCCACCTTTTTAAAAGATTTGAGCTCTATGCTAAAATAATCTACAGTACGCGAAGCATTCCATTCCTTGAACAGCCCTTGATCTAAATTTGTCGGCAATCAACATTACCTATTTCTTACCCCCAGTCATGTTTTGTAGCCGGAAAATGAATAATTTAATCAATAATGTCCACAAAAGAGCACTAAGGGTGGCGTATAATGACTATGATTCCACCTTTGAAGTTCTGCTCTCAAAGGATCATGTTACAACAATACATCAACAAAATTTGCAAAGACTAGCCATTGAAATGTATAAAACAAAAAAAAAACCAAAATCCAGATTTTTTGAATGACATTTTCAAATTTCACCAATCTTCATATGACATCAGAAATGAAGCATATTCTTCTAAAAAGCCAAACACTGTCATTTATGGAACTGAAACAGTTTCTTACAGATGTAGTCAGATCTGGAATAACATACCCACCGAAGTAAGAAATGCAAACAATCTAGAAATCTTCAAAAGACAAATAAAACAAATAACGATCCCATGTTCCTGCAAATTATGCACCCAGTATATACCAAACCTGGGATACATCATTTCAATTAATATGTACTTATCATCTTAGTCTATGAACATGTTTTAGTTTATGTATATTCTTGGCTGTTGTTGTTCTGTTAGTTGGTATCAATTAGCTGATTGTATGTATTTATGATTAAGCTAGATTATGTATCCAACGATAAATAAAGTATAAAAAAAAACCTATTTTGCCCCTGCAGCTACCCGTTTCTATTTGGAATGCATTCATTTTAAAAGATTGCAACATCCAAGAGTATCATTGCCATCATGCAGTAAGGAGCAATTTTGATGTGAAGAGGGCAGAGGCTTGTTGAAATCGCTAAAATTGAAATTCAAGTTCTACCTAGAGACAGACAATTCTAGCAAGATGTGGTGACTTGTCTTGTCAGGAAGATATCTATCTTCCCAATGAAAAATTGTAAAATGTTTTTCTAAATATATTAATTTTTATTGCAGTCCCAAGATAACATACAAGTCTCTAAAAAACCACTTCTAAAGTACGGCTAAAGGCCGGTTTTCACGATCATATTCACATAAAATTTGTTTCACATTTTTTATGCGATCACAGAATATGATCGTGTAAACGGGGTCTCGAATGGAAAATATGTGATGGCAAATTAAAGGGGATTAATTTTAATTGCTTCACATAACTTCAAGCAACTTGGGATGCCCGTTTACACGATCACACTCTGTGATCACATCAAAAATGTGAAGCAAATTTTATGTGATAATGATGGAAATTCTTCTGACGGACAGCGGGCAGGGGCTCTTGGGCAAAGAAGTTTTGGAGAAAAGAGTGGGTAATTACACCGTTACACCTACCCAATCCCAAACAGTAGCTATGACACAGCTCCCAATGGGCCCCCTTTCTCTTTGGCGTGTGCTTGCTGGCAACAGGTAGGTAGCGTGCGGGTGGCCTCTAAAGCTAACAAATGCGATCCAACCTCGATACTGCGGTTTTACTTTTTCGCAATGGCGTCGTTGCCTTCTTCAGGCATCCTTCCTGAAAATGCCCTTTGCGAGAAATTGATGGATGCTTTGAATAACACAGCACTGGGAATGGGAATAGCAATTGGTGATTATGTAGGCCTGTTCGAGGCGATGTCCAAGCTCGATGAACCCACGACATCAATTGAAATCGCGGAGCAAGCATCGTTAAATGAGAGGTGAGTTGACTTGTTAGGCCAATGCTCTAAGGGAAGGAGCTTCTTGGAATGTTATTTACAATGTAAGTACAGCTTCACAAGTTTAATTGATTTTAATTTGGTTTGGAACTCGAAACTCGCCGCATCACAGAATTACATCATTCTTTGGTTTGATTAGCTCTGATTAGCTCGTTGATTCACCTAATGACGTAAACCAGACAGGAAGTGAAAAGGTCGAAATTACGATACACTTCTTTTAATAAGAAATTCGTTTATAAGAAACTAGTACTAAGATGGCCAAAATTTTGAGAAACTCTAGTACTATGTCTGAGAAGCATTAAGAAACTTTTCAAAGTTAAAAGCATGGATATCGTTGTCCTCAAAATTCCTAACTCGTCCTTCAAAGTATGGATTGTCCTCAAAACATAAGACTTGTCCTTGACTTGAGAAAACAAAGATTAAAATGCACCGAAAAAGATTGTCTGTCACTTACGGGCTTCCGTAAATATGAACTAACCATTTGTTTTTTCATCATGACAGAACATAGACTACATACATAAGTCCCTCGACGACGACTACATAAGTCCTACATAAGTCTACATACGACCACATAAGTCCTACATAAGTCTTACATCAGTCCTCGAGACGACTACATAAGTCCCTCTAACTTACGCTCCTTGTTGGTGTTATAAATGTTGAACGAATACAAGGAATCACGTTGTCAATCTAGACAGAAAACTGCTTATTCCTAAATGATGCTTGAATGTCAAGAAAGATATCTGCTACAGTGTTAACGACCACATTGACGATTCATGCATTCAAAAATAAGAAACCAATTAAGAAATCTTTAGTACTAAGATGGACAAAATTTCATGTTTTTTTTTTTTTTTTTTTGATACTTTATTTATCGTTGGATACATAATCTAGCTTAATCATAAATAGATACAATCAGCTAATTGATACCAACTAACAGAACAACAACAGCTAAGAATATACATAAACTAAAACATGTTCATAGACTAAGATGATAAGTACATATTAATTTAAGTGATGTATCCCAAGTTTGGTATATACTGGGTGCATAATTTGCAGGAACATGGAATCGTTATTTGTTTTATTTGTCTTTTGAAGATTTGTAGATTGTTTGCGTTTCTTACTTCGGTGGGTATGTTATTCCAGATCTGACTACATCTGTAAGAAACTGTTTCAGTTCCATAAATGACAGTGTTTGGCTTTTTAGAAGAATATGCTTCATTTCTGAGGTCATATGAAGATTGGTGAAATTTGAAAATGTCATTCAAAAAATCTGGATTTTGGTTAATTTTTGTTTTATACATTTCAATGGCTAGTCTTTGCAAATTTTGTTGATGTATTGTTGTAGCATGATCCTTTGAGAGCAGAACTTCAAAGGTGGAATCATAGTCATTATACGCCACCCTTAGTGCTCTTTTGTGGACATTATTGATTAAATTATTCATTTTCCGGCTACAAAACATCCAGACAATGGGGCAGTAGTTAAAATAGGTAGTGATAAATGTTTTCATCAACAATTTTCTTTTGTCTATATCTAAGTAAGGTGCTATTCTGGCCAGAGCGCTTATCTTCTTCCCAGCTTCATTACATATCTTTTTTATGTGATGGTCAAATTTTAGATGATTGTCCAGTGCTACTCCTAGTAACTTTTCTTTATCAGTGTTTTTAACTGAATGGTCCCCAATTCTTATTTCAGACTCCCCACTTTTTGTCCTCTGTGGTTCTATAATCATATATTTACATTTCTCTTCATTGAGAAGCATGCAGTTATCTTTGAACCACTTGTTTAGTGTGCTTATCTCAGATTCAAGAATTGGGATTATAGTGTTGATTTTTTGCCCTTTTGTCCAAATTGTGTTGTCATCAGCATAATTACATATTTGACTTTTGTTTATGAATAGAAAGATATCATTAAGGAAAATGTTGAACATAAGGAAAATGTTGAATGGTCCCAAAACGGATCCTTGTGGAACTCCCTTGATGACGTCTCTCCATTCACTATAGTTAGAATTTAATTTTACTCTTTGAACTCTGCCTTGGAGATAATTGTATAGTAGTTTTAGTGCATTATCATTAAAGCCATATGCATGTAATTTTGCAATTAATAGGTCATGTGGCAAGCAGTCAAATGCTTTTGATAGATCCATCATTACAGTACCAGCAATCAGTTTCTCATCGAGAGATGCTTTTAAGTCTTCAACAAGACGCAAAAGTGCATGTTGGGTACTGTATCCTTCTCTGAAACCACATAGTAGAGGAGATAATATACTTTTCATGTGATTATAAATTTGTTTATACATGATTCTTTCGAATATTTTGCTTGTTGATGGTAAAACACTTATTGGTCTGTAGTTTTTCTTTTTTGTTGAGTTATCTTTCTTAAATATTGGGGTTATATCAGCTTGTTTCATCTCAGAAGGAAAGGTGCATGTTACAACAGTAACATTGAATAAATAGGTCAGTAAGTTGTAAATTTCATTAATAGCAGTTTTTAGAATTTTAGCTGGTATATTGTCAGGTCCAGTTGCTTTGTTTGTTTTTAAGGAAGCAATTTCATCTTTTATTACAGTAGCATTGACAGATTTAAAGCTAAATTTAGCAGTTTCTTGACAATGTTGTTTGATTCTTAAGATGCTAGGATGATCTTTATAGTATTCTATGATGAGGGCAATACTTGAATTTGGAGGAAGTATTTCCTCAGACTCATTTGGGATGTATTTTGGGATGTTAAGAGTTTCAGTAATATCAGTGAAATAGTCATTCATGATTTTAGCAACATCTTTGGTATCTTTTATCAAAGTATCCTCCTCAACGAGAATTATTTTATTATGGGTGTTACATTTGTTGGTGAAGACTGGTTTTATTACTTTCCAAAAATTTTTGCAATCGGATACAATATTGACATCTAAGTTTCTAAAATATTTCTTCTTAGTACTTCTTAACAGTTTAACACTTCTGTTTCGGAGAACTTTGTAACTTTGCCAGGTTTCTTGTGTGCGATACTTATTGAATTTGTTTTTTGCCATAGATCTCTCCATATTGCATTTTCTCAATTCTTTAGTCATGAAGGGTGCATCATTAGCCCTAACTGCTTTCTTCTTCAGAGGTGCATGGGAATCAAGGACTCTTGCAAAAATGTCAGAGAAAGAGTTATAGCTTGGGTTATTGATTTGTTGCATTTCATCCCTTATGTCATTATTAAATTGAATGGCATTGAAGTTTTTGTAGTTTCTGTAAGTGACTATTTGGGGTTCTCCTTTTATGAACTCAGTTTTTAATATTGTTGATGTTAACTTGTGAAAATCTGATAGTCCTGTTTCAATTGTTGTAGAATGGATAAAGTTATGTTTTCTATTTGTAAGGATTAAATCAATACATTTAGGTGGGCTGCTTTTGAAGCATGTTGGTTCTCTGATTAAGCTATGAAGATCATAAGCTTGAAGGAAATTTTCAATGTTATCATCATCAATTTCTAGATTAAAATCCCCCATGATAACAAAGTTGTCATAATTATTTGAGTACTTATCAACAAGTTTACTTAATTCTTCCAAGAAGTAATGGTCATCCTGGTTTGGGGGGTGGTAAATGCTTATTATAAGCCATTTTTGCTTTCTTAGGTTTACTTCTGCGCAAATAACTTCTATATCATCAGGTAAGTTATGGTTTGACAGTTCATGAGCAGGGATGTCTTCATTGACAAAAAGGAGAAGACCACCACCATTAGCTGTTCTATCACGTCTAAATGGTTTGCAATAGCCGCTTTTAGTGAACTGGCTGTCTGGAAAAGAGCTATCAATTTTAGTTTCTGATATCAAAAATATGTCTTGCTGCCCCCCAACTATGTCCATTATTGAGTCAAACTTGTTCCTTATTGAGTTTATATTCAAATGCCCTATATGAATCTTTTTGCAATGATCAGCTTTCAATTTACGGAGTATTTCATGTGCAGATTGTGAATTTCTAATTTTCTCTTCATGGTGATTATCACTCTCTGGTTGATGGTTCTCGGAGGCTTTATTTTCAGATGCCTCTACACTTGTATCACTACCCTGTCATTTTCTATGGAAGTGCTCAATGAAATTTCTAGCAAGCATTATGGTGCCAGACTTGTTCAAGTGCAACAAGCTTCCATTGAGTTCTGACAGAGAGATGTTTGAGTTATCTACGAATTTCAGTCTATTTAATTTGCATAAGTTAAGAAGTCCTGTGTTAACAATATCTATCTTTGTATTTAGGGATTCATTATCAGCCCTGTAAGTTATGGAACTTATACTTACATTTGTATTTGGACTTTCCTGTTTTATGATGGCTGCAATATCTTTGATATTATTCACAGTGTCAATGTTTTTATCAAGTAAGTCATTTGTCCCGCAATGAATGATTATCTCTGATGGCTTCTTTTTGGCTAAAGGTCTAATGTAGTCTTTAAAATCTTCACTCGTAGCCCCAGATATGCTGATTGTTTTTACTTTTTTCCTGCGTGAGAGTTTGTGTCCTTGAATGTCTTTGACCATTGAGTCTCCAAGGAGGATTACGTTCTCTGTGTCCTTGAGTTTGCTCTGTTGATTTGTGCTCATGTTACTTGTGGCTGTATTTTGATATTGGGAAGGATTTTTTGCTCTGATAGATGTAGCTGCATTTGTTTCTTTATCAATTGATTGAGAGGTAGTGCTTTGATGAAATGGATGTTGGTGTCGAACTAAGTCTGGTTGATATTGATGCAGACTTGATCTTGTTGATTGTTGTGATTGTAATTGTTGTGATTGTAGTAGTGGGTATGACTGAAGAGGTGGTGGCTGATAAAATTGAACAGGTCGTGGGTAAGACTGGGTTAAACTTTGGCTGATAGGATTCATATGTTGATATGATTGGTACTGATTATTGTGAGCATGAATATTCTGTGCAGGGTAGGACTCCTTAACAGTGCTTCGTTTGTTTGTTGCGATCAGCTTTTCTAGTTCAATTATCTTCTGTTTTAAATTTTCGTTCTCTCTTATTAGGTCATCTGATCGTTTCCTTTCTTTTTCTAACAGATCTTCTATGCATTGGACAGGATTTAGATTTTTGAATCGCTCATGTTAAATCATGGGCGATGATGCACCGATTTTTCGGGAAAGGAAGGCAAAAATTGCAGAATTTCTTACCCATTAGCTGCCTAGTTATCCAGTCTGCATAGCTGTTGGTCACTTTGAGTAGAAACGATCAGCATACAACCTTTTGTCCTAAATTTTTTGCTCTTCGTTTCGATTTATGTCTGACATGTGGGCCAAAGGCCATATAAAATAAATTTATAGATTCTCATCACTAAGTTTCGAAAAGTTGCGCGAGGCGGGAGGTTTACATTCTATATTTTATATATAAAAATTTTTGGTTGATCTTGCAAAATCTACGAGGGAGGCATAATTTTCTCGTAGATTTTGTTGTCTGGGCTTGTAACATGCTTGTAACTGCATTCTGCTGCTTCTTTGTTGACTGTTTATCGCGTTTAGAAATAACCTAAAGAGATGCGCAGGATATCTGCAAATCATCTGCAGATATTAACTGCAAATCATCAACGGGACATTGACAAGTATGAAAGCACGGAAGCCCTTGAAAGCTGGTCAAATCATCTGTTAAGGGGCAAAGTATCAAAGTAAGCTTGTTTCTTACGGTGTTTGATTGAGTTTTCAGGCAATGATAGGCCATATGAAATATAAAACGCAGCACAAATCTTGCTTACGACGGGCGGGTGGCACTTTTATGTTTTGTAAATAAAATATAAAAAAATGTAGACGCGGGATACATTTCCCATGCGGGCGGTGATGAGAATCTATTAATTTATTTTATTTGGCTTAAGCAAAACAGTCGGACATAAATCGAAACGAAGAGCAAAAAATTAAGGACAAAAGGTTGCATGCTAATCGTTTCTACTCAAAGTGACCAACAGCTATGCAGACTGGATAACTAGGCAGCTAATGGTAAGAAATTCGGCAATTTTTGCCTTCCTTTCCCAAAAAATCCGTGCATCATCGCCCATGGTGAAATTAGTACTATGGCCTGATCCTAGTTTCTTATAAAAAACGTGTAATTGATGTGATAGGGCCTGCTTATATTTGTGTTTATATATATGAAGACTGTTGAGATCGCCAAGAAGTGAGATCCTACTTACCAGGTCACAGCTTTGTAAACTTTGTAGACAGAAACAGAAAGGCGCGCTTTTGTAAATGACGTCATTCGCAAGGGATTTCAAATGGCATTTGACGCCGCACCGCCCAAGCACTGCACCCACATTTTCGTCACATTTGCCTCGGGTCAAGCTTCATCAGGAAGAAAGATGAGTCGGGAAGTAAACTGTGTTCGCCAAAATACAGGTCCTCGTTTTACATTTCACCTGACACCTTTGGATGACAAAGAAATTTACGACCATCTTCTGCAAGATTGAATAGTCTATTTTAGAGCCTTTTTCTCCCATGAAGTAACTGAAATTCGCCTCATCATGTCAAATTTGTTTACCTTACCGTTCTTCAGGGTATTTTGCATTCCTTTCAAATTGAGTAAATTTTTCGGCACATTGAGTAGCTTGTCTCTATCTTGGAAGTAGGGCTCAAAAAACGAAGTAGTGTGGCAGCGGCGCTACCATGAAGATAGCTGAAATGCTCAAATTTCCCAGGAAGGAAAAAGGGAAAGAGGGAAGAAGGGAAAAAGAATTGGATGGACAGGGAAAAGAAGGGAAAGAAAGAAGGAGAGAAAGGATTGGGGCGGTAAATAGGGAAAGAAGAAGAAAATGTGGAAGAAGAAACCAAGATAAGAAACGAAAATGCTTAACTTGCTACCAGGAAGGAAAATATTTTATTGAACCCTGCTTGGAAGTGTCTTTTCTAGAATAAAATGTACAATAACAAAGCCTTTTAATTTTCCATTGCACAAGACCAGATACCCGTGTTCATGATATCGATCTTTCTTTTCAGGTATGTGCGAGAATGGCTTGGCATCATGGTTACCGGGGGTATCATCATTGCGAATAAACAAGACAATACATTTCTTCTCCCAAAGAGTTACAGAAGGCATCTAACACGCGGTTTTGACAGCATTGCTCATCAATTCAAGTGGCTGTTCATGTTGACCGGTGTCAAGGATCAATTGAGAACTTGCTTCAAAAACGGGGGAGGCATCCCTTATTCAAGTTATCCAGAATTTCATAGTTGGATGAATGAGTACTCCGTGAAGCGACATGAAGCTTTGTTGCTTGAACAGCATATTCCGTCAATTGAGGGCCTACCTGAAATGCTTGAGAAAGGAGCAAAATGTCTTGACATTGGGTGTGGTATGGGGTCTCCAAGTTTGATGCTTGCGGAAAAGTATCCTAACAGCGAGTTTTGGGGTTATGATATGTCTGAAGAGACTGTCAGATTGGCTAACGAGAAAGCAGCAAAACTTGGCTTGAAAAATGCAAAATTTTCCGTGCAAGATTGTGCCAAAATCACCACTAAAAATGACCTGTTCGATTTGATAACGTCTTTTGATGCAATTCATGATCAGGCTAGGCCCGATAAAGTCCTATCCTCTGTCTACCGATTACTTAAAGCTGATGGTTGGTTCTCTCTCGTTGATGTCAAAGCCCACAGTCACCCTGCTGATAATATTGGTATGCCCATGTCATCAATGAAGTATGCAGAGAGTCTTCTCCATTGTATGCCAGTTAGCCTGTACTTCAAAGGAGGGGCTGGGCTTGGCACATGTTGGGGTGTGGAGCTGGCTGAAAAGATGCTCCGAGAAGCAGGGTTTGGAAAAGTCGAGATTATAGATATTCCCAGTGACGATTATAACTTGCATATTTTATGCAGAAAATGAAAATTTCAATGATGATAATGGTTGCAAATAGACTGATTTTATGTTGAGTTGATAAGAGCTAAATGATAGAATGGTCCAGTATATTTGCTTCCTTCCTTTCATCAGTAGACCATTTCGACAATAGACCTTTTAGCTATTCTGAAAAAGAATCTCAATCGAACGATACTTTGCTACATTTTATAGAATATTCGAATGTGCACAATTGTGATAGAAGCTCTAGCGCCACTCGATCGAATCTCATGTATAAAAATGTATAAAAATAACGCTCGATCCAGGCTCTTTTGCTGAATAGCTAAAAGGTCTATTAAAATCGGAGACTGGGGAGAGCGGTTTGTTCTGGTAAATGGTGGATGCAGTTCTGGTAAATGGCTGCCGCGGAGTGAGCCTAGAACGAGAAGCAACAAATGTTTCTTGCGAAGAAAACCTGCATTGCGTCGGCATCTACAGCTGTCTTCGGTCGCTCTCTGTGAAGACGTTTGCACTCAAATTTTGTCTTAAATTAGATAAAATGCCATCTGAGATTAGCGACTTCGCAAAATTACTCATGCAAAGCGCTTCTATCGTTTTATTTGCGGATGTTTGCGTGTACCATTTAATTTGAGAGAGACTTTCTATTTAGGTATGAAAAGTGGACATTTATTAGGAAAGGCATCTGCATCCTACACAGGAATAGACAGTGCATAAAACAGACCTAGCGCTTGTGTCTCGTACTTACATTTTCACCGAAAACACATGCAATTGAGGCAGTAATTATCATTTCGGTGAAAGGTAAAACGTATAGCAGTAGACTTGTAACACCGTTGAAGATATGCAAACAAATGATTTGTGATGGTGGTATAAAATACCTTGAGTAAAGGACTCATCACAACAAACCCATAAACGCAACAAAAACAATGTAATCCTGAGAAAGAAGACTGTTACCTTCCGTCTGTAAAAGAACAAAAGCCAAATGAACCTGTACAAGAACTAGAGAGAAAAATGTTGAAACCTGCAAGGGAAAAACGATTTAATCTTATTATCTCAAAGGAAGGAAATAATTAGTTAATAACTCACCTACCAGTAACAAAGAACAACGCTGACAACCGAAAACGCGTTTCGTCGCACAGTCATCGATTCAGCGCATGCAAAGAGCAAGCTAATGATACAAACAGGCCAGATGTTGTTTTTAGTTGGGGTGAGTTACTAACTTATTTCCTTCCTTTGAGATAATAAGGTTAATGCGTTGGCTTTACTCTTGCAGCTTTCAGCCGTTTTTTCTCCAGTTAGAGGTTTATTTGGTTGTTGTTATTTTCCTGAAGCTAACAGTGCTCTTTCGACGGATCACGGCGTTTTTGTTGCGTGTATGGATCTGTTATGAAGAGTCCGTTATTCTAAGCTATTTAAAGACTTGAAACACCAAATCCAAAAGTACACGTATTTTCTTTTAAGAAACTCAACTCTCAGATCGCTTAACTTAAGAAACTATTCATTTTGGTAAAGGAAATCCATTGCATATCTTTACTTTATTTCTACTTATTTCTTGTATCCCATTTCTTGGAAGGTACTTGAGTAACGTTTAAGCTTTGAGAAGGCTTGAAAAAAGACCTTGTTTTGAAAAGTTCACTGGGGCATCAGTTATGAACATGAAGACCGTCATAGAAACTTTATGAGTACTGAAAATCTGATAAGTGATAACTTTAACTTCGAGAAACTTTCAGTAGTGGTCCAATTCCTTGGTTTTCTATAAAGCAAGTTCGTGTAGCTTCGCTGCACATGTTTCCCAAACTGATTGGTAGGACGGTAGTTGCACTAAACTGCTTTTGTGCATGACAACAAGGCTGTACATGCAGCACTATGTTCTGCTCCGAACATTCGCAGGAGAAGTTTACATCCTAACATTGCAGAGTAGAATGTGAAAATCATACTGAAACATAACTTGGGTCATCAAGTCAACGTTTCTGATGGCATTTGATACTATAAACAAATGATTCATAGTACAGTATTTGAAAATAGCTTTGAATAACAGGGTTATCGTACCAAACAGATAAACCCAACAAAAACACTAGAATTTGTAAGAAAGAAAACTGTTAACTCCTGTAAGAGAGCGACAACCAAAAAAAACCTGTAGCTAGAGAGAAACTGTTGAATCCTGCACGGGAGAAATTCTTGGGAGGGATAACATTGAATAACAAAAAACGCGTTTCGTCGCACACTCCCCATTTCGTTCGTGCGGAGAACAAATTTTCACTATACACAGGGAATACAAACTCCGGACAAACTAAAGAAAATGCAAAACAGTGTGGCAGTAACACCCAAGCGTTTGATAGTTGAAAACAAGCTCAATAAACAAGTGTTTTGACTGTGCTGCATGCAACAGCGATTTGGTCAAATTTCATGACTTTTTCAAGTGCAAACAATGACCCCCGGCGATTTGGTTGTGATTCCAAACAAGCGATATATCTATTTCTAGCCAAGTAGATTAATTCAACCACGTGAGTCCAGCTATATTTCAATGAATTGTTTTGAATTTTGCAGGTTGAAATCAAACAACGTTTTCTTCAGGAATATCAAGAGGCAAGATGGCGGCTTCAGAAGCACAACGGGAGGAACTTTCCCCTAAAGATTTTGCAGTCAGAATGCAAAATGTTGTTGATGATGCATCATTGTCACTTGCATTAGGTATTGGAGATTCCCTTGGAATTTTCAATGTGATGGCAAAGCTGGAGAATTTTGAGAGTTCTGAGAATATTGCGAAGGAAGCTGGTTTAAATGAAAGGTAGGTGTTTACATCCAAGTAAAATCATGTGGACGTGATTTGTTCCATGCATTAATGTCTGAGTGTCTGAGTCAAGGAGCCATTGTCATCCAGGGTCCTTTACAGGCATGCTGCAGGGGCTGCAGTTGCAGCCTACACGTATATTTTTATAAGAAACTAAGAATTTAGGCCGGTACTGAAAGTTTCTTGAAATCATCACGAGTTTTTTAAAATCAGTCTTCATGATCACTACCTGTGCCCTCCTAAACCCTTCAAAACAAGTTTTATGCAAGCCTTTCCAACGTTTATACCGCCAAGTAATATGATACAGGAAACAATTGATAATTGTGTAGAAAAGTTGCAGATTTCTGTTATCAAAACGAATAGTTTCTTAGGTTATATTTTCCCAGTACTGGAGATTCTTAAGTTTTTGGCGATTTGACAGTTGAGTTTCTTATAAACAGCTTCTTATACAAAAACTGCGTGCACCTGGAAATCCTGCGTGATCGGAGCAACAACATGGATTCACATTGCAGCAGCTGTTGCAACATCTACTATTGATCCATATTTTTCACTTCACGTCTTCACGAAGTTGGTTTCTAGACTGGCTGAAACTGTAGCATGCCAACAAAGAGGTTCCCAAAGGGGTGGGGGTGGGGGGTCGCTGGAGCCCTGGAGCCTGCCATTTTGAAATTTTGGAGCCCTGGAACCCAAACAATTTTCATGGTGATTTTCTCGAATTTTGAGAGATGGAGCCCATGGAGCCCTGAAAAGGGCGCAATGGAGCCCTGGAGCATGGCAATTTTGCCTTTGGGGGCCCAGGGCCCATTATGAAATATGCTCTGGAGACTGGGAGCCCGAGATCCCTAAGGGGGCCACAACAAAGGACTCTGAGTGACAGTGGCTCTTTAAGAGGTTCTGGGACAATTAAGATACAGCTCATTGCATTTGATGTTCTCAATAAACGAAAAAGGGCACAGGGCGTAAGCTACCCTGGTAGGAGTGAGCGTGAGCATCACGAAGAATGTTGCGAAACCGCTATGAAGCCTCGAAGAAACTCTGAGTGCTCAAAGAATGAGAATTTTGAGAACTTTCAGTACTGGATCAAGTTCTTCGTTTCTTACGAACAAATACATGTGGTACATTCGCAGAAAAGGACGAAAAAGAATCACAGCTCCCTACAGTATCCTATTGCCCATGCATCACTTCAACGAAAACAAAAACGCTTCTTCTCCATAAAAACTGGTAGTTTATGCTTGGATGTCAAAACTACTGTCTATATTCAGTGGCCCAGACAGTCATAGACTGTGATGCATTCAAAAGTGATGAAAAAGTTGTGAAATAGGTGCATAAAACAACCATGAAATGGACCAGCAAACAGGGTCATTTTTGGTAAGACCCTTTAAAAAGCGTAATTGAGCTGTGTGTGAAAGTCTTGTGCGGTACAGAAAAATTGGCCAACAATTTTCTTCTGTTACAGGTCACAACAAATAATCAGAGATAAGATCCGAAAGAGCAGCAATGAGAAAACTAGAATATTACCGTTTCCGATGACTTGTGATCTCTTGGGGATGACCATGAACCATGTTACCAGCCTTCGTCTTTTCATTTCCTACCCTACCCCGGTATTCATTTCCACGATTTTGAGAGTTTGCAGAGGCTAGAAAATAGGCTACAAATATAGGACAACAGGCGATTTAAATGAAATGAGCATCTATTATTACCAGTAGGGAAGAAAAAAATGTTAGGAATCGCTGAAGAACAGGGAAAATAAAGTATGAATAACAGCCTTTCTTTACAAGTACGAGTGCCCAATCTAGACATATGACGATGAGTCCCTTGTATCCCTGCGGTAAACTGGAAGCGCCATCATCATGTCAAAGAGCACTGGGAAACAAGAGACTTCTCGTCGTAAGTCTGGGCCAATCTACACATTTCATACAACCATTGATTTCGGATTTATTAAAGGTACATCCGAGAATGGCTTGCAATTCTGGTCACTTCAAAAGTCGTTCACTACAACAAGGAGCACAACACATACTTTCTCCCCCGAAACTACGCCCCTTTCTTGATGACAGGAAAAACGAACATGGCATTGTTCTCAAATTTATTGTTGATGGTTGCAGAGAATTCTGAACAAGTTCTCAACTGCTTCAAGAATGGTGGTGGAATATCATATGCATCTTTCAAAAAGTTTCATAAATGGATGAACGAGTTTTCAAGCAAAAGGCACGAGGCAACATTGCTGAATAACTTCATTCCATCTATAAAAGGTGCGTTTATAGCATATTGGGTGTACCAAAAATATTATGCCCCGATTGCTATGGGGGTCCGTTCTGGTCAAAATACAACTCACCCCTTCAATTAATTTTCCCTTCAATCGGAATAATTCTTAATGACATTATGATTAATTATCTGATAAGCAAAATTAATTTTATCGCTTATGTAATTTGTCATATCTGTTTCTCCAATAGTTATTTACTTCATATTTCCATAATTATTTTTATCTCTTCTCTCTATAATTAATTTTGTCTGTTTCCATATGATTATTAACATGATTTTTTCAGATCTAATCTTATCTTACTCTTCAATAATTATTTAGATCATGTTTTCCATAATTAGTTTTATCTCTTTGCCCTTGAATTTCCCGTAGCCAAGGCTGAGTTTCTCGTATCCAAGGCTCAATACATGAAATCAAGGCTAGCCTCGATTTAAGATGTTTTCCCGCGCTTTTTCTTTTCTTCGTCATTTCTGTAAAGTGAGAAGAGAAACATGGACGATATTCATTCCATCACAAGGAATGCAATAGAAAGTATAAATCAGCTCGCAGCACTTGTTCAGCAGTCATCACAAGGACATGGGCAAAGAAGCTTCAGGCCTGTTGAATCAGCAGCAACAATCTCAACTTCCAACAGCTTTAGTAGACCAAGGCCCACCAGCTCCTATCATCATCATGCAACACTACTGGCAACTGTAGGCCCATCACAAGAGTCTCAAACGCACTAACAGAATTGCAAAGAAGGTTTCCTACAACAAGACCATATTCAAATCCAAATCTTCCATCATCAAGAAGTGGATCTAGATCATCGTCAAGTGGTGCTCATTCAAGACCACCCCCTGGCCGCCCTGCAGTTTACCTGATTACCAGAGATGTGATAGTCATGGATTTTGATTCTGAAAAAGTGCCTTCAAGATCTGAGAAACCAAAAATGGAGCAGGAAAGACGAATAATCTCAGGATTTGATATAGACAGACGGTGGAATGCCAAAAGATTGCATGAAGAGTTAGAAACTTTGCTGCCAGAGCCATGGATGATTACAGTTGGCTTTGAAATTGTCAAGAACAGTTCAGGTAGTTTGGTAAAACCAAATATTCCCAGGAATAAAGCAATTGACTCACAGCTACTTTTCAGATCCATTGCCCCATCTGGAGGAGTTTTATGTGAGACTTCTTGCTGGAAAGCCATCAGATGATGAAGAAGATGACATTATTTTTTGTTTTGATGATCAACCAATATGAATACAAGTACTGTCATTATGAGTGATAATGAGGAAAAATCTGACACAGAATTTGTTTCTGGAAGAGACCAAGGTCAAGGAAAAGACCCTGATGAGCATGAGAAAAATAAAGGTGAGAAGAAAAAAGAGTATAATTTTGGCAAGAAAGAATTATTTTTTGGTTTGGTCAATTTTAAAGTAAATTTTTTGAGTTCCTGAAGATATGGGTTGCTTTCATAGGTATAAGATATGCTGAAAAGTAAAAAGATTGAGAATAGCATAGTTTACGAACAGGATTGAAATCAATTGAAATCAAGATGCTTTAGTATCTACAGTAAATGCATTGCATGAAATATAGCCGTTAGGCTGCTTGTCTATAGATCTGAAATTCAGACTTGATCATTTTTGGCATGCAAATTATTTTGATCTGTTTTTATGCCAGAAATTATTTCCTCGGGTTGATTCTGTGTACTCCACTCTGAGCACCCCCTATCAGTTACACCCTGAGCAAATTTATCTGCTTCCATTATTTCTGTAATGATTTGCCTGACACTAGTAACCTAATACAGTATCTCTTAACTGCTTGTTATCATTCATTCATCTTATTTTGTAATCCAGCCTACCTTTGTCATATCCAGAATGGTTTCTCTTTTATGTTACATGCTCATTTTCTCTGTTAACATTGCAAAACAAAATATTCCAAGGAAAAACACCAAGAACAGTGAATTTTCCACACCAATTATTGTTTTGTTCTAGCTGTAAATTGATGCTTAGTTCTTTTTGTTGATTTTCTTTCTGTTGCTTTTTTCTTTAAAGAAAAATTTAAATAAATTTACATTATTGCTGCCATGCCTGTAATTAGGTAGAGCATCGAAGCAGGAAAAACCACATTTCCCCCCTTTTTGCTGCTTTTCCAAGCACTAAAGCTGAATTGACACTTAATTCTCTCAAATAAACTGTAGTGCCTAAACATTTGAAACAAGCTTTGTAACACTGCTATACCTCATCTAATTCTGGAAAGTGAACTTCAAGTTACTGTATGTGTCAACTGAGCAGCTGTTTCAACAAAACTGGTTAAGGCTATTTTACATGTTCATTTCAAGCAAGCCTGGGTGCCATTATCAAATGATGTATTTTGAGTATTTTCTTTGTTATCATCAGGAGAACCAACTGACCAGACTCAAAGCAAAATAAAATGCCCTTTTGCGATACAGGCAACAATCAACAAGATAAAAGATGCTCAAGTCATTGACCCCATTGAAGCTTTGAAAATTCTTCAGAGAGATGTTATACAAGGCAGACCATTGGAGTTAGCCACAATGGAAGACACTATTGATGGAGGAACCAACTTCATTACAGTGGACAGAGATAACATTTTGGTATCTACTTTCAGTGAGTTGCAATATGTTGACAACTTGAGGCTCACATTCAATGTAGATTTCATAGGAGAGCAATGTGTGGATCTAGGTGGTCCAAGGACAGAGTGGATCAGGATGATGAACCATGCTGTAAAAGAGAAGTATTTTGACCATGGTCTGAGAGAAATGCTGGCTGAAGATTACTATTATGTTGGAATTATGATAGCAGTTGCTATGCTTCAAAATGGGCAGTTGCCTGTTTTCATGGAGGATAACATCATACAGCAGATTATTTCTACATCTAGCCATGACCAATGTATTCTCCAATTACAGAAGGGGCTTGAGATGTTGGGTATGCTTTCTGCTTTGCAGCAGCTTCCAATGTTATCCCACTTGTTGAGGCCAGGTTCTCAGATGGCACTAAATGTTCAGGAATTATTACACTTGCTGCAGGCCAAATTTTCAGAGGAAGGCTCAAATTCACGTGCACAAGAAAAAGAGTGCTACCAAATATTTATCAAATATGTCAGAGAGGTAGCCAGTGGGAGGAGATCTGTCAATGGCTCAAATTTGGGTCTTAGTGATATTCTCAGTTTTGTAACTGGCGCCAGTGAGGAACCCCCACTTGCATCCTTCAATTGAGTTTACTCATCCAAAAGAGTTGAAGAGAAATGGTCAAGAAGGAGAAGCAAGTTTTGCTGCTTGCTTTGTACCAACAGCAAGAACATGTGTCAATGTTTTGAGCCTGCCAAGGGGCACCTTTCAATTTCCATTGCCGACAATGGAAAAGCTATTTGCTTTGTATGATGCAGTGTTCTGTCAGAAGTTTTTTGGTGTGCAGTGATCAATTATGATATTGATGATGAAGGCAGCTGATAAACAGTACACATGACTAATATTGTTTTGTTCATTATTCTTTAATTCTAACTGTCTGTCTCAAAGGCATTGTTATACAGTAGGTACTTTTTGAAAGCATCCCACATTCTGTCATATTCTTTGAAATCTAGCTACACAATATAAATAGCTTGTACTGTAGGTCTAATGCTAATATCATCTTTGCTATTCTTTGTAGAGTGGTTTGTTTGCAAAATGTTAAAAGTAAAGATCTTGAGGTCACTTTAGACACATTTTCAGATGTTATCCCAAGGACATCATGTAGTGTGCTGTGGGGATGTTTCAGTGAAAAATTAAAGAAAGTACTGTTTGACAAGATCTTTGAGACAAATTTATGATTGAAGTTATGTTTGTTTGAGCTATGTTTTGTTAGAGTTTTATTGCTCTGCTGTTGCTGCGCTTAAAAATGCTGAGGCCAGGTCAAGTTCTAAAGGTAAAAAGGGCACATGATTCAATGAGCTGCATAATTTAGACATTCTTTCCACAAGTATCAACAATCAGGGCTGTATAAGCATCCTGAACTTAGAGGGCATAGCAATTCAAATGGTACTTTTTATTAAGATAAAGGTCACAAGGAAGCACTTCCCAAAATAAAACAGGGCATTTTTTGTTAAAATTGCAAAATTTTACCAATCCCCCTGCTCCTATAGTGCATCTCTGCTGACAATAGTTCCCTCAATGCGCACTTTCAATTTTTGTTTGACTCAAATTACATTATAGATGTTTTATAAGGAACTTTTTCAACAAATAACAAGCCAAATTCAATATACTCTGTACCATATTCTTTGAACACTCATTTTTTTAACCCAGGCAGACTAAACAACTCTTTTCCTTGTCAATGTTGTTTCAGTTAAGTAGCTACAGTAAATAGCAGTCAAAGGAACTTGTACCATGGTTTTGCATCCAAGAGATGAAAAGAAGTTCAGAAACTTTTGATAATGAATTTTGAAAGTTTTTAAAAGGTTAAACTTTAGTTGTTGGGGCTGATCCGATTACAATAAAAGCTCTATAAAGCCCCTGGGGGCTTATTTAATTTGAACCTTTGAGAGGGGGGCTTATTAGAGAGGGGGGCTTATTCATAAAATCAATTGACAAGGATATATTTGGTAGCTTTTCTGTTCTTTTATCCCATAGTTTGTGGAATCAACATACAATTTTATGGCTCAAATACATAATTTCGACACAGTTATTATTCCAAACCATTCCAAAATTAACATGCAAGATTGTGTAGCTACTGTAAATGAATTGAAAATATTTGGTAAATTCTAGAATTTTGTGTAAGGGGGGGGGGCTTAAAAGAGAGGGGGGCTTATTTCATACATTGACTCAGAGGGGAGGGGCTTATTAGAGAGGGGGCTTAATAGAGAGGGGGGCTTAATAGAGCTATTACGGTAGTCAGAAATTTCTGTAATTGCACCTTGGAAGGACTGAAAACTTATCTGTTATTTTTAGAGAAATATCTGCTGCTTGAAAGCTTTGTGTTTCTTTATCAAAAGCACCTTTAAAAATTGTCAAAGAAACTTTATTATGAGAAGTGCCTTTTATTCAGTGTGAAGGTTCCATACTGAGAAAGTTTTCAACTGTAGATATGCATTGTAAAAAGGAAGTTTTTCCTTGATTTTGATCATTCAAAAATGTGTCTGGTAAAGCTTCTCTTTGCTCTTCTGAAAGGGCCAAATTTGTTGTTGTTACATTCACTTGGTAATCATCATCTTCAATTGACATTAAACTGTCTGGGTCAACTCCATATTCCTCTATTTCTGTATCTGACAAAGCTGTGTGGTCAGAGTTCATGTTCTCAAGCATTCCCTGTTGCCACATTTGAAGGGGGGACAAGTTTCTTTCTGAAGATACAGGGCGACTGTTCATCTGCATTACAAACTCAGTCAGTGAATTTTGAATCCTTGGAATGTAGATATGATGGAGGCAGTAAAGATGAATATCATTTAAGATATCCAACTCACCAGAATCTTCCAGTTGTTGGAATATGCGTGAATAGAAAAACAAAACTCCGGCATAGACATCTCTGTGCGTTCTTTCCACTCTGCAGTTATGAACAGAGGACCCTGTTATGATACTACCTCTATTTTCCCCACGATGCTCAATCATATATGCCCCTACAAAGTAGTTTTCCATTCCATAGTCACATCTAACACGTGATGGAAGTCCCCAGTGTTGTATTGCATCTTCAAACAATGACAAAACTGTCTCTGCTTTATTGTTATTGCAGCAGTGAGCATACATGATTACCCTTGTCTTGCCATCAATGCACACATGTATAATCATTTTGTATTTAATAAGCTTGTGTGCCGAGTCAATGTGCCACAAACTGTTGGGAGTTGGCACATAGTATTTTCTCCGTTGAATTACTAATCTCCAACATAGGGTAGCACCAATTGGATCCACCCTCCTGATGCATGTACTGTATTTACCCTCCATCTTTGAACGTTTAAGCCCCTGCTGCGTAAAGCTCCAATAAACCTCCTCCTTCCTATGTTTGGTGTTATTATTCCTCCACTGGAATTTGAGTTTGTCAACTCAGTGTAGATGCTGTCAAGTTCATTGTCAGATATGGGTGAGTATTTTTCAAATCTCTCATCTAGACCAAAATTCCCTTCGGCGCCACTGCAGTGTAGAAATACTCACTCCCAATAATTTTCCAATCTTTGACCAAGAAAAGTAGAAAGAACGCAATACTCTAATTGAGCTTTAGTAATGTCGAGTCTCTTGCGACCAGGTCCTTCTTGTTCTACTGTGCTGTTAGCAGCATATGCCACATCAAAAGGGTCGGTATAGTTGGCAGCATCTTCACTCTGTACGATCAACAGAAAGACAAAGTCGATGATTGTATTCAATGATAGTTTGAGTTGCTGCAAAGGCAAGTCAATATCCTCCATGTTGGCGCTTATCGAAGTACCGCCATTTGTCGCCACATCATTGCAGAGGAATGTCAACGTCGCTGACGCGTCTAACAACCGGTTCTTTATGTCCACAAGGGACTCTGCAGACAGGGAGAGCTGATTGAAAAATGTTCAGCAGCCCCTTTAAATTCTGTAAGAAGACCAGGAATCCACGCTGATTTCGTTCCCTTATTATGACGGTTCTTCGTCTCGTCGGAGGCATTTTCAATAATACAGAGCTAGGCCATCGTTTTTGTTGTTGCTGTTGTTATACCTCAGATACGTGAAATTCAGTCTTGGATACGTGAAATTCAGCCTTGGATACGGGAAACTCAGCCTTGGCTACGGGAAATTCAAGGGCAAAGAGATAAAAATAATTATGAAAACATGATCTAAATAATTATTGAAGATTACGATAAAATTAAATCTGAAAAAATCATGTTAATAATCATATGGAAACAGACAAAATTAATTATAGAGAGAAGAGATAAAAATAATTATGGAAACATGAAGTAAATAACTATTGGAGAAACAGATATGACAAATTACATAAGCGATAAAATTAATTTTGCTTATCAGATAATTAATCATAATGTCATTAAGAATTATTCCGATTGAAGGGAAAATTAATTGAAGGGGTGAGTTGTATTTTGACCAGAACGGACCCCCATAGATTGCAGTCTGGTTCCCTCCCTGACTTCATTTTTGACTGAGGAACTGGGCTCCACGGAAGCGGTCCAAAATAACGTCTGGACAAAAATTGTAACCACGCACCTTAGCTATGGCCTGAGCTTCTGTTGTCATCGTAGCATCCTTTAAATCAAGCATGCTACGATGCCAGTGCCCTTTATTTTGACATTGCTGGAGAACAATAGAAGTGCTGTTTTTGAAGCAACCACTTATTTTGCCTTTTCTCTGCCGTAAATCGGCAACCACGTGTCAGATTGACTCATACAAGGTCTCAAACTCAAAGTTGCAGCCTGATCTATGCAACTTCGTAAAAATTGAGATAATTGAATATACAGCTCCTCCACAGTAGCCACACAAATGGGGCACAATATTTTTGGGACACCTTGTAAGACATTTGAAATTGCCAGATTTGACCGACAATTTACGATTGGAGGATAGAATTATCAATTTCAAATAGAGCTGAATCTTTTAAGAAGCCATGCCTCATTCTCTCCGAGGAAATATTTATTGAAGGGGTAAATAGCGACGCACGCATCCAAGAGGCGATCATCAGTGGGAATATCTGTGAATTACCACAAGGTACCCCTTAATTACAAAACCAGTGGGTTTCTCCATGGGTTACAATCGTTGGTTGAACTATAAATATGGTCAAAATAACGTCCCTAATAATTTTCAAAGGATTAATCTTTTTCTAAGTGGTTGGGGACCTGTGGTGACTCACGGATTTTGTGTATCAAATGGGACCTTGTAGTGACTCACGGGTTTGTGTCGCCGTTATGTTTTTATGAATTTGCCACTTAAAATTTTCCACTGTGAATTACTTCATAACAAAGAGGCATAAGCCTAAGTCACCGCCTCTGTATTTGAATACTTTGAAAAAATTAGGTTTTGAAAATTTAGAGCTCTGTATTTAAGATTAATTCATTTCAAATTCTCCGGTTCTGCCGATGACTAAGGAGAAGAACCAAGGAAGAGCAACATTAGCTAGCTTTTTGCGCAGTCCCATGAAAGAGAAACAACACATTGGATGAGAATTAGCCACATTCTGTCTCCGTAAGGACCCTCAAGTTACGCTCATTCACCTCGTTGCACTCATCTCATTGAGTTGAATTGATGTTGCTATTATTGTTCTGCTGAGTTTGTTGCGAAATTGTAGGGTCCTCAGTTCAGGCAAAAAGTGAGATTATGAAGTGAAAAAGAGTCAAGGAAGTAATTCAGTTTCGATACGAATGTAGGCCACAACAAAGGTACATTATTGTCCATAAATGAGCATGCATTTATCTCCTCTGCAGGCCTCGCAGAAAAACTCGAATCAGGAATCAGAGTCCTTGACATTGGTTGTGGTTGTGGATCTCCTGGGCTCATCATGGCGGCTGCTTTTCCGAAAAGCGATTTTTATGGATTTGATATCTCACAGGAGGCTATTCAAAGAGCTACAAACGAGGCTGAGAACCTCAATCTCAGAAATGTCCACTTCAAAGTTCAGGACTGCTCGAGTCTGGGAACCGAGTACAATGATTATTTTGACTACATCACTGCCTTTGACACAGTCCACGACCAGGCATATCCAGGGAAAGTTCTTGCCGAGGTAAACAAAGTCTTAAAGAAAGGAGGATTTTTCTCTGTTGTCGATATAGACGCACATAGCAATGTTGGTGACAATATCGGCCTGCCACTTCTACCCATGAAATATACGGCTAGCCTGTTTCACTGCATGCCTGTCAGTTTGTATTTTGAAGACGGAAAAGGCCTTGGAACATGCTGGGGGAAAGAGCTCGCTGTGAAAATGCTTGAAGAGGCTGGTTTCACTGGAAATGAAATCTGTCATGTTGCTGGGGATGACTACAACCTTCATATTCTAAGCACAAAATAAAAATGAGAACGACACAGTCATGAAAGAGAGACTGGACACAAGGCTGATTTTTAACTGCGTTATTTCAATGACGATCTTTTAAATTCTAATCGTGACATCGCAAAATTCTTTAAATCATATCGCAAAAAATTTTAGATTTCACAAGCATATGATTGTTGCTCTAACTGAACCTTTTCTTGAAGCTGTGCTGTCACTGGAACATGTTTTCTGCCATTTACAATCACGATTTTCCAAAATGATCGCTAATTAACATACTCCCGAGTCCAAAATAGAAGGGGTGGGTGGCAAATGTCTTAATCCTGTTAAACTGGGGACTGCCATGGGGTAGAGGGAATTTCAATTAGTCACAGGCGAAACTTGAAAATGCCCAGAAAAATTAAAAATCATAGAAATTGTCAAAAAACGAAAAAATATAGTGATTTCAGGAAACTTGATTTCACATGTTCCCCATTTCACGCGGCTTGCAGTTAGTAAACAGGAGTGAGCAGTGGGGACGCCCTGGATGGAGTTTTCAAACTACTAACAAAAGAGGAAAAGGAGATATGTTTCAGACTCTATAGAGTAATAAAGTATTGCAATTGGAAAATAGAGGTTTCAAAACAGAAATTTTGTCACTTTGTGGGACATTTTCCTAAGACACCTGGGGTACTTTAACCCCTCTTTGGCACTGGACAGGATGAGCCATCTGGTGTTCCATAAACAAACTTTTTGAAAGTTCCATCATCTTGCCTCTCAGTCAAGACGGCATTCCTTGATCCAAGGCTGGGGTCTTCATCAAAATATCCGAACGGCTTTATCAGAAAACTGTATGAGCTGCCAACCGTATTCGTCATCGGAATGTCCTCTGTATTAGGTATATGAAGGCCACCTACGGGTATCCACGCAACAAGATCCTCGTTCTCAATAGCCTCGTTGTCATTAATCATATCATCAAAATCAAATATTGGATCTTGCATCATGAATTGATTATAAATATTGCTGCCAAAACGTTCAAGATCCTTGTATTTAGTGACTGATAGTTGATATTTGCTCCATGAAGCAACTTTATTCATGTAGTAAGCATCTGGATAAAGTTGTTTCACCTTGTTTTGCAGCAGGATACGATAGCCTTTTGGATTCCCGTAAACATTCGTTTCGTTCTCGTTCATAAACACAAGATATTTCGGCTTGTCGAAATTATATCGAAGAATTGCATCTTTTTCACGTTTTTTGGTATCTTTCACGATAATTTTCTTTATTTTGTATGCATCCTTCTCCCATTCATAACTAAGATTTCTCGGGACTGCATCTACAGTTTGATAGCTGTTCTTAACCCCTGCGATGTCTAAATCGACTTTGTACAACATATAATGATCATGGATAGTTCCTATCATGTCATACGTGCTAAGGTAGCCATACGAAGACTCTTTCTTCGTATAAACTGCGGGATTAATGTACCCCGAAGCCGCAGTCTGCACTTTGATAACACCGTTCTGATGAAGCACATAATCAAATATGTAGTCATAGTTACCGGGTGTTGAAATAACCCGGACAACAAGGGCATGATCGACCATTCCACCTTGAAACCACATTCCACCCGGTGCATTAGAACTCAATGTATAGTCATCGTAATGCCTCCATAATGGCATTCCGGAGCTCGTCTCAAAAATGCAAATCGATCTGTTACTTTTTACTGGTTTGTCTGTCCAATGAAAGTGATAGCTGTCTAACAAAACAGCATTTTCCGGACAATCAATACCTCTCATGAGTGTCCCGGCAATTCCTAGCCTCCATGATGAATCCAGATAGTGGGAATTGGAGGTCTCAGGATCGAAACCTGAGTAATAGGCCATACCTTCCTGCATACTGATTTCATACGCAACTTGTTTACCGTTGAAGCGGACATTATACAAACCTAACCCGGCTGTAGGCCTTATTCCAAATTCGAATTTCCAGTTCATGTATGACACCAAGTTCTTTTGGATTGAAAAACGCTTTCCATTCGGTTCCATCATTACAGGGCCTCGCATTGGAGTGGAAGGCTGTGGAGTACCTCTTCGGTGGAGTGTCGCACGTTCTTTCGCATTTTTCGAGGGGTCTGGCAAGTAAACCATCTTTAGAGAACCATTTCTATAGGAGAGCATGAGGTCTGCTACGGAGCTAAACTTTTGATTGTTATAGACAACCTGTCAAAAAGGAAAGAGGTGCAGTTAAAATGACTATAGGTTATTGAAACAAATTCCGGGATTTGATGGATTCTTCCTAATGCGCATTCTGAAGTTCTGTGTTGTACAGTAAAATATAAAGCCAGAGGTCTTAAAAGAACAGACCGAGGCCTTCATATTTTCTGCAAAGCGACAAAAGCGGTTGGTATAAGTTTTACTGCATGGCCTGTGATTTCGACTCATACTATTAGTCAAACGCATTTTATTGCTGTTATGTTCCTAAGTTTATGGTATATCTCGCAGTCTAAAGCAGTTGCTGTTGCAAAAGAACGCGTCCTTGTATCGTATTGCACAAGGCTACGGCAAAGCTGCGGAAGATGCGATTAACCAATGTGGATTGTCGGGAATCATGTATCGCCTCTGAAATTCGTGAGTCATCCGAAAGCTCCTTTGATTTGGTGATGGCACGGGAAACAATTTTAAGAAACCATGGTTGGTTCCAGTAACTTCCGAGGAATACGGTACGAGAAAAAGCCAACATGAATGAAGCTAAGTTTGGGGATTCCTTTACCAGAAGCAATAAAGCTTGTTAGAAAGTTTCAGCGAAGTACTAAAATTTCTTGATTTTTGACTGATCGGAGAGTCAAGTCCAGGCTCGTAGAAAGTGGGGGGAGAGGGGGCAGGTAGGGCTTAAGCCCCCCAAAAATTTGTTAACAATGATGCTATGTCATAAGTATTAAATAGATGTATTGTTCTCTACTGCTTTGAGGACAATCCCCCCAATCAGAAACTACTTCCAACGGCCCTGGTCAAGTCTCTGACGATAAGGCTCCTAGACTACAAAATACCTTTAACCAACTTAAAGATGGGAAACATACCTCAAGAATTTTGAATTTGCCAACGTACGTGTAATCGAGCAGAACTTGGAATGGAATAACGAACAGATACCTTCCTTTGATGTTCTTATTGAACTGTACCTGAAAGTAAAATAGAATCTTTGTGAAACATTCAATACTAAATCCCCAGGGAGTACTCCCTAACTTTCAATACGGGGGGAGGGTCCATGCCACTATTTCTTTACTGACCCCTAATTATCAAACTTAATGTTTTGGGCACCCCAAATATTGAGTCTAATATTTTGGAGACAAACGCGAAATTCCACAGTTCTTCCTTCTTTCAGATTTGTGGACCCTAGATATTGATAAAATGCATCTTGTTTTTGGACCGACGAACAGAAGGTTAATAGTGGCCCCTGAGTAGACTCCCTTAGGTGTAACAATTTGGAAAAGTTCATGCAGGTCTGAAAGCTACGATGGGAGGCCCCACAAGGATAAAGGCTTAGGTACAATCAAGGGTAATTCAAGGGTAAAGAGCAGAGCTTTAAACAGCTAAGGATTTTGTTCCACACAGCTCACAGCAAAATCCATTTAAACGCATTTAAACGCTAAAAGTTATGAAACTTTAAGTCTCAAATAAGAAATGATGCTATTGACTTCACAAACAAGGACACACAATGGTGAAAAGAAAAGCATCTTCATACCCACGAATATCTTTTTCCGGGTTCCTTCCTTCCCGGCATGCCAATTGGAACCCATATGATACATTTATCAGTGCAATTGTGCACCCAATAGCCAAAGCTTTCTTTCAACAAGGGATATGCCTCTTCAGTAGCATTCTTAATAATGCCACCCAACGCTTGAAAGTCATGAGAGCAAATGGGCCTACCATTGAACGGTATTTTTGCACTTTTATAATGATTCAGATGCAATACTTTCAAGCTCTTTGGTTCCGGTAGGGGCGAAACAATATATTCTGCTGTATGGGGTGGGGTGCTTGCTCCATGGATGATAATAACCCTGGCTCTTCTCTCTGGCTTTTTGCCTCCTTTGTCAAGATATTCCAAAACTGCTGTCTTTTCCGGTAAATAATACTCAATCGTGTGGATGAAATTATCCGATAGAGTTGCTTTCCCGTATTCTGTCAAGTTTAAAGATGATTGGCTTAGCATGAATTTATGCACCGCAGTCATTTCTGTTGGAGTGAGATCCTGGAACACGTTTGGGTCACTGCCAGCTAAGTTATTCTCTTGCACAAAGGGGGACGTGCATGCAACTGGTTTGTTTTTGCTGTTGCTGTTGTTGTTGCTGTTGTTGCTGCTGATCTTTGTTGCCATGATAACAATTCCCAGTATGAGCCCAATGCAAGTGATTGTCAGCAAAAGGCTAAGCAGTTTGTATTTCCATAATACACGAGACAATTCCTTGCCACCTTTAGTGAAGAAATTGTAATGTTAAAATCTTCCGAAACATGTTGTTCTCTTGAATAATGTCTACAAAGGCCTACAAAGAGTCTTCCCCCAAAATCGAAGTCTGGTACGAGAAGATATTCGAGTCAATCATAAACTCGTTCATGTGTTTCATTTCATTTCGTATTTATGTATGTACGTTTTTTGCCAAAAAAGGTGACATTAATAAGTTTAGTAAGAAGAAAAAGTCTTATTACAGGCGCGTGATATTAGATATACAAGTTAACAAATTTAATCTAAGAACATCCGCAGTTAAAATGGCAGGGAGAGTGCGACCTTTTTCCATAACAGTCCCTCCGAAGATGTCGATAAATGAAAATTTTTCATAGGAAAAACGCAAATTCTTGAAGATGGTGAACATGTAGCTAATTTATGGATGTGAACAATACCGAATCAAGTGTCAGGGAGGGTATGCGGTGTCACAAGTACACATATACGTCATCTTCCTCTCTTTGAAGAGATTTTATTTTGCTCTTGTGTTTAAATGTGTTGATGATGTTGGTCGATTTCTGCTGGTTGATATGGGACTCATTAAAGAGTCACGTCACCCAGCGTCCTTTGCGGTCATGTACCCTGGGTACCAGAGCCTCAAAAGAAAAAAAGCAGCGAAACATTATGCTGATCAAACATATGGAAAGCGTCGGTTCAAAACATTGGCAAACCCAAACCTGTGATCAAGCCTTTGATCGACAATCAATTCAATGTTCGCGATCTCGAATGCTGGCTCCTAATTGGTTGAGAAATGAGGCTCAGAAGGAGACTGACTATGTCTCGATGGTTCCAGAGCCTCGTCTTTCTTCTTCTTTCATTTGTTTCTGTAAGCTCTGGTACCCAGCGGTCATGCTAAAATGCTACCTGAAAATCGAATTTGGCCTAAGAAGAAACTTTAGATTTATAACACAATAACTGAACTTAAAGAAATGGCAATAAAGATCAAACTTTCCTACCAGTTCAACTATTGTGTGGCGTGCACGCAAAGGACAATGAGTGGCAATATGTCTCTGTAACGACAAAGCGGGGTTACTGGTTTACTTTCTTTCAATTAACTGACATCTTAGTCCTCAGTATCTCTCATATGACAGACTTTAGTGATGTAGGAGCCTGGGATCTTTCTGGAAGGTTTACCCGGGGATGCACTACCTACTTTTGGTATTGGAACGTGTCATTGGGAAGGGTCTCGATTTTTCAAATATTGGTATAAATAAGAAACGATATGCCCTTGATCTCCCAACCCTTGCATATAGACGAAAGAGAGGAGACATGATAATGGTTTTTAAAATCATGAAAGGTATCGTCGACTTGAACTAGACAACTTTCTTCATGTTAAGCACAAACAATACGAGAGGACATGAGCTCAAGCTGTTTAAGCAAAGGAGTCGCCTGAACGTAAGACGAAACTTCTTTCACAAAGAATCGTAGAATCGTGGAATGCGTTACCCGAAGAGATTGTCAACTGTACGACAGTTTTGCATTTTGAAAAACTTTATGATAGTTTCCATTGTGAACGCAAGTACAACTTTTAGGGTTTATAGGCTGCAAGCCTTTTATTCCCTTATTCAATACATTATATATTATTATTTTATTATATCAATTTGCACAATTTTGGTATAAAGGAACGGTAGCAATTTTTCAAGCTTTTGGTATAAGATATAAGGTTGGTTATGTTTCGAAAAATTGATACAAGGTCGGTTATACCCTGGGTACCAGACTCTCTCTAAAAGAAGGTACCCAGGGTAGGTCGGTTATATATTTTCGGAAAATTGTTTCGAAGGCACGTCCCCAGCTGAAGTCTGGTCAAGCGCACAGGTTTAAAAAGCTTCGGGAGTCCATGTAGTCCGCAGAATACACATTACATTATAACCATTGTGAAGACATCTGTCAATTGCTGTCAATAAATTGAGCGTTGCAATCTATTTTTTGCCCCAGGTGCTTTGTCACCTTGCACAGGACTCGCACCACAGTGGTTTGCCATCGCAGTCACCATCCTCAACACATTTGAATGTCCAAACAAGGCCCTTGCTTGCAATACTCTTCCATTTTCAAAAAGCCTTAAAACCTTTCGAAAAAGGGGCGTATCATTCCTTGAAAATCTCGAAAGCCTTCACCTGCGTGCAAGCCTATGGTGCATTGTTCGAGCTTGTCTATGCATGAGCAATGTTCAGGGTGGGAAGCCTTCGGCAGGAACCAAATTGTTTCTCAATCCCTGAAAAGTCCCTGCAGATCCTTTTGTTGAAATCACCTCGCACAACATTTCTAAAGACTGATAAACCCCTCACCCATAAGATATTGAGGATCGGGCTCCAAACAAAATCGTATACGCCTATTTGCCTCCCGCCGCAGGGTGTCGCCATATGTCCACTCTAGTTTAGTTTTGCCTGGGTGGTAGTTTCTGTTCATTCGTAAGAAAATAAAGTGTATCAAAGTTTTGGTATTACGACTTGGTCTTGATACATAACTTCATATCAACACACTTTTGCCACACATCGCACACGATAAGGCACTAGTTGGAGCAACGCAAAAGACAGGATTTATCAGAATGACAAAAATACAGTTTTGAGCTCTATCTTACACACACTTACCTTCATTAATGGTGAATTCACTTCCTTCAGTTTCATCAACCATCTTCGCGGCACCATACTTCTCGCTTGCCATTTTCAATTGATATGCCGCAGCAGCGCTCAAACAGGATGTATATATCAAATATGCCACAGCAAAAAAACAAAGCATGAAAAGAAAATGTGAATCAGCTTCTGTCAACAAGGATTACCACTTTATTCACTGATGCCTCTTCTGGAAGACGGGGAAAATCTGGGCCTTACGTGCCAGGAGCTACAGGCAAATATCACCTTCTGAGACCGGTTTCTACGAGGCACAAATCATTGGGAAATCACTCGCTAGAACCAGGCCTACCCTTTCTCTCCAGAAATCCTCTCCTTTTTGGAGAGAAAATCTTGCATGCTCTTTAAATGGCGCAAAAAGTGAAAAGTTCTGAGCAAAATGCGAAAACTTTCGAGGAAATTGATATTAGTGCCTAACACAGGATTCGCTCGTGAGAGAAACCGGTTCTCTGAAAGCTGAAGAATTTCGTCAAAATTCTTACTTGTAGTTCGTGCAGGCAGTTTTTCGCCATGGTTTCGCTTGCTCCAGTGAAAATGCAACGATACGCAGCTATCAATCAGGGACCAACTTTTGAAACCTGGACGGCGTAAAACGCACGTCGAATGGATCCTATAGAAAATCCTGACATTGATTCACTTCGGGGCTTAGGACAGAGAATGAAATTATGATGTTTTCCGTCCCCAAATCAGCCAGGTTAGAATACCAATGGGTTCAAATTTTTAGACTCAAAGTATCAATTCAAAACGATTAAGAGGACTGTATAAATTTCGTGGCTCAATTCTCAAACTCAACAACTAAACATCACAGAAGCAAATAAATGATCAATTATCATTTCCACACAAGACGTAAATGCAAAATGATACTGATATGAACTCACCTGGAGGTCTCTTCCTCTCTCTTCACAGCTTCACTATACAATCACGATAGAAAAAACACGAATGCTCAAGCAACTAGGTAGGTAGGTATTTATATTTAACGTGGCTAGCCCGCGAAAGTCTGAGAGACTTATTTCCAGCAGGGGCCACGGATGTTTTACCATCAGTCCGCCGCAGCTACCCGCCACAGCTACCAGATTTTCCTCACATGGCTCTGGTCGACCCGGGCTAGTTTTTTTTTTTTATCCATATAAAATGCTTACAATACATGTTTACCTACTCTACATATTAATACTATACAACTGCACAACACTACAGGGACAATAACGTGAGGAGCAAAATGGCATGACTACCCCACGTTCTTACATATAACACTACTAGGACAATACACAAAAGACTAGTGTTACGGACAGCGACCAAACTGTCCAGCGAGGGATTTGAACCTACGGCCGTTCTGACCTTTGGCTTACGAGTCAGACGCCTTAACCACTCGGCCACACGCTCACTACAAAATGCAAAACCACTCACAACAACTACAAAATAGTATTCTTGAGATTATGCTTCAGTCCTTCGACCTCTAATCCTTAGAGTTCAAATCTTTAGAGTTCAAAATCCTTGAGCTCAATTCTTTCGAATTCAATCTTCAGAGTTCTATCCATCACACGATTCAACCAGTTGAGAGAGAGAGCCAACTCGTAGGACACACCCTCCCTTCACAAGAATCCAACAACAACAACAATAATATAAAGAGCAAGACAAACGATTCAAGGGAGGCAGCGCACACATTTCCCTACAGCTCCACAAGCGCGTGTTTGAAGGTAAACGATAACGAAAAAAGCAATTTCTAATTCGACGGTTTTTTAGCTTCCACTGGCACTAAATCAATTCTAACTAGCCTCGACTCGTCTCCGCAATACGGCAGTATTCGACTGTTATTATTTCACCTTCTTCAGAGGTTTCTACGCAATAATACTTAACTTTCGAGATACCTGGACAATGTCTGTGTTTCAATTGTAATACACTGATACAAATATATGACTAATAAAAATTGAATATATATAGTATGAAATTGGTAATAAAGTGAATACAAGATATAAAAAGGACTAGCTAAGGGGCATAATCATTATCTATCTTCCGGGTGAGTCAAAAATAAGTTTACGGGCTGTGGAATAAAAAGTATGTGGCTCATATTCAAAACAACAATGCTAATCCATCAGTCAAAGGTTAACTTAGATCATGCTTAGATGAGAACATTTGTTTGACAAAATCACACAGCTTAAGCATCTCAGAATTAGAAAATATCTGCAAGAGATTTGTATGGGAATCGAGAATTTCACGTTTCATTCTGGTCCAAAATCAATGTCACATTGAGGTTTGTGAATCGACCTTTTAGCTGTTCTACAAAAGAGCCTGGATCTAGCGTTATCTGTACACATTTTTATTCACGAGGTCCGATCGAGTGGCGTTAGAACTTCTAATTGTGGACATTCGAAAATTCTACGAAATAACGTTCGATTCTGATTCAAGTTCATTAGCAAGTAAATCATGGCATGTGAAATTCTCGTCCCTAAACATGCCCCTTAACAGCATTTTCCTAAAATATGGGTCTAAATGATGAGTAACTTTACCAAATAAACTTTCTCATCGAAGTTAGCTTTTGACTGAAAGATTAACATTTCAGTTTTGAATATCGGCCACATGCTTGTTATTCCACTGCCCGCCAAACGCGTAAACGGCTTTTTGACGCACCAAGTGTGGTGCAGGAAAGAAGGCTGAAGGAAATATCAGTGGTAGCGTAATTCGTAACAAAACATACGCAAGATACACTGTCACTGTGGCGATATCAAAATTTTACTGAAAAGTACGACTAATGTTTTGTATCATAACACCAGCGACCAGTCTTTACTTGGAAGGGGCAGCTCTCAGGAGGGCACCTATTAGAAGTAAACGGTTAAAACAGGGTCTTTTCGAAAAACTTGGATGAGCAGGGCACAGTGCCTCATGTATCAACTCCCCCCGGGGGTGACATAACGTGTTGAGGGTACGGGTATGTGCCGCCCATATGGGTGGGTTTTTGGGTCCAAAATTCTCTATACAAGGGTCCCTTTTTCGGTAGATTTTCCTAGTTTCCTTACGCATGAGTCGGTTCTCCAGAAATTGGCAAAAATCCGTCAAGGATGGGTAATTTTCCACCAAAATGCACCATAAAAATAGGTGTGACGGCAACTGTCCGTAATCAGAAGAGGGTAGCTTTCTGAGAAGCGGGCAGCAGACCACCGTCCATCTGCAAGTCATGTACCCCTTTCCCAGGATCACCCCTTCCAGCTGTAGCCAACTGCTGCCTTGACGACTTTAACTAAATTACCCAGTTCAAGCATTACGTATGTGAAAGAACCGAAAGAATTTGAACCAGTACTAAAATTTCCTTGAAATTTCAGACTTGAAGCATTGAGACTTTCTTACGAGTTTCTTACAGGTTCCATAACAATCGTCACATCTACTAGTTGCGTCCTCGCCCTGGTGAACGTGTCAAAAAAATTTTCGAATGTTAAGACATACTCATCCACCGTCTGAGTAAACAATGCAGCTAACATGTGTTAAATAAAAATAGTAAAATATGACAGGGATTTCGTTGTTGCTAAATTATATTTTTCCGCTACTGGAGTTTCTTAGAATTCTTCGGTCATCGGACAGCTGAGTTTGTTAAAAGTGGCCTCTTCTAAAAGAATACGTGTATTTGAATAATGAAGAAGCTGTAAATTCGAAAACAAACATATTCAAGTTTTGTTGTCTTTTGATATCTCACCATGCGCGATGATGCACCGATTTTTCGGAAAGGAGGGCTACTCAAAGTGACCAACAGCTATGCAGGCTTGATAACTAGGCAGCCAATGGGTAAGAAATTTTGCAACTTTTGCCCTCCTTTCCCAACAATCGGTGCTTCATCGCCCATGATCTCACAACGAGCAAGCAAGCGTTTGGGGCATCCTCTCAAGAAACTTCGTACTTCAACCCCATATTTTTCTCTGTGGCACGGGACAGGATGAGCCATCTGGAGTTCCATATTTAAATTGCTTGAAATTCCAGCCTCCTTGCCTTTCAATTAAGACGGCGGTCGTAGATCCAAGGCTGGGGTCTTCATCAAAATATCCGAACGGTTTTATCAGAAAACTGTATGAGCTTCCAACCGTATTCGTTGTTGGAATGTCCTCTGTATTAGGTATATGAAGGCCACCTACGGGTATCCACGCAACAAGATCCTCGTTCTCGATAGCCTCGTTGTCATTAATCATATCATCAAAATCAAATATCGGATCTTGCATCATGAATTGGTTATACATATTGCTGCCAAAACGTTCAAGATCCTTGTATTTAGTGACTGATAGTTGATATTTGCTCCATGAAGCAACTTTATTCATGTAGTAAGCATCTGGATAAAGTTGTTTCACCTTGTTTTGTAGCAGGATACGATAGCCTTTTGGATTCCCGTAAACATTCGTTTCGTTCTCGTTCATAAACACAAGATATTTCGGCTTGTCGAAATTATATCGAAGAACTGCATCTTTTTCACGTTTTTTGGTATCTTTTACGATGGTTTTCTTTATTCTGTATGCATCCTTCTCCCATTCATAACTAAGATTTCTTGGGACTGCGTTCACAACTTGGTAGCTATTCTTAACCCCTGCGATGTCTAAATCGACTTTGTACAACATATAATGATCATGGATGGTGCCTACCATGTCATACATGTTTCTGTAGCCATACAAAGACTCTTCTTTCGTGTACACTGCGGGGTAGATATAACCCGTAGTGGTCGTCTGGACTTTGATAGCACCGTTCTGATGAAGCACATAGTCAAAAATGTAGTCATAGTTACCGGTTGTTGCAATAACCCGGATGACAATCGCATGATCAACCATTCCACCTTGATATGAAAAGTCCTCATAATGCCTCCATAATGGCATTCCGGAGTTCGTCTCAAAAATGCAAATCGATCGGTAACTTATCGCTGGTAAATTATGTAACGAGGACATTATAATTATCGGCAGGGAACTGTTTCTAAATTGAAATGATTTCTCAAATTTCTCTCCGGGGTTCGCCTGTTGCGGCCGAGGTTGCACTAAGTGAGCCATTTAGCACAAGGGAGAATCACAGCTTTTCCGGGGACTGACTTTGCTACAAGATTTTCACCGGGGAAATCACCGGGGTGGAATGCAATTGTACGCGGGCACTCAGACCGGAGTGTTTGCAATGTAATGGGCTCCAATCTCGTCCGCTGGGCCTTTTGTCATATTGGGACGCAGCTCAGTACAAATGTGACATACACGTCACGTTTTTTATACGTTTTTTTTATAAGAAACTTGGATCAGGCCATAGAACTAAAAGTTTCTTAATTTCGCATAAAATTTTGTCTACTTTAGTACTAAAAGTTTCTTAATTGGTTTCTTATTTTTCTGAATGCAGAATTAGCAATGTGGGTGGTCGCTAACACTGCGACAGATATGTTTCTTGATATTTAAAACATTATAAAGGAATAAACAGTGTTCTGTTATGTTGAAAACACAAATGGTTAGATAATGTTGCTCAAGAATGAAGGTTCAACGATCTATTTGGTACAAAATCCATGCTTTTAACTTTGAAAAGTTTCTTAGTACTTCTCAGACACAGTACTAGAGCTTCTTAAAATTTTTGCCATCTTAGTACTAGTTTGTTATAAACCAGTTTCTAAACCAGTTTATAAAAAAACGTGTAGGCCCACAGGAAGCCAATACTACATCATATTAAAAAAAGTGTTTCATTTTTTCATATCCATATAAGAAATTACAATAAATGCTACATCTACGTTCTACTATACTTTCTACTTACTCTACAACAATACAACAATAAAGGGACAGGACCACAAGGAGCAAGAGACAATGGCTAACATAAAGACATGCAAATAGATAAAACTGTAGTAAATTAAGATTAGATACTAACACATACTGGTATCTGTTCCACATTGGATGTCAGGCCAGCATAGGCGTGTGATGGCAAACGTATGCTGTCAGGTCAAGGTTGAGTATTTCATTCAATCATTCAGAAAAATTGTTCCATCAAAAACTTGTTTCATCGCTTCCCCTCTATCATCGTGTGCTTTTTCAGCCTATGAGTAGAGCCATCATTCAAAATGTTTTCCCAAAAATTGTTATTTGCGACTTTAATGACGCTCCCTCGTTTCCTTGTGCTCTCTCATAAACAGAATTCAACCCACGATGATGTACAGGGTGTCAAGGTGTCTCAAAAACATTGTTCGACGTTTGATTTAAAGACCCATTGCTAACCATGACCGTTTGTGCGCCGAATGAAACGAAAGACAAAGGGAATTTAGGCCAAAAAGGACTTTCAGATAATACGAAAGTCAACTTTGGTGCCACGAAGGATCATGGTTAGCAATGGGTCTTTAATACTTAATAATAACGAAAGGCTGAATGCACCCTTGGTCAAGTCACCCTTTTTCTGAGATTTTAACTTAATTTTTGACACAAGAATCTTGCAAATGCGCTAAAATTCATGGAGTTACAAGCATTTGAAGTTCAAATTTGTGCGAATGCTGAAACCAGAGGCCTCGAAATGGCATTTTTGTAAAAGCTCCATAGGCTGTCGTTTCTGTTATTTCTCAATTGTTTCCGGGCAAACCAACTGGGATTCAAACAGGTTTTCGATAACCTAACTGTCAAGCTTATAGATGCTTTGAGGAAACAGATTCAGTCTCTCGCCGATTACGTTCTGAACCACTGTTTTTGGACTTATGCAATGTAAGGAAATTTAGAGAATGATCGCAGGAAATAATTTACTTTAGAAGTCGTATTTGGTTTGCTCTGATATCAACGAGAGGTATGACATTGGATAAGCTTCTCTTACCTCCATCTTCGAGCTTTTTGTAATATTACCAGTAATCTAGGGGGTCTCTGGTTTCAGCTATCGCACATTTTTGATCTTCGAGAGCTCGTAACTCAGTGATTTTTCAACCAATTTGCACGATTTTAGTCTCTAAAATTATTTCATAATCTTAGGAACAGGGTTATCTTTCCATGAGCTTGTTCACGTTGTCCTTATTTTTCAATATTTTATCAAACGTCGAACAAATTTTTGAGACACCTTGTATGTATGGAAAAGGTGGAAATATTATCTTGATACACTAATTTTATTGAATGAAATACTTTTTGAATGTGATTTAATATGAGGGGGCAACTTGGGCTTTTTGTGACAAGCCCCGGCGATGCGGTTGACTGGGTTGGCTTCATGTGGTCTGTGATATCATGCTCAAGTTGCACAAATATTTTGGATTACCGCAAATCTCACGTGACCTCTCATATTGTGATGGGAATTAGAGAGGACCAAGACAAAACACAAGGTTCGTTTCGAGAAAGGGATCTTGCGGATTTTTTTAGGCAAAAGTTGGCAAATGAATTTTATGGAAGAGACAATGGGATTTATGATAAAGGACGTCTTGAAAATGGATTCTATCACAATTTATCAATCTTCTCGTGAATTTAGTTTGAATTTCTAGGTTGAAACTTTGTGAAGGTCTGCCGAAGAAACCCAAAGAAATTCATGACCTTGAATTTATTGTTGGGACCATTATTCAACCATTGTCAATTTGGCCTCAGCCTAGACACAGCACCATTCAAAACGAGAATGATATGTTTACTCGTAGGCCAGGAGATCGAGACGAGCAGCAAAAGGGCATGTCACTTTGGGCAAAATCCTATTGTTCCCCGTATCAATCCATCCCTGCCAAAGCCCACATCCCTCTCTTGTTTGAACGAATTTTAAAGTGTCTTGTCTTCAAAAAGTTGACACACCCCTCCACGCCACGCCTTTCAGAATCGAACATGCAGCGACAGGGGATGTACTGTGTAGGCCTGGCCTGACCAAAGACTGGCAACGTCCGAGTTCATTGCATACTGCACACACAGGTAAAAATAATACATTGCAGGATTTATCGAAGTGGCAAAATAAAATTTTGTGCAACATCATATTACCTTCCGTAATGGTGAATTCAGTTTTTTCAGTTCCACCGTCGTCTGCAGTGTCATTCCTCTCACCCGCCATTTTCAGGTTGAGTGTGCTTGGTGCGGCAACAGGGGCAACAGCCCCCGAAAGAACAATGAGTAAACTGCAAACGTAAGCAAAGCAAAAGAATTCAGATCATTCAGATACTGAAAAGCAGAAAGCTTCTGTCAACAAAGGATTGATGACCACGGAGATGATATCACATTTCTATGGTTCTAGGGTTACAGGGGAAAATCATCAGCTTTCGCTTTGTTATCTCGTCTTTTATCAGCCATATTCCAAAGTCATTTTGGAGGGCAATTTTCGGAATTCCTTGGGCAGATTTCCAAAGTTTCTTAAGATCTTCCTTGCTGCGAGTTCCATCATAGTCACGTGACTATGGTTCCATCATTTCTTCTTCTTTCTTTGTGATGGCAAAAGCCCCCTTACCATAAAGTAACTTTGGGATCATGCATTTCTTGCACAGGATAGGATTATTCCATTGTCGATTGTTAGGGACAGAGCAAAGTTTGTTTATAACATGGCCGGTGCAAAACGTAACGGGGCAACCACTTTTATTGAGCTTATCAGAGGTGGGTCAATACTTTTTTAAAGCGAATATCAACGGGGAAGCAGCTCTTCATGAGCTCAAGATGAAGTTTGAGGTGCAAAATGTCTCATTTTGAGTGCAAAGTTGTGAATCATGCAAACAGAGAAATGCTTGGAAGGGTATATATTTTGGATGACACAAAATTTCCTTGTCAGTTACTTGCACCAGTCCTATCTATTAATCTTCAAAGTAAACTTTTCATTTGAAAACATTCGAAAGTACAAGACCTGATGTTTTTATGGCCTTTAGCTACTTCATCGGTGATACTTGCTGAAAAACATCTGTTTTTCATGAATACAGGACAGATAAATTTTTAAGGACTAGACGGAAAGGGCGACGGGGCAGTTAGTTTTTCTGCAATAATTTCATACGGGGTGAACAGATTTTTTTCCAAAAATTTTTCTTCTCCACCGGCCATGTCATATTATAAATTTTGCACTGTCCCTTAGCCCTAGCGAAAGTGACTTAGTGACATCAATATTTAGTGATGCGAAGGAGCAAATCTGCCACGTGACATACCTTATTCCTTTTCAACATGGCGGCGCGAAGGAAGCACAATTCAACATTTGCAGCGAATGGACCTCACGAAACTGACGCAATGAACGGGAATATGAAAGCAGAAGACGGTGCTCCTTCTGCAAAATCAGCTAAAAGAGATATCTCAAAAGTTGCAATGGTGTTTGAAAGCTTAGATTATGGACCAGCTCCTGAGAGTGCTGAAATTGCCAAGAAGTGGATCGCGAGCCACAATGGTTTGTTAGGCCATTTCATAAATGGCAAATGGGTCAAGCCGGAAGGAAGAAAGAAATATGATAGTTTCAGCCCGGCAACCGGTAATATCGATTTTTGATTTAATTAGGTTTATCAAGCCAGATTTTGCAGTACAATGCTTATTTAACCATCATATGGCCAGACAAATTTGAACTAACTAGCCATTTGAACATTGATTGTGGTTGTGATGGTGAGGTGAACTGCTCTGTCTGCAAATGTGTAATGATGGATATTTTAAGAAGCAGTCAGCACAATTTAGATCAATCGTTTTTCAGGTCTGTGCATTGTTTTGCATCATTATACCATAACTTGGGATGTTCAGGCTGCAAAAATCAATAAAATTGTTTGTGCAGATGTTGAAACTATCCCAAGCCAGTATGCGTAGGTGTAGGAGACAAGGGGGCAGGGGGGACAGCAACCCTCCCAACTTTGGAAAAATTTGCAAAAATCAGCCGTAATCGGGCAGAAAATCGGCTTAAAGTCAGGCAAAATTTTCGTAAACAATGGATCTTTCATCGGGCAGCCCTCCTGAAGTTTATTCCACACTACGCTTATGCCAGTCAGCAGAGTATGGCACTTTTTGACAAGATCTCTGGTGTGCAAGGAGAAATTTCTTTTGTTCTCTATTGTCTATTTGCATAGTCTATTGACAATTTCTGGTGTGCAAGTGCCATACTCTGCACACCTACTTCTCTACTAACTCTACCTACCCACCTATGTTATTAGCAGAAATAAACTGAAATTAAATGCAACACACAGCATTAAAAGAAAAGCAGGACAGGATGATATACTTAAAGCTGAATGTTGGCAGACTAGATACATGAAAGGAAGGGTTCCCTCAATAGGCAAGCTAATAGAGGAGGAAACCTCCCCTTCTTTCTGGAAGTAGCAAGACTTCATTTAATGTTAATGTTGCATTTGCCATTTCGAATATGATAAAAGAAGAACTAACAGGAAGCCAGGATCAACAAAGGCAAGGAATTTTGTGCTCTTGCCAATTATTGTGCATGGACAGTAAGCTTTCCAGTATAGTGTGCACCAGGCTGCTAATTTTGCTTATTTGCAGGACAAATTTTACATGCAAACTCTTCTGTCACAAGCAGATTCTGAACTACACAATTTGATAGGTGTTAGGGGCCATCCAAATCCATTTCCTCACAGATAGTGGAATTTGGCTGTTACAGGGGAGGAGTTTGACTAAAAATCCGCTTAAGCCTGGTAAAATGGAACCTAACAAGGTTTTCAGTCATATTTAGCAAGATTTCAGTGCTGGATATTGTCGAATAGAAAGAGAAATGGCCTAAGAAGAAATTCTCCTTGTACAATGTTGAAGGCTTTTAATCAATCTTGATGGCTCTAATTAGCTGTAAGGTAGCTATTCTTTTTTCTAGCCTATTTTGAATAGATGTTTTATGATAAAAATAGCAGTAGAATTTTGTTTTCCATTCAGAGGAGGGGGAGGGGTTGTCCAAAGCTAGCTTCCAAATTCTGCTATCTGTGATGAAATGGATTTTTGGAAGGCCCCATAGATCCTTGTCAATGGAAAGTGATCTTACAGTAGCAGTCCTATGAAGGATTCCCTACAAGTGCAATCAAGTGTACAATAGCCAAATGCACATAAAATTTTAATGAAAGAACCTGACTTGTTCAGCAAACAAAAAAGTATTCTAGACTGTTTAAAAAATGTTTGTGCCAAAGATTAGAGAGTTTAGAAAGCTTTGTCAAACTGAATTAAATCCTTTTCAAACCAGTGTTGCATCAATATTAAATGGTTCATTTCTTTCTCAGGTGAGAAACTTGCAAGTACAATTCAAGGGGAAAAAGAAGACATTGACAATGCAGTTGCTGCAGCAAAAGAAGCATTTAAAGATTGGAGAACATTGTCCCCACATGAAAGAGCAAGACACTTGTACAGCATTGCAAGACATGTTCAGAAACACATGAGATTGATAGCTGTGTTAGAGAGCCTTGACAATGGAAAATCAATTAGAGAAACAAGGGATGCTGATGTTCAAATTGTGGCAAGGCATCTGTATCATCATGCTGGTTGGGCGCAGTTGATGGAGACTGAGATGAAAGGTTTGCTATTTTTTTCAGGCCCACCTGCACACTGTGTTGCCAAAACTAAATTTCAAACTTATGGGCATCAAACTAGCAAAGCAAGGTAAAGCTGAATATTGTACCCAAATATAATAATCTCTCTCCAAACTAAAATCCTTCTTTGTTTATTTTCTAGCAGATATCTTTTTTTAGTCACAAAGCATACTTCTCAAAGATCCTTGCTTCAACCATAGATTAGACTTGGTATTTCTGTAAGCATGAAGAATCAGTTTGAATGTGTTGTGGTGCAGTAGTGTAATCTTCTGACTTTGCAGCCACAACAATCAGTTGGACCCAGGGCTCAATACCCAGAAGGACTTTAACTTGAGCGCCATGGCTGCGGTTGCAGACATGATTAGCACTTTGCTACCTCTGCAATCCCAGCTGTTAACGCTAAAAACACAGCTTCACCTTCATCTAAGTTATAATTTGGTTGATCCAAAAAATGGAAAGCATTTAAATTGGGTCAAATCAACCTGGTTTGTAAAAAGCTGGTTTAACTGTGCAGTGTGAAACAGGGCAGAAGTTAACACCTTGTGAGCACTAAAAAATCGTTTTTCAGGATGGAGTCCAATTGGCGTTGTTGGTGGGATTGTGCCATGGAATTTTCCTCTGATGTTGTTGTGTTGGAAAGTTTGTCCAGCGTTAGCAATGGGTAATACTGTTGTACTCAAACCTGCATCATACACTCGTTTGTCTGCATTGTTGTTTGCTGATATATGTGCCGAGGCTGGTCTGCCTCCTGGTGTATTCAATGTTGTCACTGGACCTGGTTCTTTTGGAAGTATGCTGGCCACACACCCTGATGTTGATAAAGTTGCTTTTACTGGCTCAACTGAAGTATGTATATATACATAGTCTTTAATTGTTATTAGGGTACAATCATAAAGAGAAGAGGTGCAACAACTTGAGAGAGTATAGTCTTTAATTGTATTTCTTTAAAGTTTACAAACTCACAGACTTGAATAACCTTGGCATCAAATACTGCATTCACAAGATTCCAGCTCATCTTGAAACTGGTGAAAAATGTGACGGAAAGGCCTCCCATTAACATGAAAAACAGCACATATTTTGCCAGCAGATTTTAAAATGGTAGGTTTTAAAGATGAAACTCCAACTGGCATATTTTGAAAACAGCATTGTGTGAATACTCAAAAAGGATGAAAACAGGAGCATTTTTGACACTTTCAAAATGGCATTAATTATTTGGGAGATTGCAATGAGTTTGTGGCTGAATGAATGAACTGAAAATGAACTGAACTATAAAATTTCTTCCCTTTTTCAAATTTTGCCGGTATCATGTAAACCCTAGCTCAAATTTAGCCAGCACCAAAGTTTTCACCATCTTCAAAATTATATACACATAGACGTGTGAATGTTATCTAAGAGAGTGCAAAACCAGGAAATAGTTAGAGTACTGTATTATCTTCCTAAATTGCAGTGTGGAAGATATGCTAAAGACAGTAGACTTTGCTTAGTCCAAAAAAATGCATGCTGCAAAAATTGATATCAAATGCATCAGAGGGAATGCCAAAAGCAACAGAATTTTGAAGATTATCAAACATTTTACCAGAACTATTGGATATCATTTTGATATTGGAGCACTGAAGAATAGTCTCATCCTTTTGCCATATTTTGTTTATTGTAAATTAGGCTCATGGGGTTCCTTTTTAGCTTCCATATTTGCTTTTGTAAAGAAATATTAATAGGATCTCTCAGAAATCTGTTAAAGGGCGTGCAAGAATTAGGCAAATTTTAGTTTTTTGCAGTTTATTCTAGTTATTGTCAAAATACGGTATTCTGATTCTATGGTCATCATCAGCAGAAGCAAGCAAATTTTAGAAGGGGAGGGCAAGAATACATCTATTATGATTAGTTCATTTGAAAATAGCCTTGAATAACAACTCATCATGATAAACCCATAGATGCAACAAAGACACTGTAATCTGTAGAAAGAAAACTGTTAACTCCCAAAAAAATAACAACCAAAACAAACCTGTGACTAGAGAGTCAACTTTTGAATCCTGTAAATGAAAAAAAAATTAATCCTAAACCCTAAAAGGAAAGAAAGAAGGTAGAAACAACACTAAAGAAAAACACTGAATAATCAAAATTAACAAATTTTTTTCTTTCCTCAGTTGGCATTTGTGCCATAGTTCATATTGTTTGTTTAATTTCTCACAGGTTGGACAAATCTTAAGAAAATTGACTGCAGGAAGTGGCAAGAAGTTATCTCTTGAACTAGGAGGAAAATCACCAGTGGTTGTGTTTGACTCTGCTGATCTTGATAGCACAGTTGAAGGAGTTGTTCAGGCTATTTGGTTCAATCAGGGACAGGTAAAGTCTTCTTCTACTTTGATAAGATTTTATTATTAAAATGTTTAAGCAGTCTTGGTGAAAATGCTTTGAAAACCAAGGAAGGAAAATCAACTTAGATCTCTTTGTTTCCTACTGAAACATATGAACTATTTGACAGAAAATGGCTGATGGTTTCATTAGGCACTCATGTTACATGGCCTTTATACATTACTTTGACCAGAATTCTTTTGATTATGGTAAGAACTCTTGAGCTATTCCAAACACTGTAAATTTCTCTGAACAAGAATTCTTGGGCAGGAAAATGATGTGAAAAGTTGGCAGTAAGAAAGAGGAGGTCTTTTGATACCTTGCAAAAAAGAATTTAATTTGATAGTTCTGAAAATTGAAGGGTTTAAAAGAGGTGATCAATATCTTTGGTATGGTCTTGCCTTTCAAAATAACAAAAGAGGTTTTACTTATGGCAAGAAACTTTTCAGCTTATCAGGTTTTGGTTTTCTGTCAACTTAAAGACTTATTGCTAACCATGATTCTTTGTGGTACCAAGGCAAGGTTGACTTTCATATTATTTGAAAGCCATTTTTAGTGTATATATTCGTGCTAGACATATGACTTAAAGTCTCTTGTTTCCCTGTTTGCTTTGATTTGATGATGGTGCCTCGTTTAACAGAGACTCGTAACATTACTCTGAAAAACCTCACCCTATTTAGACTCAGACTCCGTGATTCCTAGGGCGTATTCTTTTGGGCATCTGCTGAAAATGGTAGAGTTGGTAGAAGATAAAATGCCCTTCTTTTGGTACCCTTCTACCAAAAACGGTAGACTTCGCAGACTTTTTACAAAAGCCCATTCTTTTGGTCATTCCGTTTTCGGTAGACTTCAGAGAGATTTTTGACGTATTCTTTTGGGCTCTTCTGAAAACGGTAGAGATCCGAGGCTTCGGAAACCTTCTGCTTCTGAATCTGGCAGACTTTATAAAGATCGTGAATGAAATTTCTCAAAAACATTCGAAAAACAATGACACTTTGCAGATGCTTTTCTCTTGGGATTGGTATAACGAAAGTACATTACAATGCAATGGTTTCAATTCGCTCGGTTGAACAACAACATTCGAATTATCATTTCTTCAGCATTCCATTCCCATTCTTTTGGCATTTTTCTCTGCGAAGTCTGCCAAATCTACCGTTTTCAGAATTCCCATTCTTTTTGGCAACTGAAAGTTTTCTCTTTGAAGCCTACCGTTTTCAGAAGACTTCGCAGATTTCAGATGCCCAAAAGAATACGCCCCTAGATTACCAATCAGGTTTTGAGATCTGTGCATTACTATGGTTACAGCAAATGATAGAAGTTTTGTGGGATTGAAGGACTGATACCATTCCCACAGGATTCGAGATTCGAAGCTGTGATTCCATCATAATTCCATTGATGATTGCAGAAAATAGGGTCAGGACTTCACTTTTTCATTATTAGTCCCTGTTGATCGAAGTTTACCGCAGGGATGTATGGGACCCATTGCCATAAGTCAACATTCTTGTTATCTTGTTTTTCATTCAGTGCACTAAGAATCATGTTTTAATAACGATCTTTAAATGCACTTCCAATTTCTGTGCAGGTTTGCAGTGCAGGATCAAGACTGTTGGTTCAGGAGAGTGTTGCAGAGAAATTGATTCACAAATTGAAAGAAAGGATGAAGCATTTGAGATTAGGCCATTCACTTGATAAATGTATTGACATGGGACCAATTGTTGATGAATCACAAAGGAAGTCTATTGATGAATTTGTGCAACATGCAAAGAACGAGGGAGCAGAGGTTTGTCAGTTTTTTAAACTGTTAAACATTAATTTAGGTGGTTGATGAAAATCAGTCATTCCAGCATTGTTTTGTAGTTAACTAACAAAGCTTTGTAGCCACTATTTTTCTTATTTCATGGAGATCACCACAGATTGAGGAAAATAATGAGAATAAAACCTATCGAAATTTATCAAAAGCAAGGGATCGATTTTGATCAGCTATGGTGCAACGACACAAAAAGCATATCATCCTGGGAATATACAATGATATTGCACTGGGAATTTGGAGATAGATATCCATCACCAAGTTTCCTGGATATTGGTACAGTTTGTTTTTAAGGTCAAACTTGGCGCACTCAATGACTACTTTTTCATATGCAATTATCGTCTTTCGCTTACTGAATCATTACTCTTTTAGGTTTACCAAGCATGCTCTTCCTTGCCCACGAGTGGCTGTTTTTATCCACCAACTCTTGTTACGAACGTCTCCACAACATCTAGAATCGTCATGGAGGAGGTAAGGGAATTCTATCTAAAAGTCTTATATTAGTACAGTACTATTTGATTAATATTTTCTCTTAACACTCCAGAGGTCCACAAAAGTTTTTCTTTCGAGATTTTTTTATTTTACGCTGATTTAGTGGATCGTACAATTTTTTTTCAATTTTTTTTTGAGTGGGCTTTTCAGGATTTCTAGTTACAGAAAGCTAATTTAGGCCCACTGTGCATGCCGAATCCAGGCATGGGACCCATAGTTTAACGTTCCTTCGGAATGACGACGAGGTAAGTTGTGCAGTCAGGCCTCCGAGGTCACCATTCCGGAGTTTGACCTCACTCGACCGAGCTTAACTTCAGTTATATGACGATAACTGTTTAAGCCACTCAGCACTCACCCTGAGTAGTTCGTGCAAATTGCTAATAGAATATCACAGATTACTTGGTGAAAACACATGAACCAACAACTTAAGTTTAAACTAAATATTACATAAAAGAAATGCCTATATTACATACAAGTCTATGATTGATTTCTTGGTAGCTGTAAAATAAGCAAAGAAAGTGCAGGTGAGAAACCAAAATGCAAATGGACTATGACCGTCTTTATTCCACCCAAAGGTATTCGGACCAGTACTCACGGTGATGAAACGGTGATCACATTTAGAACAGCGGAAGAAGCGATCAGTCTTGCTAATAATACTCAATATGACCTTGCTGCAACTGTATGGGATGAGAATTTGTGAGATAGATATGTGAAGCGGTGGCATGGCTGTCAGGTTTATAACTATGATTGTATTTATTCCATCCCATAGGTATTCGGACCAGTACTCACGGTGATGACATTTAGAACAGCGAAAGAAGCGATCAGTCTTGCTAACAATACTCGATACGGCCTGGCTGCAAGTGTATGGAGCGAGAATATTGGCCTTGCGATGGAAGTAGCAAGTAATATCAAAGCTGGAAGTGTTTGGATTAATAATCACAATCAATTTGATGCTGCTGCTGGGTTTGGTGGATACAAGGAAAGTGGCTATGGAAGAGATGGTGGAAAAGAGGTACATGATGATTTCTGTTAAAATCTGTTTGCTCGACTGCCAGCAACCTGACAAAGAGAAATCCGTTTTCTCGACTGCCAGCAAGTCGATAAAGACTCTCATTTATCTTTGCTGGATTTGTATACGTAGAAGAACTGTCTGCGCTGTCAAGGACGGGGACGAGGCAAAGGGTATCAGCTTCACGATTTTTCATTTAGAATGAAGATTTTGGGTGTGGTAAATCTATATTTTTCCAAAATTGATAGTTACTGAATTGTTTTCTCACATTAATTTGGTTCGGTCTTTTTGAGAGATTATTAGTTTACGTCGGTGTGTAAGAGATTATAATTGACCATGAATGGAAGTGGTACTGCCAAAAATTGTTCCTGTAATTGCTTATATTTCAAATTATGATAATTCCTTCATTACATTTCATCGATTTCAAAACGAGCGAATTACTTTGAAGGTGAGGCGCTGCATTTCTTAAAGAGCCACTTGAAAGGAATTGAGATGGTTATAGCTGGCCTGGGTCAAGTTAAGAGTACATCCTATTATACAGGGTATTTCAGAAAAAACGCGACCCACTTTTATTCGAGCATCTTTAGAGAATAATTAAATTTAAACCAATTTGAGGCATACCATCTGAAAGTGCAATCGATCTTCTTTCTAATGATATCTAATGATCGGTTGGGTGGATTTATTCAATGTTTCATTGCTTAATTGATGTTTTCGTAAGTGTGGCCAATGCCGGAAAGTGATAGGGCATTTACATAGACGATAATTCACCTTTGTGAGAGCATATTCTACTTTTTTTGATTTCAGGGTCTCTACGAATACGTGAAGCCAAGTTGGCAAGGCAAAGCCAGACCAGATGTCCTTAAATTTGATATAAAGAACTTTGGACCACCATCGTTTCCACATGTATTGAATCCAAACGAAAATCCTGTCGGCAATGGACAGTCGAGTGAACAAAAGTAAGTCTGAATCTTTATTGGCACAATTTCTGATTATTTATATGTAAAGAAAATTTACAATTATATAAATTCGTCCAACTTTACCTATTAATATCTTAGGATGTGGGGGGGGGGACACTCTCCTTGATTAGTTTACCTTTTGAGAGAGCTCCTCCTTTAAGTAATTCTCTGATTACAATTTATTTAGCTCCTCTTTGTATTTTTATTAATTGTATTGATATTGTATTGATTTCCTGTAATATTGCAATCTTTGTAGTTTAGTTGTTCGTTTGCATACTTAGGACTATAGATCGTAAATGGTGAAATTTCAATCATATGAAACTGAACCTGAACTTGAAACTGAACAAACCGAGCTGCGTAAATGGTGCGAAACCCATGTGACTAATGGACCTTGTAGCTATTCTGAAAAGAATCAGAATCGAACGATGATTTGCTACATTTTGTAGAATTTTCGAATTTGTTCACAATTGTGGTAGAAGCTCTAACGCCACTCGATCGAATGTCGACATTATTACATAGAAGGAATGTACATAATTCATTACTAAAAATCGGGACAGAACGATTTTCTGGTACATTTTCTTACAGAATTTTCGAATCTGCAAAAATATCGTTGACATTATGATATGGATGAAATTGTCGCTCGATCAAAACTCTTTTTAAGAATATCGAAAAAGGTCTATCCTTGTTTATCTGTGTAGAGTTTAGACATTAAAATTCTTATTTGGTCTTATTTCGATGATTGTGCAACTCACTCAGTAACATTTTGGTGTTTCGAACTTCGCAGGATCGACCGAACACACAAATTATTTGTTGGAGGTAAACAAAAGCGACCAGATGCAAATTATTCTCGTACAATTTTGAATATCGATGGCAAAATAATTGGTCAAGTTGGAGATGGTAATCGAAAAGATATTCGTGATGCTGTGGAAGCTGCTGCTGGAGCATTGCCAGGGTATAAAATTTTAGATTTTCTGTTCCCAGCTAATTTGGCCCTGCAGCACATTTTGATTTTAGCTTTTCTGGACATTTCTGTTTACAGTATTTCATTTATTTCGTGGTGTTTCTACGAATTGTAGACATTTTATTCCATGCCCATTGCTTGGTTGTCTGTCATACTCTTTAAGCGATATTTTTTTATCGATAATTCATTCATCTCCCTTTGAGCGTAGTACAAGTGCCATGTCGGTCGAGTCAACCAAACCAATCCCAATTTGCATGACTACTGCTCCCTTGATATCAAGGTAATGATATTGGCAAATATGTTGTTTTATGTTTAAATGGTTTTTCAACTTTACTTTGCTGATGTCTTCCACTCCGTTCTTCCACGCCAGGATTTGTAGAGAAAGTAAATTGCGGAAACTTCAAACATAGCATAAAATTCCGAGGAGACTTTTGATATATTGGTGCCGTACAGCGATCTTATCTTATTTGGAAGATGAAATCACCCATAATAATTTTGTTTTTCTTTTTTTGTTCATGTTGAAAAGCTAAAAAGTTAAAAGAAATACAATATTCTGTGCCGTCCATAGCAAAAATAGACTCAACCTCACCAGGTGCTGGCTATGCACGGCACTTCACAATTCCATGAACAGCAATTTAAGCACTCTGAGTACTATGGAACTTTCATTCTTCCATGGGAATAACGCGTGATAAAACATTTACAAGTCATTGTTGTATGAGAGAAATGTTTGGAAAATTTAATCGTGGTTTCATATTGTTTTTGATGGTTTCTTCAAAGGGCTTTCTCTAGAAAATTCCTTCCTGTTTCAGAACGGAATGGCGGATTTTAGTGAGATAGATTTTAAAGATCATTTCAACTTGTTCACTGTTAGGTAATATATTTGCCATTATCACCCTATTTCAAGACAGCAACTCTGTTAACCAAAGTTATTGGCTTAAACGTTCGATGCGACGTAATGATGGAGCATTATTACGGAGTAATACACGTTAATTACGTACAACTGAGCTTCGAATTCGAAGCACAGATCAAGCTTCGATTACGTCGAGCAGCAACTTCCAACAGCAACAAGTGGCTTCGTCTGCAATGGCTTCATGCTAGGCAAACGATCATTTTGGCTTGAAGGTCATAATTTTACTTACGATTATAAGCTAAATGATAACTGTTTCCTTCGGGCAATACCGAAGCTATTAACCTTCGGCCTCTGCACAAACCTCGCAAGCTCGGTCTTGTTTTAACAGCTTCGGGTTAATTTTCTCTGGCATTGCCCTCGGAATCGTTTGTTGTAGACTTAGTAAAACTATTGCCTTGATATCCATAGAGTTGTTGCCCTGTTGCCTTTCAAGGGGGCAGAGTATTTTTAGTGACTCACAAGGTAATGTTTTCCCATATTTGATTTGCAGATGGAGCAAAAGGACAGGCCACAACAAAGCTCAGATCATTTACTACATCGCAGAAAATCTAGAACTAAGACAGAAGGAAATCGCCAGCCAATTGGCTGATGAGACGAACATCAAATGTACTGAAGCAGAACAGCAAGTTGCTGTGGCAATAAAGCGATTATTTCACTGGGCGGCGTATGCTGATAAGTATGGCGGTAGCGTGCAAGTAAGCCCCTTAGACCCGCTCACACTGACGCGGTTATTTTCTTATTCATTACATTTCAAAGGAAGATAATTCACTTATTAACTAAAATGATTTTTGATGTAAAATTTTGAAAGAGACCTTTTAGCTTTTCTGAAAAAGAATGTAGAACGAACGATATTTCGATATTTCATTACAATTGTAGAATTTTCGAATTGCACAATTGCGATCGAAGCTCTAACGTCACTCTATCGCACCTCGCGTATAAAATTGTATAAAAATATCGCTCGATCCAGGCTCGTTTGTAGAATAGCTAAAAGGTCTGTAGCCTTAAATAGTGGAGTCATCTTAATAAACCCTTTGACATACAACAAACTTGTAACCTAGAGCATATATGAAAAGCACGATACACCAAGACCGTAATAAGATTAGTTTTGTAATTGCTTGGTGTCAAACTGCCAAAGTCCGTATAGAGCCCAGTGAATGTTTTCTTACGAAATAAATCAGTAACAAAATCGGAACCGTCCCAAGTGACCAAAACATCCAAGAAGGGTAGCGAGTTATCTTCTTCAATTTCATAAGTAAATTTAATATTCCGATACTGTCCGTTGAGATACGCCAGAAACTTTTCAACATGCTCTACTTTTTCGAATAAACAATAAGTATCGTCAACATATCTACGGTATAATATTGGCTTAAATTCAGAGGGGCAATTCGCCATAAACTTAGTTTCGAGAACTGACATGAAAATATTTGCTAATGTAGGCCCCAGTGGGGATCCCATTGCCACTCCATCTAGTTGATCAAATAACCGCCCATTGAGCAAAAAATGATTCTCTTTAACGGCTAATTGCAACAGTTTTCGAAGCTGTTCCTTATTAAACGAACAATCATTATAAACATAAGTATCACTGTTTTCGAATACCAAATTAACTGCATAATCAATAGTTTCATCCAAAGGAATATTAGTAAACAAACTACTGACATCAAAGCTAGCCATATATAATTTAGTATCACTCTTAAAGTTGGTAATTTCCTTGACAAATGAGAACGTATTATAGACGGAATACTGGTTGATACTGAAAGGTTGAAAAATCGGGACGAGAAATTTAGCCAGCCTGTAATTGTAGGTTCCTATTGCTGACATTAAATTTACTTATGAAATTGAAGAAGATAACTCGCTACCCTTCTTGGATGTTTTGGTCACTTGGGACGGTTCCGATTTTGTTACTGATTTATTTCTTAAGAAAACATTCACTGGGCTCTATACGGACTTTGGCAGTTTGACACCAAGCAATTACAAAACTAATCTTATTACGGTCTTGGTGTATCGTGCTTTTCATATATGCTCTACTTACATAAGCTTTCATAAGCAATTATTGTTTATTAAACTTGTAACCTGTAGGGAAACTCTATCTACTCCAGTAAAGATCAACAATCAAAATATAAGATAAACCCGTAACTGGAGAGAAAACTGTTAAACGTGCAAGAAAATCAAGTAATCACTTACTAACAACGTTATTTCTCTTTCAATGGTATTTCACCATACTCTTTCACCAAATACGCGTTTCGTCGCACACTCTTAATTTGTTAACTACAAAAAGTACTCAAATACGTAGGTAGTAGTAAGGTGAGTCGAGTAAGATTGTTCCTTGGCCATGCCAGATATTTCAATAACATGAAATTCAAACAATAACTTTTCAAATACCGTTCGGAGAGGGATGGGAGGGGTAATCGCACCGAGAAAACTTGCTATCTTCCTGTGAAAACCCCACTTTTCATCGGGGCTTTCAAACTATTTTACAAGTTTGCCACGTTCGAATTCCTGCGTCGCATGCAGTAGTGGCAACAATCCTCGATTTCTGAATAGAGCCACTTCTTGTTCCCTTTTTTGCTGTGAATGAATTCATTCGTACTAGCTATATCTTATGATTTCGATATGTTGGACTGACCAATGAGGATACAACATTCGAAAACACGATTTGGTTTAATCTTTTTCAACTTGCCAGTCTGAATGGGACATAACATTGCTTTAAGAGATACTAAGATGTCGCAAAGTGGAGCAAAATATTGATAACGAAGCATTCTTTATTTCTTGAAGTTATTGTGTATATTGTCTTATTTGTCTTCAGGAAACTCAGCAATACGGCACGGTTTTACGAGTACATGATCCAATTGGTGTTGTTGCGATTGCTTGCCCTGACGAATCTCCTTTGCTCTCCTTCATCTCTTTGCTTGCACCAGCAATTGCCCGTGGAAATACCATCATTATTATCCCAAGTGAAAAGCATCCTCTCAGCGCAATGGATGTCTGCCAGGTAAGTTTTTGGATGGTTGGCTCTTTATGCTTTTCCCAACAGCAATGTAAGGTTCCCGGTTGCGCTTGTTGAAAATATTCAGCGTCTAAATTGTCTCATCAGTATTTTGTGTACAATTATTTGTTGAAAATTGCTTAAAAGAGAGTTCACACATTGCGGGCATCGATATGCATTTAGGCATATTTTTTGCAGTGCGAAAGACACAAAGTGACCGTGGGGTGTGCGACGGTGTAATCCTGTGACTTTGCAACCAGAACATTCAGATGGATAGGGTTCATTCTCAAGTAGAGACCCATCACGTGAGTGTCATGACAAGGGGTCACGGACTCGATTGGTTTACTTCTTGGAGCTAAAAGGAGCTAAAAGTGCGACATCATTTTCACTTCACTTAATATACCTCGGTTCGTGTATTCTTTCGGGCAGCAGATTTGGGTTCAAAACTCTGTCAACTCATTCCTTATTGTCTCAGGGAAAGTGTATAGTTGATATTTCAAATAGTTGATTGCTTTAGCTCTTGGATCCTAAAACGGCTCATGTACAAAAAAGACAAGTTTTCCAGGTTGTGATGCCTTTCCAAATGCCATATGTTATTCTTAGAATGAAGAAAGGTCAAACGTTCATCCGAACGCCAATTTCATTTACTAAACCTAACGTTTAGGCAGTCAAATTCAAAATACTTGCTTGAAAGTCAGTTGCAGTTCTCAAAATAACCCACGATTCCCTGGGTTTCTTTCAAAAATTACCGAAACGTTTCTAGTATATGACATCTCTCGGCCGTGGAGACATGACTTTTTCTAAACTCTACTCGTTTTAGTCTGTTTCAAATTAGATGTCACCTGCAAAACCGCGAAAGACAACAACATAAGTAAGATATGAATTGCATCTACCCATTTAACTTTTTCTACTGGATGTGAGACAGTCTTCTTCTTTTATCTAGGTCTTCGAGACATCGGACGTCCCTCCTGGTGTCATCAATATCGTCACCGGAAGTAGAGAACACCTGACTAAAATCCTGACTGAGCATCAAAATGTAAACGCTGTGTGGTACTTCGGCTCCGCGGAGGGAAGCAAATTCGTTGAAGCAACCTCTGCGTTTAACATCAAACGAACTTGGGTGAATTATGGCGAATCACGTGACTGGTTTGATGAGCAACAAGGTCAAGGGGAAGAATTCTTAATCAGATCTGTAGAGTGCAAGAGTGTATGGATTCCAATGGGACATATTTTCGCAAACTGAAACTGAACCTATCGAGGCGATTTGGAAGAACAGATGACTGTATCAGTGTGAATGTAGAATGGGGTATGATTTTTAGTGGTGGTAAATTTCGCGGTAAATTTAGTACTGTCTGGTAAAGTTGGAAACGAATGGGTGGTTGCATCAGTGTTGATGTTAGGGCTCTGTCAGCCAAAATTGAACGACCTTTTAGCTCTTTACAAGGGAGTCTGGGTCGAGCAACATTTTTAGCTATGTTTTTCTTCAAACGCGAGGTTTGATTGGCGTTAGAGATACTATCACTATTGTGCAGGCTTGAAGATTCTGCAAAAGCAGAATGTAGCAAGATATCGCTCGATTCACACACTTGCAGAATAGCTGAAGGCCTTTCAAGGGAGAATAAATTGGCTGGTTTGAAACATTAGACCAGATAGCACTTTACTGTATAGAATTGGTCCAATATTGTATTTTTAGAATACTTAATATGAAAAATTTACTTGTCTGACAAGTAGAAATGCGAGCGCATATTTCACCACAATGAATCTGCGGGATCTTGTGTCCAGTCAATAGACCTTATAGCTATTCTAAAAAAGAATCTGAATCGAACGATGTCATGATGCATTTTGAAGAATTTTCGAATGTGCATAATAGTGATAGAAGCTCTAACACCACTCAATAGAAGCTTGCGTATAAAATTGTATAAAAATAGCGCTCGATCCAGCCTCTTATGTAGAATAGCTAAAAGGTTAATGGTATCGTTTTGTAGTGGGTTTTCCAGGAGATGAAACCTGTTATTATTTTACTTATTTATTGCTGCCAGTTATGCTCAAGTATCTGCTAAATTGAACATCATTGATTGAAGGAAATTGTGACAGTGGTTCGATGACGTTTTTGATTTCGTCCTGGTCGCAAAGGCATATATTGTCAGGCAAAAGGATTCGGTTTTCGAAGAGAGGAAGCGATTTGCCTGTCTGAAGGTCATTTCATTTAATCAAAATTCAAGCTATCAACTAATATCCTTACGAGCTCTACTAATAGACGATTGCGCTAAAGATGGCGGCGAGGAATTTTTTACCGAGATGCACTGCGTACTTTAATCGAATTCCTATAGAATCGTCAAAGATTTGTAATTCGAACGTGGTGCATCTCGGTAAAAAGTTCCTAGCCGCCATCTTTAGCGCAATCCTCTATTGGTGGGGGTCGTAGGGACTGACATTTCATGGTTTCTAGCTGTTTTTGGAACGGTTTAATGGTTTTTGGTCGTAAAAATGACGGTTTTGCAGTTCCTCTCTTTCTCAAAGGTTTCCAAATTTCTTCACAAAATTTGATTCGAGAAGTCAGATGATTACAAAATAGAAGATAAAAGCTGCAAATAGTCGTCCAGTACGATATGATTTTGTGAATATTCGACTAAATTTTACCTTTTCCAATGAATTTAAGGGATTCGAATTAGCTTTTCCTTTTTTGGGTCATAATAATGATGACGAGGTAGCGTCTGCAGCACAGAGCCAAGGCGGTATATGCAAAGTTCGACAAAATGTTGTGACGAGTTCAGCTGAATTTTGAGGCAGTTTTACAGTTCTTCTGAAATATTTTGGCGGTTTTATGGTTTTCATTGACCCCCTACGACCCCCATGTGAAGAGTATATTTCACGCCACTCAATCAAATCAAAATGAACAGAAAAAACAAAATATCATGGTCAACCGCGTTGAAGGTGCGAAATCTCTTTTTGAGGCTGCCAAATCGTTTTGTCATCAAGCCCGCGTTTTTTGCCTGTCTGTCTTCACGGAACAATCACACAGCGACTCCACTCAAGGATCGAACCAGGCCAAAAAATGGGGGGGGGGGGGTTGGTTTTCTGATTTCTAGTAGTTGTCTTGTTGGCGAAAGACCTCCTTACCAGACCTCCAGACCTCCTTATGAATAATGATTATAATAACAATGACAATGTTTACATAGGGTAAATGTCTTCAACACATGAGGTGCTGTTGTCAACCAGGGCCGTGTAAAATTTTTGACTTTCTGATGCAGCGCAGAAACAAACTCTGTAAAACGGGTCTGTGAGGCCAAGCAAATGCGCAAATGCGAAATATTGCCTTAAAGGTGGTGTTTTTTAAGCTTGTTTAAAACTTTTGATAATTTGTCGGAGATCTATTTCTCCTTTGCGCAAGTCCAGTATGAGTCCAAGACGATGTCTGTTTATTCAGTCCCTTCCCCTGTTTCGTGATTACAATGCCATCGTGTTGAGGAACACTTCTGGATCCTGCAGCTCAAATCTCCTTTTTCGGAAGGACAGATCAGCGAATCGGTCGAAGGGCATTTCGCTCGCACTCAAAAATTCTCGTACACCTTTGGCAAAAATTCTTATCTTCAGAAATCCTCTTGTTCTGAAGAAATGTCACGCTCCTATTCGAACGAGTGAAAACTGGATATCAAAGCAAAGCAAGAAAAGAGCGCGAAGCAAAGGTCAAGCAAGAACAACAACAGCGACCAACATTACGTGCCAAAGGTCATGTGCCAGACGTCACTGGTGAACGAGAGAGGAATCAAGAAGAAGGGAGAATTGATCAAACAGATGCAAATATTCGTAGCGATGATTTAAGCAATAACCATGGTTTTAGATATTTCTGAAGCTACTCATAGTGATCAACATCTTGAGCCACATAAAGGTATAACTTTCAGTGAAATTTTGTCACAGAAGCTTGGTATATAATTTGATGAACTTGTAAAAAGAATGGGCCTAAATCGTGATCTCCTTATTTCTATGTTTTGCCTGTTTCATGTTTGCAAGGTTTCTTTATGAAACGTTAATGCAACTTATGATTCAAGCAAAAAGAGCACAAGTTTATAAATTCATTGCTCTGATACTGCAAATTGTGCAGAGATCTGTAATAACATTTCCTCACCAATGTCTGATCGCACGTACTTTCCCTCTTTATGGCACAGAGAGACACTTCGAAACATTGCATGCAATTTGGGATGACAAGAGATTCAAGCATTTCTTTGCTGGTGGTATAGCTGGAGCAATATCTAGGACATGTGTCTCACCTTTAGAGAGGAATAAAATCCTTTTGCAGGTAGTACATCTTTGATGAAATTGTTGAAATGAAAGAAGAATTATCACAGTGACAATGAAAAGTTTTAGTATTGTTCATTGTGACAAACTTACCATAGGAAAATGGAAATAAACTCTTTGATTGGTTTATTTCAATCAGTGCCCCAGTTTAATAGTGCTTCTTCCATCCTCTCACACTGAATGATCCTATCTGATCTAGATTGAAAAGTTTGCAGAATGCGTTTGGGTTGTGTCTCCTTCATCAAGATCCCTTGCGTTACTGGATTTGTTTCACCAAACAATGAACGTTTTCTTTTCTTGCTGCTTAAAATTTTGCAGCTGGAACTGCAGTTGAAATTGAAAGTGCATGGAAGAGAAATCAGCTATGCAAGCCAAACTTTCCAATCCGTTATCCTATAATTTGTTCTGATGATATACCACAGTGTTGTCAGGGATGCAAACAGCCAAAGTTGTGAACCACAAGGAATCCCCCCTTAAAGAGCTCCAGATAGAGTGCAGACTCCCAAGATAAAAGTGACACTACTAACAATCTATTTCAATGACATCATATGCAAATATGCTTGTCTGTTGAGAACAAAAAACAAACAATAGCCATAATGGACATGACATCATAAGCCTAAACATTGATTCACTCTTAACAGAGCTGAAATAATGAGTCTAAACATCTGAGTTAGCACTTTGTCTCCCCAACAAAGTGTGACATTATTTCTTTCTTAACAATTAATTATTACATCAATCCAACTTTTCTGCTTATTGATAAAAAGACTTCTCCATTCTCATCTGCCTGCTTTCATTTCTCATGAGACCTTGACTGAGTCCTACTTGCTAGCATAGCGCCCTGCCTTTGCCTCAACTGAGTGACATTTTTGGTACTAACAGTAATTAAGTGAATGCATGCATGTAGAATGAAAGTGCTGTTTGAACAGTTTTTACTTTTTCATTTTAGCCACTCTTGAGTAATGAATAATCCTCCCCCACATATTAATTCAAAAAAAATTTTCCAACCTCAGCTTTTATTCCAACTTCCCCTTTTATTAATTTTTGGAAAAATGAAATGATGGTAAACGTCATTTTTGAATAAAGGCAAGAAAAAATCTCAAGAAGTGCATTCAACAGAACTAGAGTTTGTTGGTAAATTTATCAGTATTATCACTGTTCACATAAATGTATAAAAGATAAGACTATTTTCAGTTTCTCCAAGCACCCCATCCCCAATTGCTCCAACCCCTCCTGATTATTGTTATCAACCCCCTTTTATTCTCAGCCCCCCATTATTTAGTACTCAAGAGTATTGTAAAATGTCAACATGAAACAAAATGGTAATTTTTCACAATAGGACCTTAACATTAATTTGAATTATTTATTTGTGCAGTTGCAAGTACATGATGCTAAATTTCAAGGTGTCTTTGGAACCTTGAAGACAATATGGAAGGAAGAGGGATTCTTAGGATATTTCAAGGTAAGAAAAAGAATGAACTGAATTCTTTTGTAACTTAGCAACCTATTTGTTGGTTTTGAATCTTCAGATCTCTTAAAAGTCTTGTGACGGTTTGAGGAAAATCTCTCTTCTCCCAACAGGGGAATGGCATTAATGTGGCAAGGATCGCTCCATATACAGCAGTTCAGTTCATGACATATGAAGAGTGCAAAAAAGTAAATATTCACCTTTTATTGTACCCGTAAATGTAGGGTTTTTCCTAAAATTCTATTCTGATATGCCCAGGAGGGCACTTTTCACATATGCAATGCAGGGGTGTCAATCCAAGAATTTCCAGGTACGATACAGTAACCCAAAAATATCAGTTTACTGTATCTTTACTCAAACCCAAAAATATCAGCTCATTTCATGCTTTGACAACTGCAAAGGAACTTTAAAAAATCCCAAGATGATGTAAATTGGGGTCAGGATAATTATACCTCTAAAAAGCCAAAAAATATTATTTTCGACTAAATTTGAAGGCAGAAATATCATAGGTATAATGTCAGTTTTATTTTGACCCAAAATTATCACATATCTCCACAATATTCTTATCCAAAAATATCAGACTTACCTCCTTGCGTTGGCATATGCTGAGTGCCCCCCCCTTTCAGGCATGGTGGTATTGCAACAGTTTTTACTTCACTATATGTATTTCTTTTTCAGATTTAGATCAGAGTACGTATTAATCTTTATTACATGTTTGTATGACTGAAACACAAACTTTTGTGGCAAAGATCAAAGCATGATTGTAAACATCTGCAGGCAACAACATGTTTTCCCCAACCTTTGTGTTGATCCATTTCCCAGGGGGGGGTAACTTCACTAGATGGGGTTACGGGGTATGCCATTTGACATCTGAAATCAAAACATGAAATTTATCAATTTTGGTGAAAATGATACCCCAAAATTTATGGGCCATTGAAAATATATACCCCAAAAATTGTGACAAAATCCAAAATTATAACCAACTAGTAAGTGAAATTTGATTAAGATAAATACCCTAAAGAGTCATTTTTCTAAAATTTACGTCTGTTTGTGATTTTAACAAAAGTGATACCCCAAGATTTGTTTTCTGCTGGAAAAATGGCACCCAAAAATGGCATATCCCGTTCCAGCGTATCTGGTAGTCAACCCCCCTGGGTATTTACAAAATTTTTCATATGTTCAAATTATGTGAGCACTCAATAAAGGCTTCTGTGACTCCATCTTCTTTTGCTTTTTAGAGGATGAATATACCAGATGACCCAGCAGAACAGCACCCAGTAAAGAAGTTGACAGCTGGAGCAATTGCTGGTATCGTGTCAGTTGCAACAACTTACCCTATGGATCTTGTCAGGTAAGCAAAATTTACAATAACAGTTAGTAGAAATTCAAACAATTTTAACTCAATGGTGTACCTATGACATCTGCAAAAGATTTATAAAGTGCACTTGATGATGTCGCCATTTTTAGAATTACTATACATTTTAAACCTTTGGTTTTGGGTTGTTTAGCTTTGCAGCCTCAAAGCCAATCTTTTACTAGGTGTTGTGATGCAGTGGTGTAATTCTCTGGTTTTGAAGTCAGAATAGTCACGCAGAGTTGGCTCAATACTCAGTTGGACCCAACCAATTGAGCGTCATGACAAGGGATCACAGACTCGATTAGTGCTTAGTTACTTCTGCGATTCAGCGCTTGGCACTAAATACTGAAACTGCACTTTACCTTAATTTGATATTCAACATGCTGTACCAGATGAGTCAAGAAAAGTTTATCTGTTTTGCAGGCTGTGGAATGAAAAGTATGTGGCCAATATTTAAAGTTGAAATGTTAATCTATCAGTTAGGTGCTAACTTAGATGTGAAAATTCTGTTTGGTAGTCGCTCATTTTTGGATCCAAAAATAGAAAAATGTCGGAAAGAGGCATATATATGAACAAAAATCCCGTATTCCTTTCTGATCCATGGTTTACCCGCTATTGATATAAAAATTCTATTTCTGAAACTGACCATTGCATTGAATTTAACTTTTAATGCCAGTGGACTATAATGGAATTTAGAATTCCCGTGTCTATACGTGCCCATTGCAGATATTTTTTTTAACTTTTAGGTCTTAAAGAGATGAGTGATTCTACCAAGCGAAATTTGCTCATCTAAGTTATCCTTTGACTGATAGAATAACGTTTCAGTTTTGAATATAAGCCACATACTTTTTATTCCACAGCTCACCAAACCCGTAAACTTTTTATTGACTCACCCGGTATGTCCAAGCAACAAAGAGTTCTTTTTGATGTGTTGTGTGACCAGCCTATACTTAGAGTCGCGACGGGAACAAGGGATGTAAGGACCTTAGCATTTCTTGTCAAAAATGCAAGGGGTGATTGTTTCTACATCACAAAATTGTTTGCTTTCGTTTATTAAATGTTTCTCATGTTGAGAGCTATTTCAAGAAGGTAGTCCGAAATAGGATGAAACAGTATGGGTCCATGAGGGGAGCAGCCTCCTTGAAGTTTCAAAACTAGAACAGTACAAAGCAATTAATTCTCGCATTTATCTTAGGACTCGTCTAGCAGCACAAGGTGAAGGAACGCAAAAGAAATACAGGTAGGATCATTTATCCTTTTATCATCATTTATCATTTATATGTTTTATCAATTGCAGTCAAGGAATCTTGTGTGTAGAAATTACGATGTCAATGCCTTAGTTAGAACCTCATCAGCCACAAAAAATTTAAATGAAAACCTTTGTAATTTTGAATCCAGATCTTCCAGCCTGCTTTGTCTTTAGTGAGTTGTAGGATCAGGAATACCAGAGTGAATATTAAATCATAGACTCTATAAGTATTCTACAAGAGAGCGAGCCTGGTTCAAACGATGTTGTCATAAATTTTTACGGTAGGTTTGATTGAGTTGAATTAGAGCTTCTATCGCTATTGTGCACATTCGAAAATTCTACAAAATGTTAAGAAGTATCGTTCGGTTCAGATTCTTCTTCAGAATAGACATTTTAGCTATTCTGCAAAAGAGCATGGGTTGAGTGTCATTTTATACATGTTTATACGCAGGGTTCGATCGAGTGGCGCTAGGGCTCGGTCACTTTTGTGCACATTCGAAAATTCTAAAAATTATATCTTTCGGGACTTGAATTCTTCATAGATATTCAGAGGGTCTCTTTAACGTATCAAATCATGTCGCTTTCTTTCATTTTTCTTAGGGAGATATTTCACTGCTTTCATTTTTCTTAGGGGGATTTTTCACTGTTTTTCCACGATTCTGAAAGAAGAAGGTGGTCTATTATCTGGAAGTTTATTTAGAGGACTTGGACCTACGCTTATTGTAAGTATGATTTTGTGTGAGTTATTGAATTTTGGTGAAGTTGACCATAATAGCAAATGACTCTGAGTTGTTTTGATGGGCAGCACTGATTGTACCAGCATTAAAGGCAATTGCATTGAAATTACATTTGAGATGGAAAATTTGTTGATCTTGTATGTAAAGCCTAAATTTAAAATGCCAAGGAGCCCGCGGGCCTAGAAGCATTCCTCAAGGAATATTGGAAAGAAAGTACATATCTTTTTTGTGGTCCTCGAACGGATCAGGACCTTCTGGCAACTAGCCTGACACATCTCTTTCAGCGGCCATGCGTATATTTACTTTACTTAATGATTCTCTTTCCTTTAGGGTGTTGCTCCGTATGTTGGTTTGAATTTTCTAATATTTGAAACAACGAAAGGTAAGTTTTGTACATTATCACATTCCCATCGTTTATCTTCGTTATTATTCAAAGCTCCAAACAAGATTCTTTACCAGTTGGCCTAAAAGAGAATGCTTGAGATTCTAAATACTGTCTAAAAATTTCACTGTGCAACTAATGATGAAGTTTTTTATTGCTTATTTGCTTAATGTTTATGGCCTATTCAAGTTGGTTGTAAATAAAGATTTTTCAAATAGTTTTTGCAAAATTCAACAATTCAAATAAAGTACAAATGCTTTGTGCACAATTTAACGTTTTAATGCTCCAGAACATATCCACTAGCCAAAAACCGTGTAGGCAAGTATGTAATTGATAATGACCTGAAGAAGCAAGCAATGAATGACTGTCTGATATATGTTTTTCATGAATCGGAAACCTAGAAAATCCTGTCGTAGATTTCTTAATGGGGTATTAAATATTTCTTTTAAAGACTTCTTCATGGCATTTTCAGAGATATCAGGAATTTACCTTTCTCTGCCTGTCCAGAAGCTATGCAATACAATAATAACCAATTTCTCTTCTCCACACACAGGATGGTGTCTAAGATTTTTAAATAAAGATCTAGAAGAAGGGGAAGAACCTACGAAAGACCTTCCTGTTCCATACAAGCTGTTTTGCGGTTCAGTTGCTGGTGCTGTTTCTCAAACAAGTGAGTTGATACATATATTGATAAACGAGAGAATTATTTTATTCAAATAATTAAAATAAATGAACTGATCACCAAAAGATTTGAAGATGGAAGGAGTCTTTGCAAAGAGGCCACAACTTCACTCAAATATCGTATGGTAGCATTCAATTCGCCAAATCTCATGCATACCTGCATGGGTCCCCACGCCCATGTAGACATAGAGATGTTTTACTCACCCATCACACACATCTACCAGATGCCCCTAATAAAATAGTCCTATTTGACAAATCACAAGAAATTTTATTACTCAGCAGATCTTCAGATGTCTTTTCACTCAGCTCTTTTTAGGGTTGCTTGGTTTTGGACATACTGCCAGATCAATTTCTTTGTGCATGCATAGGGGCAACAATTTCAATGCATTTATGCAAGAAGCGCTTTCTATCATCGGAGAATTCAAGAATAACAGAAAATCTGAAAATGTTGACTATAGGCAAGGTTTACTGTTGTTCTTAAAAGTATATCTCAAAATATGGTTTTGTAATGCGTAATTTTTCTTCATTTTAGTATTAAAAACAATAATTTCATCATCTTTGAATATTTTGTTGGAAATGATAAAACTAACCAAAAGGACGATTTTTCCTAAGGTTTCAGTGGCGGACACTTTGATACCAAACATTAGGAGGCGAAGCTAGTGTTTCACCAAAAATCATTGTTTATTTCTATTGTTTTCAAACAAGAGATCTTTGTTCTAGTCAACATTTGGGGCCCCCACGTGTCCGCCACTGAAAGGTTTTATAATCGATGTTTGGTGATTTCTTAAGGGCCTTGTTCATCCAGCCATAGTCATAAACATTCTTTGCACGTGTCGTCTCTCGGTTGGCCCGTAGTCATAAAGAGAGAACTGCTCTGGCACGTGCAAGGAATGCAAGATGAAACAGACCCTTTAAACAGGAGTCATTTTTGGGACACCTGGTAGCATTTGATGACTCTTTGTATAGTGACATATCCAATCGATGTAATTCATTGTTCATCCAGCCATAGTTATAAGCATTCTTTGTACTCTGGAGTATCGAATAAACGGGGGGGGGATGAGAATAATCGGGGGGGGGGGGAGCTGGAAATGGCTCAATATAACAGTAATCGGGGGGGTTGGAATAATCGGTGGGGGGTCTTGGAGAAATAGAAAATAGTCGTTTTCTTAGGTAAACACGTCTCTTATATATATTTATGTGAACAGTGATGTTACTAATACATTTACTTTTGAGTTCTGTTTCTGTTGAATGCACTTCTTGCGACTCTTTCTTGCGTTTATTCAGAAATTATGTTTACTATCATTTCATTTTTCCAAAAATTAATAAAAGGGGGGGGGGTTGGAATAAGAGCGGGGGGGGGGTTGGAAAATTTTTCAAAAATTAATAAGCGGGGGGGGGACAATTATTCGGTACTCGAGAGTACGTGTCGTCTCTCGGTTGGCCCGTAGTCATTAAGAGAGAACTGCTCTGGCACGTGCAAGGAATGCTGGGTGAAACAGACCCTTTAAACAGGAGTCCTTTTCGGGACACACGGTAGGATTTGATGACTCTTTGTATAGTGACATATCCAATCGATGTAATTCGACGGAGAATGCAAATGAAAGGGACAAGTGGAAGCACATTTGCGTACAACTCAACGCTGCATGCTTGTAAACTGATATTCCAAAAAGAAGGAATTTATGGCTTGTACAAAGGAAATGTTCCGAATTTAGTCAAGGTAAGTAATATCTAAATGTTTTTGCTGTCATCATCATTTAGCAGTGCTAGATTTAGACTCATCCCTTTGCATATAAGTTGTCGACTTTTCATGTAAAAACTAAGAGCAGAAATGACTTTCTATCGTAAAAACTGACAACGCCATTGCACCTAGAACCGAGAACAGAATCCAGAAAAAGATCAGGCCTTCCGCAAAATGACAATTTCATTAGGTAAACCTTTCCTCATTTTTTATCAAATAAAAACCACATTCCTCGAAGTCCCTGCGTTGGTTTAACCTTTGAACCTAGAAGCCATTTGCTGTTTCCATGGAAACCGAAATTTTCCTAGAGTTTCATTGCAGAAATTACTGAACGTTCCTCAAAGATACCATTACCAAGCAAAACCTTGCCTCCGGCTGATGGCTGTGGAGCCGTCAATTCTTCTCTCTGAGTTAACATTGATACTTAGATGATTAAAGGCTAAAGACAGGGCCGAAGCCAATGGGGGGCTGGGGGGGCCGAGCGCCCCCCAGGAGGCCATTTGTCGGAAAATTTTACTCTCTTGTCGGAAATTTAAGTGATTTAAATGGCTAATTCTGGAGGATTTTGAGGAGAAATAATGCATAAGACATTAATTTATTAGTGTTAAAACATAGATTCCAGCAGAAATTATTGACTTTATTGCATATTTTTGATTGATATTGACTAATTGTGTTGATTTCAACGTTGGATTGCGAAATGTGGCCAAATTTTAGTTACCGAGGAGCTAGATCTGTCATATAATGCATGAATTAAACGTACGTTCCTACAACCGTTGTTGTTGCTGTTGCTGTGAATGGTTTTTTCGTCGGAAAATTTTTGTTTTTCGCCCCCCTACACAGTCATGGCTGGTATCGGCCCTGGCTAAAGATGGCGGTAAGGAAGTTTTTGCCAAAATGCATTGTGTTCTTTAATCGAGTTCTTAGAACGCATTGCACCTTGGTAAGAAGTTCCTCGCTGCCATTCGTAGCGTCATTGTCTTTTACCATAGATTTATGCCATATTTTGGTTTAGGTTGCGCCGGCCATCGGCATTCAATTTGCTGCATATGAAGTTTGTAGGAGTTTGCTGTATGGAGAGAAAGTACGATGGGTACATTAGGACTCAAATTTGTTGCTCGTTTTCTGCTTAGATAGGTATGTGTATTTATCAAATTATTGTATTATATAGCTTTTTCGTATTTCGTAGATAATTTAAGAGAATTTTTGGCTATTGTATGTTTCCCAAATGAACAGGAACCTTTTCTTTCAGGTTTAGCAACGAGAATTAAGATAAGGATGATTATTGAATTTTGGATCTGAGGCTTGTTAGACTTACGCTAAGTCGATTTCGTCAACTCAGCCAAAATGCGGACGAAAGGTCCTGCGGAGGAGGCTTCCCTTTCAAACGTTTTGTAAAATGTTTTCTTTAAAATTTACATGAGCAGAGGAAGTAGACTTGGGGCAAGTCTTGAGGTTGGTTAGCTGTTGTTATTTTTGCTTAATTTTAAAGTTAATTCTGATTTCATTTCAACTAAAAAGGAATCGATTTAGTTATTCTATTTAATTTTAAGGCTATGTAAGTTAGATCATGGGTCGCAGGAAACGAAGTGATTGTTAAAAATGTAAACGCAAACATACCTGTGTCTTTATCTTGGCTTCTTCTGCCTTTCTTGGCCTTACTTTGCTTCGCTACCACAGCTCAATTCACTGATTCGCTTTTGCAGAGAAACTGAATTAGGCCAGTACAAACTCGAATCAGTGAATTGAGCTGTGGCAGCGAAGCAAAGTAAGGCCAAGAAAGGCAGAAGAAACCATAATATAGACACAGGTATGTTTGCGTTTACATTTTAAACTATCACTTCGTTTCCTGCTACCCATTGTTAGATATGCTCTGGATTTTTAGATAAAGAATGAGCGGAAAGTCTAGCTGCGTGCATCCCATATTAATATGGTACGTTGCAGTACTTTTTTGTGAAATCTGTCAACGGCTTTTTGTTTTACAATTTTAGAGAAATGACACATGATCTTGCTCTTGCCAATAAAATTGTGAATCAGTCCAAAGATTCACCTGACAGTAATAACTAGAACCTAATGAAAGTACAAATACACTCCTAACATGACTGTAATTTTACCAAACATTATTGTAATGAAAATCACTAAAAGCCAATAAAAGCACTTTTACAGTTCTAAGATTTTACGTAACATTTCTATAATATAAATAAATAGAAGCTGATAAAAGAACTAATGCTGTCATGAGATTTCATAAGATATTTATTGCTAATTTTATGCCAACACTGCAATCATGCACCATATTTTAGGGTAAAGTAATTTTGAGAATATTTTTGCAAGAATCTGATTTGAAATTTGTCGATTTTGAACAAAATGCTGCCTTAAAAAGTTGTGTTTATTTGGTGAGGCCCTCCTGGAATACTGGCAACCTTGGATGCCCCAAAGAATTTCCCACAATTGATGCCTACTGACAGTAGTGCTGTTGCGTGTAGGCCCATCTAAAATTCTTTGAAGGCCTTTCTAATGTTAGACGTTCGTTTACCGTTTCGCAACGCAGATAGCATAGTTAGGGTCTGGTCTCCTGTTGTTCGTTATGGTTGTAGGAGGAATAACAAGGCATCACAGAAATTGAAATGATTGCCGAGGAGGCCGAGGAGACTTCCTGTACCAAAGTCAAAATACAGGAATGTTGGAGTGTCCAGAAATGTAAAAGATTTGCAGCAGTATGTAGAGTTTCCGTTTCAAAATGGCTCCAGATTTCCACAGTTTTACAACAGATCTCTTGAAAAAACAACGAAATTTAAAAGTTCCATCATGTTGCAGCCACAAAACGAGCAGGAAAGACCCGTATCTGAAATTTGATGTTGTTTGACACTCTCGGTGGTGGGCCTAAAGCAAACTGTGGCATTATGTTTATGAAATAAGACCTTTCTATCCGCCTGAAACGTAAGGAAGAAAGTTGATACAGATTTGAACATCAAAAGATGAATAAGTTTTGTTATTTTAACAATCTTGGAACATTAAAACTTTCTGTTATGCTCGGCGAACTCGGCTTTGGGCGTAATTGAATTTAATCGAAAGCAAATGTCTAGGAAATCTTATTTTCTGCTGTAAGGGATTAGCCAGTATTATCTTGAGCATTCGTGCGGAATTTCAATAGATTTCTTCCATTGATTTTGGTTAACCAAAATTCCCCTCTGCTCTGTTGGCATTTGTATCAATTTACAAACGACGCAATTGCTCGGCATATGTTTCTACGGCTTTTCGCGCGTTTACATTGCGAGAAATCTGCAACGAAAGCCGAGTGTTTTTCTCGGAAGATTTAGAGACAAAAAGGAGGTAATTTTTGTGTAAGCGAAAAACTAAGCAAATCCTCTCGAGTACCTAATAATCGTCATGCGCTTATTAATTTTTGAGGATTTTCAGACCTAAACGTTTATTCCAACCTATCAATTCTTGAAAAATTGGAATGATAGTAAACGTCACTGTGAAAAGCAATTAAAATCATCGTTTGGCCCTACAAATGTCTCACTGTAAGCTTTGGCTAGCAATGAAAGGCATTTAGAATGCTTCAAAAACCTATAGCCTAGCCAACCATCATGATTCCTTTCTGAAGTATTTTTAGGATTATTCTGGCTAAAGCCATTTCGCCGATTTTCACCACCCTCACGACTGTTTCAAGCGCTAATCTAATGACCGCGATCCCTTTGGTCAGCGACGCGTGTCTGACAAAGCCCGCAAGCGCACTGCCCTAAATTACGTAATCCATAATGGCAGCACGATGTCAGCTGATATGTTATTTCGCAACTTCCTCGTTCACCACTGTAGGGCCAGTCACCAGCCAAGGTGCCAGCTTGGGAAGATGCGTTAAAGTTTCAACAGATTTTGATGAAATGCCGAAGCCAAAATGTTGTGTATGCAAATCAAGTACCTCAAAGAGATTTACTGACACACAAAGGTTCGACGAAGGCTGTTTGGTAAAATGTTTTGAGTTGCAGGAGGAGAGAGAAGGTGTCTTGTGCGATGCCTGTCGTCGTTTAGTATGTAAGAATAAGCAAGACAATAACCTAACTTTTCCTTTAGTTGTTGATTCAAAGGGAAAATGTGGCAAGTCCAATTTGAAGCAGGCTGTTGCCCAGCGCACAAGGCATCGTCTTTCTCCCAAGGATGATTCCTGCAATGCTAAAAGGCCAACGAGCGAATCTCTTGAAACTTTTACGCAACTGGGGCCCCACGGTAAGTTTCTCGATTTGCCAAAAGACATTTTGCTACGAGTCCTTTCTTTTCTTGCCCCACGAGAGCTTTTGATAATGCAGCTGGTTTGCGTTTTCATGTTTAGTTTTATAATTGAATATGATAAAGCTTTGTGGTACCCTCTTGTTTGCCAAATTGCCCCAGTGCTTATTTCAGCTGTAGATCAAGGCAAACTGCAAGTTCAGTCTTTTAAATCTTTGTTCTTGATTGCAAGTCAGCTGCACCCACAAAATCGCACTGATTTACAGGACAAAACAAATGATTGTCAAGCTCAGTTATACAGCATTCAGAGTACCTTGAATTTAACTGCAATTCGCTACCAAAATCTTACAAGGTTGCAAGGTAATCTGAGCACTGACCAAGAAATACTCTTCACTAGAATCTTAAAACACAAAATGGAGCGTAGTCCTGAAGGTATCCTTACTGCAAAGAACGAAAGGGGGAGGCCTCTGCATCTAACGGTAATACGTAAGCCAGAGACTGGGAGCCAAGAGGGATCATCACCATCATTGCGAGCACGCAGCGCAAAACTGGAAAAAATTGGAAAATTTGTTGCTAGTGCCTCAGCAAAAGACAATGAGGGAGATTTAGTATCTCAAAGGGCTTCCATGATCAGGCGTGATAAGAGGGCCTTTCTCGAAAGTGCAGTTCAAGCAGGTGTGACAGATTTCAAAAAGTTCAAACTCAGCCCAGAGGTAGCACTTGGATTAAAAGCTGAAATGCCCTTAGATTTATGGAGACTTGTTAAGCGCACACTTAATGACAACTTAGGTTTTGATTTCTTAGGCACGGAATCAAAATTGCGGGAGGGTCTGAAAGAGCATGGGGAATTTGTTTATGAAGCTGGGAACTTTGAGGCAGGAGGGAAAAAAGTCTCGTTTGTTAGAGTCACAAGCATCCTTGAGGTCATCCAAAAGAGTGTACTTGCACTGCACAGGAGTAAACAATTGATTCCAATCCCAAACACACCAGTAGATTGCTTACACGTCCTTGTAACTGGAGATAAGGGTGGCTCTTCCACAAAAATTTTGCTGCAATTCCAAAACTGTGAGAAGACACACTCTGTAAAAATGAGTAAACTACTGGGAGTGTTTGATGGAGCAAAAGATTCCCGTGAGTGCATAGTAAACGCTTTTGGACCACTGTTTTCCCAACTGCAAAAGCTTAGTGATGAGATTGCATCCCTCAAACTACCTTGTCCTCTCATTCTTGAAAGTTCCCCTCAGGTCCTCTTAAGAAAAACGTCTGACCTGGAAACATGTGCAAAGAACATAAGGTTAATTGCTAAGACTTACCCCCATTACTACAACACACAGAACCAAGCATACAATTCAAACTGCAGATCTTGCAAACATGCTAACAAAGAAGCTATAGGCAGCGAAGAGCATGGCAATCATTTTCAGTCTGTGAAAATATGCTATGGGGGTGATTGGGAATGGCTGGCAAGGTTACTTGGTCTAACAGGCCCCAATGGAAAGCATTTTTGCATGCACTGTTTGGTAACCTTGTCAGACATTCAAAAGGGGGTACCACATGCACCTGTTACATTTCAAAGGTACAAAGAAAAGGACAACAGAGAAAAAAAGATTTTTGATCGTAGACATCTTGAAAATATGGTTGACAAGGCACACAAATTTAATACAAATGGTTCAAAAAATCCAAGCCATTTTGAGAACTGTGAGGCCCTTCCCCTGGTTGGCACTAGAGGCTGGGTTATTGATAATGTTTCTGTACTTCCCCTGCATATTGCACTTGGGATAGGGCTGAGAAACCTAAATACCCTTGAAACTATCGCCCTCAGTCTTGACATGCAGATATTGGAAGCTAAGGGCAATACAAGTAACCTGATGCTATCATTGCTGCAGTCAGTTGAGGAAAAAACTTTGGAAGCCAGAGAACTGGAACAGAAACTTGAAAAAACCATGGAGGAAAAGATGGAACTTGAGGAGCGAATTAATCTTGAAAAGGGCATTCACTTGGACTTGATACAACGCCATAATGGTAAATATTCAGACAATTCAGCAGAAGCAATTGATTTCAGACGAAGTTTATCGAATCAAGACAAATTATTAAAGGACATAGTAAATAAAATCAAAACGATCAAGAAAGATATCAATGAAATGGAAACTTTTTTAGCGGTAACCAATCAAACAATACAATCCATGAAGGGACCTTTCAAGAAAAATTTGGACATGATTTTGGACACCATGAAATTAAAGAGGGCTGTTTACCATTCAGGTGCATTGATTGGAAATGATGTTCACAAGTTGACAAGAAAAGCACAAATAAAGTCACTTGCTTCAGCTTTTAAGCCAAAGTCCATCAATCTTCTGGATGGTACAACTGCTCTCTTTGGTGATTATAAGTTGGCTGAGAAGATCTATGTGCGACTGTCAAAATTTGCACAGTGCTATGAATTGTTCATGGCAGATAGGGTTCTCTGCAGACATGAAGTTGCTGTGTTGGCAGTCCGGTGTTTCAGCTTTGGCAATTGGCTACCTGTTCATTTCCCAGAAGACACTCTTGGCAGGAAGTTCCACCTCCTTTGCTATGATCTTCCACTTAAAGCTATAAGGTCTGGCATTGTGGGAATGGAAGCTGAACACTGCTCTGAGAGTATTCATCCCTTCTGGAACAAGTGGACCAGGACGTATGCTACCATTCAAGTCAAAGAATTGCAGTTGGCACTGGTTGCAAAGGCGCAGTGGCTTCACAGTAACACAGACATCCCTGACCTGCGAAAGGCAAAGAAACGGTGCTGTAGAAACTGCAGAGCCCCTATCAAATATAAAGTGAAATGTAAATGCCAGGTTTAATCCATACAATTTATCTGAATAAAGATTTGCCCTAAGGTACTCTGATTGTGTACAAGGGTATAAAATCATAACAAAATGGTCTAAATTTGGTACAGAAAACATGCAACAAAATTACAAAAAGTACACTTTACAAATGAAAAATACATGTCAGAGTAGCTTAGACATTTGGAAATTTGAAATTATGTTACACACTAAATCTTTAGAAAATAGATATATTCGTATAAGGATTGTGAAAGAGTTTATAAGAAGCTGCAGGTATTTTTCAACTAAATGATGGGGATTTCACTTTTTAGAAATGTCTACAAGATCTTTCCAGAGCAAAAGTATTTTTGCAGATTTTGAAGGATATTTCCTGAAAACAGACAGATATTTGCCAACGGTGTATAAGGTCTTTAGGAGTGAACTGCCCCTCAAAACTATGGCTCCTTTCAAATGAAAATAGTAAATGTTTACATCAACCATGATCATAACGATATGTGTTTATGCAAAAGTTGAATTGCACCTGCATACCATCAGGAGGCGGAAACAATCTTCAATTGAGCAAAAACAAAGTATACAGTATATGCCTTTTGCTCATTAGCATGGCTATCCTGTCTGATAATTCTTAAAGAGTTTCTTGCGCTAAGAATTATTATTTCAAATGAATTCATTTCTTCCAGCTCACAATTTTAGCAAATTCATGGGTTGGAGGCATTTGATTGTTTGTGTTTGTGGAATACGTCTTGGATGAAAAATCACACAGCTTTTGTTGTGATATCTGAACCTTCCCAAAAGTTGCCCATACAGACATTTTCAGCACATTTTCTGAAATTGTCAACTGCCGTATTAACTGCCATTTCCAAAGGGATGCAAAAATCATTGTTCCCTTCATTCTCAGACGTATTGTAGTAGTTAGTTACATCATTGCATGTAGTTACATTCAGTACTCTTTGCAGAGAGATATGGCATCCAACAGCTTACTTTTTTAGAATAAAATATCATAACTAATCAAAAATTTCAATTATTTTGAAATAACTAATGATTTTTATGGAATTAGAACCAAAAGTTTGATTATCATCACATTATATAGAGTCAAAAACTGATTTTGTTATTGATTATTCACTGACAATTGCACCAAGAAGTTTACAAAAATGTTATATTATCTTTCCATTCTCTGTCTGTTGTGTCGAAACTAAGTCTTTAATTTTGTATGTCCAAACTCAAATTTGTTTCTGTTATTCATAGAAATCAGCTAGAAATGTCTGAAGTCAATCAAGGAAAACTGATAAATGTCATTGGATTGTCAAGTTCAACATTAGGGCAGCCATTTTGAATCGAGAGCATTACAGCTCATGGCCTAGCAGGAACTACCCTTCCACAAACAAACAACAAGTAAACCACTTTGCATGGATGCTAGAACGTTTCCTAAAAACTTATCTGATAGCCAAGAAGTTATTCTTTCGATTTATGAATATAGGAGAATGGGGACACAATTTAATTTTGAGAAAATGGAATCTCCCGCAACGATCCATAGTGGCCGTGGCGGAGCGAAATTTTGATCCAGCAATGTTGTCACGTATCTGCAATAAAATGGACCAGTTTGACAAAAACAACAAATAACCAAGTTTAATAAGTCCTCAGCTTTTATAAAATCGCAAAAACAAACCTTCAGATCTTCGGTGCTGGTCCACGGTGATCGTCTTTTGGAAGCTTCTTCAGCGTCCCCCTCGATGAGCTTCATCACAAACACGATGCCCAAACTGTCTCTTCCTTTTCCTACAGTCATGGCCCACATTTATTTCACATTCTTAAAAGTCAATCTTTCGAAAGATATATCTTTTTGCTTGGGGATACAATTTTGTTTTGAAAATCTGGCAATCAAATGATCAGCAAAAACAAGTTCTATCTTCACTGCATCAGGTGATTTTTGCAAATCACTTTTTCGACGTTGATTCACTTCACCCGATGGAGTTGAACTTGTCTAGGCCACCCCCAAAGAGCAAACTGTAAATTGAAGTCTCTAGGTAGCAGTTTATCGGTAAGACTGTTCATTTATTGGCTATTTTTCAACAAGAGAAGCTACACCGTAGCTTGCGCAATCAGCTGACTTTTGACTCAACAACAACGGTTCTCGTGCGCCGCTGACCATTATCTTTGCGGGCATTAGATTGTAAAGGGAAGTGCGCAGTGAAACAGTCGTGCCCTGTACTTGATGACACATTCCGAGAATTTTTACTGTTCACCGAGAATCAAAACGACACATGCCGAGAATTAAACGACACAATCCGAGAATACGCAGTGCTGCATAGTTCAAGACCGCTCAGTTGGCACAGACGTGTGATGTAGTTTAGACAGCGGGGTGTGGATCTTCAAACTGAAAGAGGCAAAATGCCGGGAATTGTTGTTTTTGGAAGAAGATGGATGGTTGCTTCAGATGAAATGGTCTTTCCATTTGGCATCTGCGTTGTAATACGTCTTGCATGGTGAGTAGGTTTTGCATAAAGCGCTGGAAACATGAGCTCTGTGGGGCTTAGGCCGATGTTCCCCTCTATCGTCTCGTGGTTTTGTTTGTAATTCAGATTTTCGTTTGTAAATGGTTTATCGTGAACTTGAAATTGCTATTGCTGTTATGATACCGACTACAATGCAAACGAAAATATTTGAAAACTGTTAAATTAATGCTCATCAAACTTTTTCGAATAGTTTTGGAGATCTGCTAGATTAATTTTGAAACTACTGTGCGCAGTCTGCGAGACTTTGGCTGGGATCTTTGGCCAGGAGTAATGACTCGAGGACTCGCCTGACCACAAATCAGAAAGGAAAACCATTAATTTTAGGCTCAATATTTCAAATGTCACGTCAAGCCTAGCTTAAAGCTGTCTGCACTTGAGCTGCACAAACTGTTTGGCATTTTGCACAAATCTGCACAACTTCCAGGAAACAGGTTTCAAGAGACATTCACATTAACACACGCAAAGTTGGACATTTTCTATTCAAATTCTTTGTTGGTTGTACTCTTAAATTTCGTGGGGCAGCCAACAAGTTTGAGCTGGGGGGGGGGGGTGTTTAACGGCTCAAAGTTTGTTTTCATCAAGCTAAGGAGGCTCTTTCTGGAATTTGTGCCTTCCTGTGATTGAGGGCACTTTCAGTTTATTGAGGAATCTTTGGGGGCATGCACCCCCAATTCTCCATGCCACCAACATCTCTGCTCTGGCAGATCAATCCACTGCAAAATGAGCTGTAAAGAGTACTGCATAACCTTTAGTGCAGAGTGTCCACGAATAAATTGGTAAGGTTGGAGTAAATGGGAGTGGCAAAACTGTGAAGATTTGTTTTACGGAATCTTGAGTTCCAAATTTTCTTGAGTGGCAGCAGTTGATGCTCCACTCTCTGATGTTGCAAATGTTGATTTGCTGAATAGTCCACAATCTACTGTTTTTCTATACCACCCAATTTACCTCATATAGCTTCTCCATTTTGCTCCTTCAAGCCCTTGTCAGTGGCAGGCACTTCCAAATCTTGGGGAAGCCATTGTTTCAGTTATTTGTATTATTTGTATTGTTTTCAAACAAAAGATCTTTGTCCTAGCCAAGATTTGGGGTGATTGCACCCCCTTGTCCCCATGTGTCTGGGCATCTTTAGGTATTTTGGGCTAATAGAAGGTCTTAACTGCTAAAGCCTGTTTTCCGTATAATCATCATTTGGATCACTGTGAACAACTCCAGCGATTCCAGCAATCTTATGGAAACATGCACGAACAATCCTAGCGATCACAACAATCAGGATCGCTAGGATACGACCTTGTTCTATTCCAGCGATCCACCAGTGATCCCAATGATCTGGATTGCTGGAGTCGTTCACAGTGATCCAAACGATTGTAACAATCATATGGAAACCAGGCTTAAACCATGCCATTTTCCTCTGTTTTTCTCAAATATTTTTTCAGAGACACCATTTCCAAACTACTAGCCTGTGTATCTCAAGCCCCTTGTTACCTTTTTTGTGATTGATTACTTGTCCATAAGCACATAAACTACCCAAGGTGCTTAACAGAGGAAAGCCAGGGCCCATCTGTGTACCAGAATGTTTTGAATGCTTAAGAATCTTCTACCCATCAAAGTCTAAACCACAAAACATAATGAAAGATTCCTTGGTTATCCAAGATACAGATTACCCAAGATTGATCTTCAATTTATCTTTCTGTGGTTTACAGTTATATCTTACAGTTCAAACATCCAAGATCATAAGATATAAGCCTGGTTTCATTTCCATTAAATCACAGGGTGTTGCAAAGTGTCACAGAGTGTTGCAGAATTTTGGTCCTGCAACATATTGTGACAATGGAAACTGCTGTACTAAATTGCTGCTACACTCTGCAACACTCTGCGATCATATCGCAGAAACACTTAGCAGCACTCTGCAATCAGTATGTGCTGTGAACAATTGCGATGCCAGAACGATGAATAAAGTCACATTTAATGTAATTTTAGCTGTGGGCATGTGATGTTATTGTCATTGAAACATGGCACCAAAATTCTGCAACATTCTGTGACCAATGGAAGCATCCTGTTACAGAGAGTTGCAGAGTGCAGCAAGCCAAGATTCTGCAATACTGTGTGACACTTTGCATCATTCTACAATTTAATGGAAGCCGGTTATAGAGTGGTACTGCTGGAAATGGTTTTTTATTCTTTTCTGCCTCACAATGTCACTATCAGATGTGCTGCAGTTCTTGTGCTCGTCTTCCCTTACACTTTGTCTTGTTTTATCCTGAATGTAGAAACTGCTTTGTGATTGGCTTGATATAGACCTACTGTAATCCAAGAACAATACTGAGAAACTTTATGAGTTTTCCATTTGCCTCTAAGAACTTCTCATAATCCAAGGCAAAACTACAATGTATTCTTTCTTGGCATCTTTAGGACCTTGATTTTGTCCCTGCCAATTCTAGTTCAACTGCTACAAGTCTATGAGGACCCTTGAGTCAACATTTCTTTTCAAATGTATATGTTTCCCAATTCTCATGATGAGAATTGGATGATCTCAACCATAAGTTCTTGAATGCTGCAACATTTTCTCTTACTATATTTCTATCTAGTCTATTGGTAAAGCTAGTTTTAGGCTAATGAGAAGCAAGGCTTATCTAATCACTGTCCTAGTCCATGCTCTTGAAGTGATTACACCTCCTGATTCCTGTAGCCTAGAACTACAGTACAGTACCAGCAGGTTTGAGAGAGTGAGGACTGAAACCATGAAACATTAGAATCGCAGTCAAGTATTCTACAACTGAGCCATCAATGCACGTTTCAAGTCAAGGAGGGAAAATAAATTAGGCAGTGGATTGTCATGGGCATATGGGAGATGAAATTTGGGGGCTGCCCCAGTAGCGGCACCAGCTCTGAAAAATAAAAAAGAATTGGGGGGATTTGGACACAATTTTTCAGTCTAAAAGCATATCTAACTAGTTTAATGGCAGTTTTCTTTGACAGTTTGTGCTGACTTTTGGGATCTGGGGTGACAAGTCCCCCAGTTCCCCTGTTAGTTTTTCCACTGGGCCACAAAATAAAGAATCTACTGTTTACAAAATTTTGCTTGAATTGAGGTAGACTTCCACCTGATTATGGCTGATTTTCTTTCATTTTTCTGGCATTGGGCCTGTACTCCCCCATTCTCCACATCCTATCTAGTGTTAGGGTTAGGGTTGGGGATTGTAAAGGCTTTAAATTCCTAAACATTTTTGTATCATTGTAGAGGAGTTCAAAATTGGCTCAACTGAATTTGTTCAACATTTTGCATAGACGATTATACTAAAGATGGCTGCGAGGAACTTTTTACCAAGATGCAACACATTCTTTGATTGAATTCCTATAGAATTGTCAAGGATTTGCAATTAGGACGCAATGCATCTTGGTAAAAAGTTTCTTGCCACCATCTTTAGCATAATCATCTATTGAAACAAAGTCCCACTTTGTGAGATGCACAGTTTAAAATCCACAGACTTGATTTCGGTTAGGGTTTGTCAACCAAGTTTCAAATTCCTAATATTTTTCATCATTTGCCTTCAATATGTTAGACTAACCAGTTATTAGCTGACTCCGTAATGGAGGTCAGGAAAGACTCATTGTGGATTACCTTCTTTCCGACTGGTGCAGGAACTGTCTCTGGCTAAATCTGCCACATGGTTAGAGGGTTTAAAACGAATTTTCTCTTATCAGCTTCTATGGTTTACATTCCTTTTTTAATCTTATCTTTTGTCTCGCTGTTTGTAAATTTAGTGGCCTGGTTTCTGAGTTGTACGTAATTAATCTCTATTTTTATGAATTTAACATATAAACAAAGCGATGTAGGGATAGTTGCTGTTTTCATGTAGAGACATTATACCACTCTTTGCTCCATCTTATCTTGTTTTAACAGTTTTCTTTTAACTAGCTGTGTTCAGTTATTAATGTTTTGTATTATGTTGGCCCCGCCTTCTTAGATGACAAACCTGTGAAGTAGCAACAGCAAACTGGACTGTCAGGGTTATCGAGCAGGCGCTGTTGAAACATATCTGCTTCTCTGCTTCTCGGAGCTCTGTTTATCAACTATAGCTCTCTCTTGCAGAACTATAAGGGGTTTTCTGTTCAGATCTTCTTCTATGCACTTTTCCCGGTTCCCGCTGTAGGGTGCCGGCGGTGGTAATCGGACACTTAAGGGAAACTGAATTTTTAGACAAGAAAAATACATCGCAGACAAAAACTAAAGTCATCCAGTAAAAGAGCAGCCCTTTTGACATATTTACTCTAAGACTTTTGGTTTCGACTCTCACTAATTCGCCTTTGGGGTCGATGTTTCTCCTGCTGAGCTCGGCGGTGGTTTTCGGACACCGGCGGTGGTTTTCGGACGGTAAGTTAAAATTGAAGAGTATGCCAAGAAATCGTTTCTTTTGATTTATACTATGAAATTATTCACTCTATGTACTCTGAAAAACTACAACCTTTTGTTCTCTGCTCTTGTTTACAACGGAACCTACAGGACACACAAAACAACACAATTTAACAGAGAATAACTCTTGGATTTTCCAAAATGAGATATTAGCATCACTTGCAAAGCTCTTCACAAACATTATAAAACGCGAACTGCATTAACAAAGGAGGTTCATCCTACATGTTCTAAAGCAAAATGAAAACAGTATTCTTATCAGTTGAGTGAGTTCACCATTACTTTTCACTGGGATGCGCTGGTTTTTAAATCAAATTCAGTTATACTCTAATTTGAAAATTTCACGGAAGATGTTTTAGCATGAAACATCATTTTATGCCAATCTATACAATTTGAGAATAATTAGATATCTGTACAAAATTGTATTCTTCTGATGAAAGAAAAGGACCGGCTACCCGAAGAGGTCAATGACCTTGCCCCAGCTAGTGCTAAATTTATACTCCCTGTATACTTTATCAAACAGCAGACAAAACTTTGATTTAAAGTATCCGATGCCCAAGCATAATATGCATGTTATTTTGCTTTTTTTGCACAAAAGCCTTCCTCTTTGTTTGCAAAAACAATCGCTGTGGGCAAAGGACTCGAAAGGCTTCTTCGAGCTCGACTAACCATTCTTTTCCAGGGATCAGTTGCTGGGTGTCCGAAAACCACTGCCGTAACATTTTCAGGGCTATCGAAACAAAAAACGCTGCCCCCCTTTAGTGGGAGATTTTTAAGTCTTAGCCACCTTCATATATTTCAGTCTCATGTCGGACATTCTATCTCTTTAGTTTATTCAAAATTATTGACTCTTTCTGCCACGAATTCAAAGCTTCTTATGAAGGTCCAACTTTCTGAACGACAATTTCTTGACCGAAATCATGCTGAGAAGGTATTAACAGTGACTTGTTTGATCGCGTTTTGCATTCAAGAGGGCTTTCTCTGGGGATGTTTACTATGTAAACTGGTAGAATATGTTGCAAACAACCATCTCCACCTATTAAAGTTTATTGCGAATATGATTTACCCCTCAATTTCTTAGGTTTACTCAAAAGTGGTCGATTACCACCGCCGTCCGATTACCCCCGCCGACACCCTATGGCTATTTTGCAACTTTTCAAGTCGACAGTTTGACCATTACTCACTTCCTAATACCAAGAAAATTTTCGTTGCACGAGAGATCATCTTCGGGCTTTGAATGGAAATTTTGGATGTAGATAGCTATGCTATATCGAATGACATCTATGAAAAAGATGAAGAGAACGACTTAATGTGTTTCTTTAGCTACATCATGAAACGATTGGGTATATGTTTACTTTGGCCCACGCCGTTTTTTACCACTTCGATTCCCTCATATCGAAGGAGGAAATTGGGACGTAGGAAGCATTTCAAAGTTTGGGGGCTCGACGCTTCGAGGGCACCTTCTCTTTTAGGAGAAAGGGCATTTTCTAGAAATAGAAAGGGTACTTCTTTGTTTATTACAAAATCTTAGGGGGCACGTGCACTCATCGTCATCAGTCTTGCTTGGTTACGACCCATTTCGACCCAACTCAGCATCCTGACGATGTTATGTGACATGTATCAACACAACATAGCTTTGGCCTAATCACGTTAATTCAATCAGGTCGAAAGGGCAAACAAGTCACGGCATAACGTCCCAAACCAATGATCCCTTGATCTCGACCTTCAAAGCAACTGCATACAGCAAGTAGGTTCAACACATTCGGCTCGTGTCAGGTCATGAGCTCATAAAAACGCATCGTATATGCTCACTCTCCTTCCGAAGACGTAGGAACCGGGGGTACTGGGGCCCTTGTATCCCTACGGTAGTAAACCTTGCGGTAAACCTTTCTTGTTACCTAGAGCGCCATATCACCAATTCAAAGAGCACAGTGAAACATGAGACTCATCGTCATAAGTCTAACCAAGCCAACAAAGACTACGTTTTAGCTATGTGGTCACATTTTGAACGGTGAAAAATGTGGCTGAGAGGCCTCCCGTTCAAACGAAAGCGGCACACTGCCGAATGATTTTCAAACAGGTAGATTTTGAAAATGTGACTTTAAAGGGAGTACAAAGACCAGCAACCTTTGCGATCGTTTGTTTTTGTTTTCGTGAGTTTCGCACAGTCAGATATTCTGGAAGCTGTGGAGAGCAAATTGTTGACTTCGCGCAAAGCATGCTGGTCTTTGTACTCCCTTTAACCAGCACATTTTGAAAACAGTATCGTATGGACTTTAGCTTAAATATTGCTACCGTCAGGCATTTTTTTAAGCTTACGAGATCTTACCGTCTACTGCTTCCTACCATCATCATCATCATCATCATGATTATCATCATCATTTCAAGATGTGTCAGCATCGTGTGAACGCGGTGTAAGACTGGGTTGAAGCAGTACTGGACCTGCTTTGCTACAAGTCTCTCTTTCTCTTGTCAGCACAACACTTGGAATTAAGGATGCGGAAGAGTGAAAGGGACGAAGGAAAAGAGAGAGAATTTCGCATAGGCGTAGGAGACAGGGGGCTAGGAGGCTGCAGCCCTCCCCCAATGATGGAAAATTTTGCAAAAATCGGCCATAATCGGGCAGAAAATCGGCCTTAAGCCGGGCGAAATTCTCGTAAACAATAGATTTTTATCAGGCAGCCCCCTAAATGCTATTTCCCCCAAAGCCTATGGACTTTCGTCATCTCTTTCCGCCCCTCTTCTCTGCATTGTTCTGCTTTGCGTTCACCTTCAGCGTGTTATGGTGAAAAGAGACAAGACAGAGGCTTGTAGCAAGTCTATCACGGCAACGGAAAATTTTGAAAGCGCTGATTAGCCTTCATTCATCTCAACAAACGAAGTTTGTCTGTTCAAGTCAACTACGGAGGCACATTTTGAAATTGATTTGCCATCGCCTAAAACTAAATTCTCATTGCTGAAATCGTTTTCATGGCATCTTGATATCGTTTTCAACCCCCATAAAAATGAAACAGACCAAAACAAAAACTATCACAAACGAATTGCCGTAAGCAAGCAAACAAACAAGCAAGCAAGCAAGCAAGCAGGAACTAGGGGGCAAAGGGAGCAAATGCTCCAAATATCTTGGAATTATAACGAAAAGTGCCCTTTTTGTTTCGGTAAGTGTCTCCCTTAGGGACACTCCCCAAAAAAATTTAGGATGCTCCCTACGGACCTAGCATTCAAGCAAGCAACATTTGTTTGTTAACGCAAGCTAGGTTTTTCGCAGCTATATGCAGCTGACTACAAATATGATGGCCTAAGGTGTTCCTTGTTACTGATTGACCGCAAGCATCCCTTCATTCAAAAGGCAGTTACACATCTGCTATCGCATTCTGCAATGTCTGCAACGGGAATGCCTTTTAACCACATCAAAATCCGCGTTTTCTTTTCGTATTTCGTGTTAATTTACTCTTAGCTAAGTTCATTTCCTTGTATTCTCAACGCACAATGATCGTTTTCATCATCTTTCCGCATTTTAATCAAGCATCAACTTAATTTTGAACCCATGGTTATTTATGCTGATTTACCGAATATCCAATTTGGTAGATACTTCATTATGATTTTTCATCTAGATTTTACTCTTTACTATCTCTTTGCTGTCGACCCGAGTCTTCTGGGCGCAGATTTAGGCAACTATATCACTGCAGAGAATCATAGACCTTGTGGAAGAGCTCTAAATACAAAGGAATTATGCGACGCCCATGATAAACCCTTTTTCACCAAATAAAACACAAATACATGCAACAAAAACAACTACTGTGCCACACATTGCAGGTAAGGACACGAAATCAGCGAGTTCCCACGATGAGTAACACTTAAAATTTACTAAAAAATTAAACACAAAGGAAACATTACAATAGAAAGACAAATGAAACGAAGAGCCTGATCGCAGAGCAGAACTGAGGCTGTTTGAAAAATTGGTCGATTTGGCCACCGGCCCGAGACGGATCGCCAGAAATGTAGAAAAAGAATTGGTCCTGCATGCTATTTCATTTCAGTTACCAAATAGCAACGTTGGGTTATAGATGGGCATGGTTGCACAACCCTATTGTGACCATTACACCCATGTTCTACCGGGTGAACCAGAAAAAGTTTCTGCCCTCGAAAATTCATAGCACCAGGGGTACTTGACGGTTATTTTTGATAGAGTTAAGTGATTAAAATTCTACGTAGTTAGAAGCCAAAAGACCACAAAGTATTTTTATGACTTTTTTCGTGTTTTTTTGAGCAATGGAAATTAAAGGTAAATTCGACTTTACGACTTTAAAGCTTTTGGAGGCCACTTTGGAAACTTGTAGCCATATGTACCATATTATCTTTTATCTTATATTTTTACCGTATTATCTTGTAATAGGAGTCGTAGGGGATGATGGCTTTTTGGTATCTGGCCTTTTGTGGAACGGTTTTACGGTTCTTGGCCATCAAAATGACGGTTTTACTGTTCTCTTCCTTCTGAGCGGTTGCAGATTTTTGCGATAAATATGGCTTGAGAAGTCAAATTATCACAAAATTAAAGATAGTCAAAGCTCGGAATAATTGTCAAATAGCTACGATATGACTCTAACAGAAGTTCTACAAATTTCTCCTTTTTCACCAGATTTAAGGCATTGAAATTAGATTTATCTTTTTGGATTTTAGACCGGTTTTCATGAATTTTGAGATAAAGCTAGTTTATAAAATCTATTGTACTTTAAAATCGAGGTGACCGATTTTGACAAACTAAATTTTGTGATCATAATTGATATGTTAGCAACATAAGTATTCTTAATTTGCAAGACTCTAGTAAACAATTTGAACGCTCGTCTGAAATTATTTGACTCACTCGCTGTATTTGTTCTTTTTCAGGCTAATTGTGATCAGTACAGTCTTTGGCATCTACTCAGAACTACTTAGCACCAAAGGCAATCTACCATTTGCTGAAACAGAATGCAGGGGCAAAGTAAACATTTACTTAGTCGGCTATATCGCCCTTCTAATTATCGTCGCCATTATGGACTGCTTAATATGTTTCGCAAGCAGCCAAGGACGAGTTTTCGAGCTCCACAAGCGAAGATCGGTTGTGCCGCTAATTTACATTCGTTTCGCATTGTTTATTATCGAGTTAATTTGGCTGGTTCTCGGTTTTACGTGGATGTTCGGCAAACAGATGCGGCAACATTGCCACGATATGGCGACGAGAAGACTCTCGCAAGGAATTGTAATGTTCAACCTCTTATTCGTAATCGGTGTATTGGTTACGATGTATTTCATTTTCGACTCGGCTGGACGATTATGGCCGAAACTGTCGTCGAAGAATTCTCGTAAATCGCAATATGGAGCTATCCATAAACAAATCAAAGCTCAATATGAGAAAAAGTGGGAGAAATCTTGCAAAGCATTGTTTTGTTGCACGAAGATCGAAAGTTCACAAGATAACGTTTTTGGGTTTGTCTCTGGGTAAGTTTTACACTTGAAACATCAAGTCAAACCTTATTCTATTCTGCACAGGGCTCAAATCTTCGAAGTCTTAGAAAGGTGGGTGTAAAAAAGTGCATAACATTTTCTATGAATTGGATCACTCGAAAGGAACTTTGGGTAATTTGCTATAACTCTGCCGTAGCAATTTTTTCATATCTTGATTATTTTTCAAAATGACAGTATTTTGATAATTTCTTGTAAAAATCCATTCAAGATTTTGAAAAATTAAAATCATCGTATATTATAAATTACTTGAGGAAACTTGGTACAATCTTCAAGAAAACCATAGTTTATGAATGTCTACAATATAGTTGCAAGCAGAAATCTTTAGCTCTTCTGGTTGAGAATTTAGAAATTTTATCTGCCATTTTTGAAACTAATCAAGATATAAAACAATTGCCACAGTAGATTTACATTAAGTTACCCAAAGTTCCTTTCAAGCGTTTCAATTCAAAGAACCATCCGATAGAATTTTACAGCCACCTATTCAGTTCATCATAGTACAATAGACCTTTAAACTATTCTAAAGAGAATCGGAACCGAACAATATTTTTATAGATTATGAAGGATTTTCGAATGTGCACAATAGTTTTAGAAGCTCAAGCGCTACTCATTAGATGACTGCTAAAGATGGCGGTAAGGAATTTCTTACCGATATGTATTAAGCTCGTCCCAACCTTTAGTGCAATCGTCTATTGAGCAGCATAGGTCCAAATATTTTAATCGGCAAAAAGGTGGGTGTTAAATTCTACGACATTATCAGTGTGATGCCCCGCAGGGGCTTTACTGATTATTAATTGAAATCGAAATTGAAAGGCTTGATGGGGCCTTAGGCTACCAATCCCTAATAGACCTTTTAGCTATTCTGCAAAAGACTCTGGATCGAGCGATATTTTTATATTTTTCATGCGCAAGGCTCGACTGAATGGCGTTAGAGCTTCGATCGCAATTGTGCACAGTCGAAAATTTCTACAAAATGTAATGAAATATCGTTCGCCAGCTTTAATGGCCCGTGAAAATGGCCAACCTCGTTCCCAGGGTGCTCTTACGTCATACACTGATCACGAAGCCGAATGAACACCCTGGTGCAATGGTACACCTCGATCAAATCTGCCCAGAAAATGGGCAGATTTGCAGTCATTATAGATTTGCAGTTTGCTAGTCAACGCCAAGCGACAGAAAATGTCCGTTGCTCTAGCGCTATTTCTGCAATAGATGAATGAAGATACTAAGAACAAACACTTTGAGGACCTTATTTCAACCTTTATAAAGGCATTCGAATTTCGAACAATAAGCTGGGGTTACCAAGTACGTTTGATATGAAAATAGGCACGGTTTGTTTCGGGCGGAAATGGGCCTACGTTCAAAATTAGAGAAACTTTTACCGCAGCTTCCAAAGTGAATTGGCTCGTTGTTCTTCGAATTTCGGAAATCAACTGCAACATGATGATCGGAATAGGAAAAGAATATGGTTTTACGTCAAATTTTAACATTTAGCCGGCTCAAAATGGAGCTACCGCGGAAAATGGCCAACAGCCAATGAGATTGCAGAACGGCCTTTTGTATCCCGGAGTAGAGGTAGAGCAACGAACTCACTCTAGGGACGAGGTTCGAAAATGGCAACAACAAAGAACAACCAAGAGACGGTAATCGCAAGACATGCTGGATAAGACAGACCCTGTAACATCGTTTTCTTTGCTTTTAGATTGCTGTCAGAATATTTTCAAGAATACCTGGATTTGGTGCCATCCGATATCGTGGCTGGTTTGATTTTGTTGAGACGTCATCAAAAAGCATTAGAAGCAAGAAAAATTGATAAACTGTTGAAAGAAAGACTTGGAAACGGCGATGTATGTATTCCGTAATTGTATAGGGTGACACAAAAGAGTTTTGTCGTTTATTAAATCGCAGAAATCGAACTATTCCACCAATGTTAGACTAAGCAAAAGCTTTCGCTATTCTGCATTCATGGATCGAGCGATATTTAGATACATTTTGATGCCAAAGGACGATCTAGCTGGCATTAGATATTTGGGGCGTTAGATGGACATCCTTGTAAATTATATTGTAAATAGTTGGTATTAATTAATTTCTTACAACAATATCACACCAACTTTACGGAGTGGTAATGATTTGATTTGATTTGAGAGCTTCTATAACTTTTTACACATTCGAAAATTCTACGACAATTATCAATCGATTCAGTTCTTTTTTCAGAATATAGCTCATAGGTCTATTTTAAAAGTTCGTTTCTTAAAGTCTCTAGGTAGACATACAGTAGTGTCCCGCATATAAGAAACATGAATTTAAGAAACACCAGACCTTTATTTCTAAACTTATACCCCCTCTTATAAGAAACTGGTCCAGGTCTGAAAAGTGAGTGTTTCTTATTCAAAAACTATGCTTATATTAGAAATTTGAAAAATATGACAAATTCAGATTTGCATCTGAATCAAACTGTGACTTATCAAATGAAAGCAATAATTTTGCATGCAAATGAAGCAAAAAGCATCTTTCTTGAATAATTGTAGCATATCTTGGTAGTGAAAATTTACAAATGCAAATTTTATATGACAACCATGCAGCTTGTGTCTTTTAGTTCATTGATAGTAGATAATTTTTCTGATAAGAAACTTAAGAAACTTTACCCTGATTGGAAGTTTATATCTCATTTTATAAGAAACACGTCAGACCTGAAATTGAAAATGTTGTTTCTTATATGCGGGACAGTACTGGATCAATAATTCTACACAAGACTCTGAATCGAACGATGTCTTGATAGATTTTCTCAAATGTGCAGAGAAATGCAAGTATAGAGGCTTTAACGTAGCCAAGTCTAACCTTTCCTATAAAGATATGTAAAGATATGGCTCTGTCCGGACTCGTTTGCAGAACAGTGGAGTTGCTACGACGGAGTAGAAACTGTGCACGCATGCGCGAAAACTTGTAACTTTGAGCCGGGGTCCTAGCTCCCTGCAACAGATTCCAAAATTAGGCAACACACTCGATAGTTTCTTCCTATGGCCGTAAAGTCTTGATTTATCACTTCAAAAAGCTTATTATTCAAAAACTACCTTATCTCATAGTGGTCAATGACGTCATTCTAAGTAGTTTCTGCCCTGTCAGTTGCTACAAGTTTCTCTCTCTTTTTAGTCCCAATAGTCCAGAAAATGCGCATTTTGCGGATTATTTTGACAAAAAAGATAGAGACTTGTACCAAGGCCAATAGGATAGCTATAAGGTCTATGGTTTTTAGCCAGGAATTTCATGAAGTGGAGACGGCTTTTTCAGATTTATAGATTTGATGTATCTCTTTTCAGAATGATACAGAAGTTGTCAATAAAGGAAAAAGAAGTGTTCATCGTCATCAGAGAACAGCAAGTGCGAGAAATTTCAATTACGATGATATAGTAGGTATCTTAAGTCGCTTGAAATGCCTTTTTGTGACCAATTTGGATGTGAAACTTTGACTAAGTCTACACTGCACCTGTAACGTTTGATCTGCTACATATTCGTTATGGTGCAAGACCGCTGCACTGCTCCTGAGCAAAATTTTTCCATCGACAGAAGGGAAAAAGTGATTTGAATTAGCAGGAACAATAGCTATAGTCACACCACCTGCTGTATCCCGTTGTTTCCTTTCGAAACAATGCTTTGGTATGTGACGGCTCTTTCTGTTCATATACAACGCTGTTACTGTTTTTCGTTCCTTAGGCAAAGTCTTTAAAAAAACTGTAGTATTTAAAACAACACGATGAAAAGTTGAAGACTTCTATCACTGCGTTGAGCGCTGTTTCAGCAAAATTAACCAATCAAGATTTACCAAGGTAATCATGGGACAATAGCTTCTGTGCCAAATACCCGAACTGGCACAGTGTGAACGGGTATGTTACATCCACGGGGGGGGGGTTGGGGGTTCTTCCATAGTAAAGGTACCTGGGGATGTGCCGCCCACAAGGGTATACTTTTTCGGACTTCTAGTCTAGCCAAGGGTATACATTTTCGCAATTTTAGTCGAGTTTAGTTTAGGCAAGGGTATGCTTTGTGGCAGTTTTGGTCAAAGCACTGTAAAAATTCGGTAATTTCTGCAAAACATCTAACTTTTGAAAAATTTTTGTCCTGAGAATGAGAAAATTTGGCAAGTGTTTAGAAAGCGCCAATTCAGGGCACTTTTGATAAAGAAATTAGTCTAGCCAAGGGTATCATTGTCACAAAACTTGGTCTACCCAACGGTCCCATTTTGACATTGTGGGCGGCACACCCCTACCCGAAATTTAGCCGAGAACCCCCCCCCCCCGTGGTTACATCATTATATAGCTGTACTGTCTACAGTATCACAAATACATTTCAAGAAAATGAAACAATTCAGAACTGTTCCTTTCGTGGTGGGAACTTCGATGACCTAGTGTGTATTCCCGCCATGATCGCCAAAGTAGTTGTATTGAGATTTATTCTTTTAATTGATTATAAAAAATTCAGATTTTACGGGATGAGATTCTAGTGTGACCGCAGCCATTGTAAACGGAATGCCACTTGCACCTTTTTTCATAATTTTCATGATGCTGCTTGGGAACTATTTTATCGTAGCAACAGCATAACTTCTATCAAAATTTTCCAGTATGTTTTCCGATAATTTTAATGTATTATATTTGTGCATCCAAGTTCAGCGTTCATTGATTAAGGGAAGGCAGACCTCCTTCGATAGATAAGCAAAAAGTTGCTGTGACAGATTTTGTCGATGTTAACGACAAAGAGTTTTTTCCATATTTCATCATTTCCTTTTTCTTTAATCATTTTATTTTACAGACTGAATCGAGAATTTTAGAAGATATAACACATTTCAGTTCATATGCACTTGCTATTTATGGCTGGCCTTTCTATTTGTACGATGGAATTTTATGTGGAGCGTGCAATCTTTGTTTTAAAGTCAGGTAAGGGTTTCTGTCTCACAGCTTCGATTCTTTCTCAGGCTACGTTCACACTGCTCCATTTTCGTTTCTATCCGTCTTTGTTGACGAAAATGCTGTCCGCTTACTTTGCTCCTTTTTCAAATGAATACGCTATGAAAACGACAGGCGTTCACATTGGTCCAGCAAAACGTATTGTTAGTCCCCTTTTCAAGACAAAGCCTTTTGTTAACAGCTGTCAAAAAGGCTCCAATCGCGACTTTCAATGCCATTGTCGCGTAATCAACAGCTTATCAAACAAAAACCAAACAAAATTTTCTCATCTAGATTAGCCTTTGACTGATGGATTACAGGGAGAATGTGACCGGACGGAGGAGCTTGGGGGTAGGAGCCCCCAAAATTCACTGAGCCCCCCGTCGGCAATTGAATTTTTGAAAATCGCTTTGTACTGTCGGCACTTGCTTTTCATGTTTTTACAGAGTTTTGTCGAATTTTGAGCCAATCAGAAAGGTGTGGTCCGTAAAAATTTTTCTCGCTTCGCTCGCTGTCGGCACTTTGACAGTTTTGTCCCCCCCAGAATTTCCTCCTTGGTACCATCTCTGATAGATTAACATTTCAGTTTTGAATATCGGCCATATACTTTTCATTTCAAAGCCAGCCAAACGCATAAACTTCTTTTTGACACACACGGTATTTTGTCCTCTTTGCTCTTAATGTAATTCTCATCTCTTTGTAGATGTTGCGCTGGTTGCTGTCGGCCATCAAAGAAAGATTTTGTGTTGGTGGAAGACAATTGTTGTGAATGCAACCTAGAGGCAACGAAAATGTTCTTGGATAATCATGAACATGAAATTGTTTATATCAGCTATAAAGATGAGGTAGGTTATTAAAGCTAAGGTTGAGCTAATCATTAGTTTATATCAGCTATAAAGGTGGGGTAGGTTCTTAAAGCTTTGGTTGAATTAATTGCCAATCGGGAATCATTGATTGCTAATCATCAATCGTTAATCATGGATCGTTCTTGTCAAAGCAAGTTTGAAGCAACGTATACTTCCTTGAATGATGATTTACATGAAATCATTTGCCAATGAATTCACTTAAAAATTCGATTTTGTTTCATTTCATTTCATTTTCAATTTTTTAGGCATGGTAGCCCCTCAGTTAGAGAAAACTGATTTACAGGGGAAAATGCAATAAAATACAGTAAAACTAAATTAAATATTTTACACAAGATAAAACTAATCGATAACTTAATTACAATCGTTAAAAGAAATTAAAAAAACATTAAAAACGGAAAGGGAGGCTTCGTTGATTCTTCGAGAACAGAGGATCATTTTATGGCTTTCATAAAGTCTTTTAAAGTTGACGTATTTTTAGTCTTTTTAGATAAACCATTCCAAAGTTTCGCACTCTGGTAAGAGAAGCATCTCTGTCCTGTGGTCGTTCTTAGAAAAGGGACTCTTAGGTCATAATCCGAACTTCTGAGAGACCGTGTTGTAGAGACGTACAAAGGCTAAGATAGTAACAACGTTTCGAACGTAACTCTTCATCAGGTCCATGAAATCATTTATATCAGCTATAATGATGGGGTTGATTCTTCTTTATCAAGATATCTTCTATAGGTTTGAACACCGTAAAATGAGCTAGCACAATCAATGTTTCATACCATCAACGATTTTCGAGATACAGCAGGACTTAGAGCCACAAGTTTCAGATGCTTTAAGTTTAATCAATTGGAAGCCCATTACAGGATGAAGAAAGTCTGTGACACATGCCCTGTGTTTATGCAAACCGTGTAAAGCCATCTTTAAGTTTGGATGATAATCTTAATTTTTGCAGAAATGGAAATTGCTAGTGTATTTGTGTGAGGCAGGCCCGTCGGAAGCGGGGGGGGGGCTGGGGGGCTTCAGCCCCCCCAATAATTTGCTGAAGTTCGTTGATTTCGTAAGTGAAAAAGGCTGCAAAAGCCAAGCTCGTAGGAATGAAGATTCAAACTTGTATGTATTTGTGGAAGCTACCAGAATCAATCAAAAATGCAATGTCTTTTGATGTCATACAAGTCAAAAATTTCAAAATTTTCATGGAAAGACTCTCATTAGTAGTGATCCTTTGCTTCCGTCAATAGCACATTTTCCAAAAATGGGGCGTTTTCCAACGATCTAAAGGGCGTGGTCATGAAAAATTTTCCCGGGGCAAGCCCCCCGACCCCCGTTTTTGCTCACTTCGCTCGCACCTCATTTCAGCCCCCCCAATATGAATTTCGTTCCGACGGGCCTGTGAAGGGTTTTGTAGCAGTAAAATATGTCGAATTCAGTGCTGTTAGGCAGAGATATGAGGGAGGGAAATTTGATCGTGACGTCAGCGCTGTTTTGGAAGAAAATCCATGATGACTTTAGAACGAAGTTGCCAAATTCCTTCAGGTATATTTGAACATTTCCGTTTTCTTCAATGGTAAATTTGTCAGTGCTTTGGATGATTACGCTAAAGACGATGGCAAGGAACTTTTTACAAAATTGCATTGACTTCTTTAATCGAATTCTTATAGAATCGTTAAAGATTCGTAATTATAACGAAGGGAACATTGCCCGTTTATGGTACGATGAGATACGAGTGTTAGAGATAGGAAGATTTATAAAATACGATTTTCCAAAGTGCGGTTGATATCTCTTTCTAACGAAATGGACAGTTTCCCTTGATTGGATTTAACGTAACTTGGAAAGCCACTCAAATCAGGACCACACAAAAAAAGCACTGTTAGAGAAGAAATGGATGACTTGATGTGAATCTAAAGAATTTATAAATGATAATAACAGAAAAGACGAAAATACACCAAATTTCCAGTTAATTATGATCCATGATAAAATATATGAAAAGTTCATTTTTTGTCTTTATTTCGTAATCAGGGGACAAAGAAGTGGCCAGCTGTCAAATTGGCCGATTATCTCTTGGCCACGTTATGGTACGATTACTGCATTTGTGTCCGTGACAAAGCTTACGTTATCCTCTCTCATCCTTTCTTGGAGCAAATGAACGGGGCAAATGAGTGTTTGTTTCAGCTCCCAAATTTTTAAGTTGATTGATGAAAAAACACATATCGTCTGACATCAAAGATGACTAATTATGATTAAAAGTTTGAGCCACTGATGACTTTGATTAAAAATACTGGAACTCTCTTGAACGAAATTGAGAGTTTTGAAATTTTACAGTTTACCATTTTCGGGCTCTCTGCTGTGGCAGATACCAGGGCCGCTGAGAGGATATGGAGGCCCAGCGAGCAAAGCAGGCACAAGACAAAGAGAGTAAGATACTTTGTGAGGCCCACTGAACCATGAGGCCCTGGGGCAAATTGCCCCTTTGCTCCCCCCTCTCGGTGGCACAGGTAGACACATTGCTAAATATTGGGGGTGAAGCTAAATTTTCAGTTGAAGCATTGCGTATTTCTGTCGTTTTCGAACAAAGATCTTTGTTGTAGCTAATTTTGGAGGGCGATCGTACCTCCTCGCCAAACAATTTTGCCCGTGTCGACCTCATTTTTTGTCGTACGATCTGATACCTGTCTCCTAGGATATCTTGCATAATTTTCAATACTCCATCGCATTCAAATCATTTTGTTTTTATTTCCTACAGGTTTATCAGCCACCGTTCTTCATTGCTGTTGATCATAAGAAGAAATCTGTTGTTATATCATGTCGTGGAACTTTGTCATTAAAGGTCTGTTGGACTATCCGCCGATTTTTTTTTTAACCTTATGCTGACCAAATTCAATTTTTCAGCCGTTAATTTCTATGTTATTTTGTGTTCAGGCAATACCGTTGTTATAGAAGCCCTCAGCATATTGACATCCTTTCTAAGCATTCTTTTTTGTTAGGAATTGACAGTCTGTCCTATGATTCTAAAATTCTTATCGTGTTATTGTGCGCAAGGCCTGTACTGTAGAAAAGCGAACTCCGAAAGAATCCAATTTTATAGTTTTCCAGAAAGTTAAGATTTATTAGCCAGTATCATTTTGTGTCTAGGACCGTGGACAAGATATTTTCATGAAGAATGTCTTGTTGAAGATTGGCTTGATATTTTGCACAGTTAAAGAAGAAATCCAATTACTGGGCATCTGTTTGGGTCATATTTGCAGCCTGTGCTAAGAGAAATATAGAAAAGAGATGTGTCATGGATAAATCTTTTTTTAAGCTTTCTTGGTCCAGTTACATATCAAGTTTCCCTGAACGAACCAGTCTTCACATTTTATTATCATAGGATTTGGCCTTAGTTGTCTACGTCTGATTTAACGTAACTCTGCTTTTCGCTCCAGTGAGTAGCGGGTTGCTGTTTTGCAAAGCCACTCTTCTCAGAAAACAGTTAATCTCTCCAATATTATTTGGTCTAGCGAAAAACGGTAAAAAGGACGTTGTTCTACACAGTCTTGGCAATCAAAAGATATGCAGATCGCAATGTTTCCGTTAAGGTTAGCGTTGCAAATTATTTGTCAAAACTTTTTGTTGATTTCAGAAAAGTGGATTTATCTCCAAAACTACTCGAAATTTGGTTTTCTTTCACTATATCTTTAGCTAGATTGTTGATCTACAACTTTACCAAGTCTGATTGAAAAAGCTAGGCTAGATCTGTTGCAATCGCATTTTTATATTTCTGTTTACCTTTCAACAGCGAACGGTAGAAACCTTGGTCAACTGATTAGTACGTAAGATCGAGTTGAATGTTTGTAAAAAACCTGTTCAGATCTGCGTTCATTGTGGATTCTTGGAGAAATTGATATTTTGTGAATTTGCATGAAAGTCTCCAAGGAAATGAAAGGAATACTTTGAAATTGCTGGTGTTATTCAAGAAATGATGCTTTTACGAACGCTCCAAGGATGTCTATTGAGACTTGAGTATAGCATTCCCAACAGATCTCGTTCATTCTTTTGCCAATGGAACATTTCAGAAAGTTATTAAAAGGCTGAGTGTTTGAAAGCGTGATTCGTAACTTGGCAATCTGTTGACGAAGGTTTCTATCCTTCTCTGCTGAAAAGTAAACAGCATTTTAAATTCGAGTGCGACAAATCTAGCCTAGCTTTTTCAATCAGACTTGCTAAGGTTGTATGTAGATCAACAATCTAGCTAAAGTTATAGCGAAAGACAACCAAACATTTTTCGAGTAGTTTTGGAGATAAATCCACTTTTCTAAATCAACGAAAACTTTAGAAAAATAATTGCAATGCGAACCTTAATGGTAACATTGCGATTTGCACATCTTTTGATTGCCAAGACTATGTAGAATGATGTCCTCTTCATCGTTCTTAGCTGGACCGAATAGTATTGGAGAAATTACCTTTTATTTTCGTGAGAGGAGTGGTTATGTAAAACGGCTTCTCGCTGCTCGGCAGAGCGGAAACAGAGTTACCTTAAGCTTCGCCAAGTTTGTTATCATCATCTTTAAATTCAATTAAATTCACTTTTATTCATCTGTTGTAGGATGTCTTGACAGATGTCATGATCGAAGAAGAGAGAATTCCTGTCGAAGGAGGCGACCCAACTTGGATGGGTCACAAGGTGGGTCTTTTTTATTCATACGTGATGTTTTAGGGCGTCATTTATCTTTTCCATAGTGTCCAAATCTTTAAATCGGTTTAAACCAGCGAGTGTAATATTTTATGACTTATTTTCTAAAGTGGATGGCTTGAAAGAGACTATAATTGCTTATATAGATATGTATACTATTTTAACCTTTTCTAAACTCTTGAATGTTTTTCGAAACAGCGTATTTGATAGTTGCACTCTTTGGGGATTTGACGACATCAAATATCTAAATTATAAACCAAAAGAATGACAGAGTTTTACTTGACACCATTTTGTAGTTATTTCATGCTTTGTCAAAATGTTTAGAAATAACGATGGTTTTAACTTTTCTTCAAAATTTTTCTTGAATTATTAAAAAGGCAGAAATGCACGCTTACCCTGAAAATATTGAAGATTTCAGAAAAGTCCAACAGTGGATTAATAGCGGATTGCCCCAAAGTTCCTTTGAAGCCATTCAGTTTAAAAAATGTGTCGTAGCAGTTTACACCAATCTTTTTAAGAATTTGGAATCATTGTTCATTCCTACGAGGATGATGAGAAAATATTGGAAAGAACAACAGAAGCAACATGTCTTGAAAGTTCAAACTTAATTCAGCAGCCACGGTTTCCAAGGTTAGTCAGGGCATGAAAAAGCAGCAATAAACTAACAAAAGTGAGTTTTGGCAGCAGTAATTTCTTTTCACAGTTCATTTATTTAACCAAGAAAAGCCATCATTGTTCATTTATTTCTGTTAGTTTGTGCTTCTGAATTGCAAGATACAGAAATAGTGAACGCTTCGTGAAACTGTTTTGTCTTATTTGTTTTTTTGTTACAAAGGTTATCAAAATTTTCATTACAGGGAATGATTCAATCAGCTCAATTTGTTTTGGACATCATCATCAAGGAAGGTTTATTAGAAAAGGCTTTCAGCTGCGATATGGTAGGTTTCTTTCAAACACCATATACTCTCTGCCCTATGACCTTTTCATTTCTTTAAGTTTATGATTCAGTTCGTAGTGATTTGAAACTCTTAAAGGGTCTGTTTCATCCAGCATTCCTTGCACGTGTCGTCCCTTGGTTGGCCTTTGCTCGTCGCCATTTTCATGGGCCAGGAAAATGGCGACATCAAAGGTAACTCAAGAGACGACACGTGCAAGGCATGCTGGATGAAACAGACCATTTGATTGTGGTTCGAAAATTTTCACGTGAGGTAAAGAATCTGCAACTTATGTAGGGCCCAGCCTCTCATAGTTCATTCAAGGATATTAAGGTATTAACCCCAGTGACCTTATTAGTTTCTTAGTTGGTTTTGAGAAGTCGTGGAGAAGAAGAGAGAATTGCTATATGAAGGAAGTTTGATTTGAGTTTATCGAAGATTGTGCGTGAAGGAAGATTGTGTTCTCATTCGTTGCATTCTTTGAGAAAAGGACCTACGACAATCGAGAATAAAGTCAAGAGATAGAGAGCAGCTAAGTCTTTCATCTACGTCATTGCTAGGAAGCCTTACGAAGCCTACTGTTCGTTTGAAATGTCTCTGACTTGTATTGCTGGTTTGAGTTTTACGTTCCACATTGAAACCAAAAAGAGGAAACATGAGCAGCAAATAGAGGCCCACTCCAAGAATCAAAATGAGCAACGAGGTGAGAAAGAGCATCTTCTCTTTCTTGTTTTTGAGATACAGATTTTATTCCCCTCTAAAATCAAAGCAAGGAACGAGGAGCAAGAAAGAGGATTGCCAATCCAAAATACACTGTGCGCGTGATTAATGGTGAAAGGAAATAACAAAATAGCAATCGATCTTAGAATAAAGATCACGAGCAAAGATGACAGACAACAGAAGCAAAGATGAGCAGCAAAAAACCTAACTGATCAATGTAACAGAAAAATCAAGGAGAGCAATAAAAAACTAAAACGAACAATAAAGAACAGATAATTTCAGTAGATTATTATGCTAAATATGGTGGTGTTTACGAATTACGAAGTCTTGTTTCTAATCGTTAGCTATTCCCTTTTTTTTATCAATAACAATTTAAAACTAAACAAATACAATACAATATTCTGTGCCATCCATAGCAGAAATAGACATGACATCATCTGGTTCTGGCTATGAACTGCACTTAACAAATCCTTTAACAACAATCGGGAAAAGGAAACAAAATGTATATGAAGGAAAAAAAAGACAAAAAGGTAATGCAAGACAAAAATAATTTAAACGCTCTGTGCACCATGACATCATCCCGCCTCCAATTTTTACAGGCGCTAGCATGCGCTATTCGTAGTTGTTGAATTGATGTCACAGAAAATCTGCTCCGGCAAGGCTTGTGCTGAGATGGTTGAGATCTAGGTTGTTAACGAGTTGCGATTCTATTGGAATTCAATTAAAAGAACGCAATCTATTTTTGTGAAAAATTTCTTAGCACCATGTTTTGGTTAATCGTCTATTGGAAACCAGGCTCTTTAAATAGAACTGGCATGAGACTAAAGTTTCGTGTTTTATTTCAGGAGCGTGGCACAGAATCATATGGTTTAACAATTGTTGGACACTCACTTGGTGCCGGTGTCGCGTCCATCCTTGCATTTCTTCTCAGACCGAAATATCCAGCACTCACTTGTTTTGCATATTCTGCTGTTGGCTCTACTTTTAAGTATGTTAATTTTTCGTTATCTTAATGTTGAGATTTCAAGGTATATCAGCAGCCATTTCCTTGATAGAGAATTTGTGAGGATTTCTTTAGCACAAAGACAAATGCGACCCTTTACAGAACAAGGATTGACTTAAGAGTAAATGGTTTTAATTTTGTTCGACTTTAGAAAATTTTGCTCAACAAGACTCTCCAGACAAGCTTCAAATGAAAGGTTTCTTCTTTTTTGCATTTAAAAAGAAGCTTTTAGTTTACTTTTAAATGACTGAATCGAAGGGGCTAATTTAATTTCAGAGTCGAGTTTATTCCTTGCGTTGCCTCCACGAAACGCAAATGATTTTTGGCCATAAGCTGTTCTCATTTTTGGTACAGCAAGATTGCATTTGGTATTACGTAGAACCCTGGTATGAACATCAGACAACTTGGACAAAATGTTACCTAGGCTTTCAGGTGCGAGGTCATTCAAAATTTGATATGAGAACATTCAAGGAAAGCTGATCTAATGAGTTACCTTTTTTTTCCTTTTTTCACGTTTTTGTAACTATTTAAGTAGAAATTATTGTAAATAGGCTTATATATATCTTATTAATTTTTTTCCTTTGCTGGGACAATTGGAAAGCAGTTGCTATTTTTTTTAACTGAATTTTGTATCCCAGGATAAATATTTTTAAAGTGAAAAAAATGAAAATAAAAAGAAGTGTTCTTAAGATGTTAAAAATCTTTTCTGATCAATTCGACTCGTAATATCTTGAATTTCTCCCACAGTTACAGTGCATCTACCCATGCAAGGGATTTTATTTACTCGATCGTTGTTGGCAAAGATGTCATCGCCAGGTTAGTGCATTCTAAAGTCTTGCCGTAGAACTTTACCTTTTGAGTGTTTTGACTTGCTTCTGAGAATGTAAGCTGAGTGAAAATTATCTTCCTTTGCAAACTTGATAAAAACTCCTTTCTCTAATTAGACTGGGTGCCAGAAAATTTGTGGGGCGTTTGACAAATTTTGTTGATGCGATTCATTCTGCGAATAGACCTTTTAGTTGTTCTGCAAAAGAGCCTGGATCAAGCGTTGTTTTTATACATTTTTATGTGAGGCTCGATCAAGTGGCGTTAGAGCCTCTATCACTATTGTGCACATTCGAAAATTCCACAAAATTTGGCAAAATATCGTTCGATTCTGATTATTTTTAGAATAGCTAGAAGGTCTATTGATTTCTAATTGTTTTGTAGCCAAGTTGTCATCTTTTTCATTTGTAATTTTTGTGTGCCAAAAAATTCAGTCCGCCAGTCCGTCTGCCAGCTGCTGTATCACTTAATCGATCAATCAGTCAATCTATCAGTCAAATGATTTATTCGTTCATTGATTTATTTTCAAGGTTAAACTTGCATACTTTGGATGAACTCAGATATATGATCATCGAGCTGTTGCAAAGAAGCAAAGTTCCAAAGGTAGCCCATATTTAGAATATTAAAATGAATACTTTGGTCATATCTTTGGCGTTTCAACAGATGATAATTTTTTCCACTTACAGCTTTCCGCCAAGAGTATCAGGATGAGCGATATTTTCACACATTTTCAGGGATAGTGTCTCGCCTTCTGGAATGAGCACCCTTCAACGCTTACAAGATCGAGCCATGTCCATTGCAAAAACGCAAAAATCAAGGATATATGGCCAGCTCGATGGTTAATCGTTGAAGTTTAATCTGCTACGATAGACTAGTAATGATAAACAAGATTTTGCGTAAGCCTTGTCCAGAAAGCCCGTGCAATAAGTCCCAACAGAGGTCTGAGCTTTCTACCTACTGCACAAGAAATATTTCGGATCCCCGTATTCCTAGAGTAAACCATGAGTCTACCAAGAGCAGTTTCTGTTACTCTGGCGTGAAGGCCTGGAATGTTATTCTGATAGGCTTAAGAGAAATATCCTCGCTTCATCAGTTTAAAAGAAATTTGAAAAAATGCCTCTCGAGCGAGGATAAAAAGACGATGAACTAAACATGACTCCCCGGAAGAACAGTATTTTCTTGTATCATATATTGTAATTTAATGTTAAAGCATAAAAGTCCTTAAAAATCATCCCTCCTGTCCGAGTGGCTGCCGCGGAACAGCCATAAATCCAGTCATTTCTGTTTTTAAGGTTTTTAATAGGAGAAACTTGAACGTAAAGGTTGACACCGAGTTTGCGCAGGTCTGATCAGCAGTTGTTAATTTATGGAGGGAGCAAGAAAGTCAAAATCATTGCCTGCCTCGAAACCAGAGGATTCATTGATCTCCCTCTCGTTTGAATTAAAGGAAATTGATTGAAAAATGTACCTAGCCCGATTTTCCGCTGTTCATAAATGAAACAGTTAGTCATGAATTCGATTGTATAATGACCAAAAATATTGGAAAAAAAATTATTTGGGGTTGCTAAAATGGTGATTTGGAACACAATTGCT